>CANXME010000694.1:0-81081 GCA_948144175.1 Closterium sp. NIES-65
CAGAGGAGTGGCCTGAGGCGAGGAGTACGTGAAGCCGAAGCGCTGAAGGACCTGGCACCATGTGTGACTGAGTCAGGGTAATGTGCGGCGTGCTCTGTCCCGGGTGATCTGCAAGCCAAGGTAGCTGCGCAGTTCACCCAGGTCAGTGCAAGTGTGTCTCTTCTGCAGCTCGGACTTACGTAGGCGAGTCCAGCAGTGTCAGCTGTGGCAAAGACCAAGTCGTCGACGTACACGAGGATGTAGAACGGCGGCAGAGAGGTGTCGGTGCGCAGAAACAGCGACGGGTCGGCAGTGGAAGGAGCAAAACCAAGTGCCGCGAGCGTAGTCCTCAGTGGTGTCGTGCCACCACCGTCGGCGCCTGGCGGAGACCGTAGACTGGACGCGGAGGAGACTCACTGGGTACCAGGAGGGAAGACCCAGTGAAGCCAGGTGGGCGACGCAGCCAGATCTCCTCGTGCAGGCTGCCCTGCAAGAAAGCTGTGCTGAAGTCGAGGAGTGCAGCTCGTAGTCACGGTGAGCAGCAACGTGTAGCAGAGAACCCGAAGAGTGGTCATCTTCGGGGTGGGGAGAAGGTCTGAAAGTAGTCAACCCCTGCCGCTGACTGAAGCCACGAGCCACGTAACGCGGCCTTGAAGACAGGCGGAGAACCCGGCGGCCGCTTCACCCTGAAAATCCACATGCCACTGACGATTTTCGCCCCAGGAGGGGGACCAGCGTCAACGTAGGTGCCTGTGGACTTCCAGGAAGCATCTCTGCATCCATAGTGCCTGCCACTGAGAGGAGTAGGGACCCTCTATCGCCTCCGCGTAAGAGGGGAGTCGGGATGTCTGGTGCATCCGGGTCTCCCTCAGGGGCTAAGCAGTACAGACGCGAGACGAGGTGAAGCGGCGGCTAGACACTGGAACTCCTCCTGCCTGTCCTCAAGGACGTCCGTGCCAAGGGCACACTCACCCCCGAACGGACGGAGGACAGGCGGACTCAGACTCAGTGACAAGACGAGCAGCGTAGTCTAGACGACAGCGCGCAGCAAAGTCGACAAGCTCAGTGACAAGGCAGACGCAGCAGACGACTCGAAGGAGGGGTCAGTGACAGCAGTAGCCAGGAGACGCGTGACAGTAGGACTGGCAGCATGAAGAGCGTCCGACTCCGGGTCGGCAAGAGCAGGAAGAGAGGAAGCAGGAGGAGAAGGCAAAGGGGCACGCAGAGGAGCAGTGGACGGACGCAGTGACATCCGGTGCGTGCCAGGGACAGGAGGAGGACGCTGACGCGACCCGCGACCACTAGCGCGCTCAGTACGAACAGGCGACACAGGACGAGACGCAGGCTCACGACGCTCAGTAAGACCTCCAGTCGGACCAGCGTAGGGAGAAGGAGCAGGCAAAGGGAGGCAGGCTGTAGCTGTGGCTGTGACCGGACAGGCTGCGGACCCTCTAAGGGAGGAGGAGGAGGTGTAAGACCAAGAACCTGCTGCAGGAGCGGAACGAAGTACGGTCGGGGCCGCGCGGCGACGCTAGAAACAGCAGGAACAGCACCAGCAGCCCCGGCAGGAGCACCCACTCCAGCAGCACCTCCAGCAGCACCACCAGAAGCTCCAGAACCTCCAGCCGCAGCACCAGGAGCACTGTCAGTCGGGCCGCCAACGGCAGGCTCAGTGCCAACACCCTCAGCAGGACCAGCTCCAGGAGAACTCTCAGACTCAGCAGCTCCAGCACCCACAGTACGAGCGCCGGCGGGGCGCGCAGCAGCAGTGCCTCTGCAGCCGAAGAACCACCAGCACCAGCAGCACGCCTCCAGCGCCCGGCAAACCACTCACGCAGCTCCTGTGGGGAGAGTGGCTCCCGGCGAGACGAAGCACCCCCAGGCACAGCACCTCCAGGCTCAGCACCCCTAGACACAGCACCCCCAGGCACGGCACCCCAGGCTCAGCACCCCCAGGCCCAGCACCCCCAGGCACAGCACCCCCAGACTCGGCACCTCCAGGCTCAGCACCCCCAGGCACAGCACCCCAGGCTCAGCACCCCCAGGCTCAGCACCCCCAGACTCGGCACCTCCAGGCTCAGCACCCCCAGACTCCGCACCCCCAGGCTCAGCTCCCGCAGCAGCACCAGAGTCACCAGTGACCTCGACAGGCTCGACCGCGTCTACCTGGGACACACCTGAAGGGGCAGGACCCTGAGGGGGGAGGGGGACTACCGGGGGGGGACCTGGTACCAAGAAGAGCGGGGGTGGGGGGAGGGACGGAGTGCGGTAGGGGAAGAGGCGGTAGTAGGGTACCGACTCGTCGAACGTGACGTCCTGGGAGGACAGAACACGTCGAGAGGTGGGGTGGTAAAACTGCCACCCAGGGGCGTCGGGGGGGAACCCCAGGAAGACGCAGGGAGAAGCACGAGGGGAAAGCTTGTCCGCAGACAGGTCGCGAACAAACGCCCGAGATCCCCAGACCCGGAACGCCGACGCATCGCCAACCTTCCCCGTCCACAGCAGGGCTGGGGAGGTCTCCGGTCGAGAGACCCTGGGGTGGAGGTTGATCTGGTGCGCAGCGTACCTGACCGCAAACGGCCACAGAAAATGGGGAGCAGCCGCATGCATCATGGACGTACGAGCGACGTCCATGACCATGCCAATGCGGCGCTCAGCAATCCCATTTTGCTGCGGTGAGTCCGGAAGCGTGAAGGTCTGACGGATGCCTCGCACACGACAGTAGGCACTCAGGAGGCCGGAGGAGAACTCTCCACCTCTGTCCGAGTGCAGACGCAAAACAGGGAAGTCAGAGCCAAAGCTCCTCCGAAGCTGGAGACGAGCTGCGCGGATCCAGTCGATCAGCACCTCAGTGACCTCACCCTTGCTGCGCAAGGGGAAGACTGTGGTGTAACGCGAGTAGTCGTCAACCACCAGCAGGAAGTAGCGCTCCTGACCCTGTCCACGGACGCGGGCTGGGCCCCACACGTCCATGTGAAGCGTCTGCAACGGGGCCTCTGTGGGAGGAAACTGGGAGGAGTGAGGGGCAGCACGCTGGCGCCCCTCGACACAGGGGACACAGGTGGGGCCAGGGCCCGGAGGAAGGGGAGGGAGAGACCGGGGAAGACCAGACACAAGGACTCGCGAGGCCATGCCTCTGAGCCGAAGCAGAGAGGGGTGGCCAAGGCGGTGGTGCCAGAGGAGGGTCTCGTGAGACAGACGACGACACGAGCAGGGGGCAGACTCAGGACCAGACCTGGACGCTGCAGCAAACACCTGACCAGACGAAGGGACCCTACCAGACTCAGCACCTGGAGGAGAAGCAGTGGTCAGTGTGTACAGGCTCGACCCTGGCCGACGTGTAAACGTAGCTAGGTGGCGACCTGTATCCTCCTCCGTGCAGTGGGTCACCCGCTGACGAGCAGGGGTGAACTGGTGGACACCCGCATCCTGGAGGTCAGCACCACTCACCAAGTTCGTCGAGAACGAGGGGAGGTAGAGACCAGTCAGGGTGCCAGAGGGGGCCGCCGGACACGGGAGGACAGTGGAGAAGCGAGCCAGGACAGGCCCCCCAGAGGGGTCAGCCAGGGACACTGCAACCGGCCGACTCAGCGGCGTGAGAGTGGTGCGGTCCCTAAAGAAGGAGCGAGACGCTCCAGAGTCAAGGGTGAAGGTGTGAGAGGCCGAAGCCGACACAGTACCTGAGAGGGCAGACTCACCAGCACCTGAGAGCACAGACGCACTGGCACCTAGAGCAGCAGCCTCACTAGTACCTGACGCGGCAGTACCAATGCCCGGGTCGGGCGGGAAACACCGGTAACAGTCATCCTCATCACTACCAGTCACAGCATACATAGCAGCGAGAATAGCATCAAAATCAAGATCATAAATAGCTACACCAGCCCTAGACAGCTCTCCCCAGCGGGGGATCTCAGCGGCCTCCGGAAACTGCTGACGCCAGGCGTCGGTCAGGCGGCCAAAGCAGCGGCGGGCTGTGTGGGCGCCTCCACACCGCTCCCCTGCACGGTCACCGGTGCGAAGAACGTAGGGGCAGGGACCAAGCGCACCACCACGCTGACGCTGCACGTACCACTCACGGAGCTGCTGAGGGGCGGGGACGGTGCGGGAGCGCTGCTGCTGCTGTGGCTGCTGCTGCGGCTGCTGCTGCAGCTGCTGCTGGCGCTGACCACCCCCAGAGCTGCTCCGCTGGGACGAGCCACTCCGACCCCCGCCTCCACCGCCACCCCCACCTCCACCGCCACCCCCGTCTCCACCGCCAGGACCGTCGCTCCCACCGCTCCCACCGCCTCCTCCGCTACCACCCCCGCCGCCACCTCCGCCTCCACCGCCGCCACCAGTACCTCCACTCCCGCCACCACCCCCACCGCCACCCCCACTCCCCCCGCCACCCCCACCGCCTCCTCCACCGCCCCCTCTAGCTCCACCCGCTCCCTTGCCCCCCTTGCCCTTGCCAGAGCGGCGTCTGCCGCTGGGGGCAGACGCCGCGCCGACCGACTCAAAACCTGTGAGGTCGGCCGCAGCGGCAGAGGCGACAGAGGGCAGCAGGGGGGAAGGACCACACCCCTCAAAGATGGGGGTGCGAGGGTCACCCCGAGAGGCCCCTACAGCGACAATACTCTTCTCAGCCGCTAGCAGGGACTCCTCAAGGAGGTCGACAGTGAGAGTGGTGGGACAGACAGAGAGAAACTGGTCCCTAACGACACGAAGGGACTCAGGGAGACGGGTGACGAGAAAGTAGAGAGTGATGTACATGGGAGGAGGGTTCGCAGCGCGGAACTCAGCAGGAAGGGCAGCGCGGTAGCGGGTGTCACTAGCACGGAGGTGGGTAACGAGGTCAGCGACAGTGGGAAAGGAAGCGAGGTCAGGGAAGAGAAACGGTAGCATGAGGCGGCTAAGGGTAGCGGAGGAAGGGGAGGAGTAGCGTGCAACTACAGCGTCGTACAAGGCCTGAGCGGTCTTGCACTGACTAAAGTGGGCACGCTCAGAGGAAGGGAGGTGGCGACGCACAACAAGACGTGCAGCAGCATCGCGGGTCGCCCACTTGGAGCGAACGGCAGAGTCAGCATCAGCAGGTGGGGCAGGGACAGCGCCAGAGACAAAGTCAAAGAGAGAGACCTCATCTATCGCATCACACAGTAAGTACAGCTGCAGGTCTTCAATCCAGACGGCAAAGTCAACGGCCCTCCCCTCAGCGTCAAAGGTAAGAACATTGGGGTGGCCATGACAGCAGCTGAAAATCTCACCGGGCTGGGAGAGGCGGGTAGGTCAGCAGCAGAGGAACAGCAGTACGGCTCCGCAGGCGGCTCGGGCGGCGCGGGCGGCTCGGGCGGCACAGGCGGCTCGGCGGCGGCTCGGGCGGCGGCTCGGCGGCGGCTCGGCGGCGGCTCGGCGGCGGCTCGGCGGCGGCTCAGGCGGCGGCGGCTCGGCGGCGGCTCGGCTGCTGCTGGGCGGCTCGGGCGGCTCGGGCGGCACGGGCGGCTCGGCGGCGGCTCGGGCGGCGGCTCGGCGGCGGCTCTGCGGCGGCTCGGCGGCGGCTCGGCGGCGGCTCGGCGGCGGCTCGGCGGCGGCTCAGGCGGCGGCGGCTGCTGCTGGGCGGATCGGCGGGGCCGCGTAGCAGAGTGGCGGCGGGGCCGCGACCGAAAAGAGCGGCGGGGCCGCGTAGCAGGGGGCGGCGGGGCCGCGTAGCAGAGGGCGGCGGGGCCGCGTAGCAGAGGGTGGCGGGGCCGCGATCGAAGGGCGGCGGGGCCGCGTAGCAGAGGGCGGCGGGGCCGCGTAGCAGAGGGCGGCGGGGCCGCGTGGCAAAGGGCGGCGGGGCCGCGATCGAAGGGCGGCGGGGCCGCGTAGCAGAGGGCGGCGGGGCCGCGTAGCAGAGGGCAGCGGGGCCGCGTAGCAGAGGGCGACGGGGCCGCGAGGCAGAGGGCGGCGGGGCCGCGTAGCCGAGGGCGGCGGGGCCGCGATCGAAGGGCGGCGGCGGGGCCGCGTAGCAGAGGGCGGCGGGGCCGCGATCGAAGGGCGGCGGGGCCGCTAGGGAAGGGCGGCGGAGCCGCGAGGGGAAGGGCGGCGCAACGGTCCGCTAGGGGCGACACGACGGGTCGCTAAAAAAAACGCGCCTCGGGGCGCGGTTCGGTGGGCCCTAGAAGCAGTCCCTAGGAGGGAACCTGCTCTGATTCCATGTGAAAACAAAGAACGTGAATGAAATGACTATGAACGAAGTGAGTACAAATAGGAAACCCTAATTGTGTTGTACCCCCTATGGGATACCCCACTATAGCCTACAGAAACAAGTAAGCTATAAGTTCTGACAGTCCGGACACAAGCAAGCGTCCGGACACAAGCATGCGTCCGGACACAAGCATGCGACCGGACACAAGCATGCGTCCGGACACAAGCATGCGTCCGGACACAAGCATGCGTCCGGACACAAGCATGCGTCCGGACACAAGCATGCATCCGGACACAAGCATGCGTCCGGACACAAGCATGCGACCGGACTCAAGCATGCGTCCGGACACAAGCATGCGACCAGACACAAGCATGCGTCCGGACACAAGCATGCGACCGGACACAAGCATGCGACCGGACACAAGCATGCGTCCGGACACAAGCATGCGTCCGGACACAAGCATGCGTCCGGACACAAGCATGCGTCCGGACACAAGCATGCGTCCGGACACAAGCATGCGTCCGAACACAAGCATGCGTCCGGACACAAGCATGCGACCAGACACAAGCATGCGACCGGGCACAAGCATGCGACCGGACACAAGCATGCGTCCGGACACAAGCATGCGTCCGGACACAAGCATGCGTCCGGACACAAGCATGCGTCCGGACACAAGCATGCCTCCGGACACAAGCATGCGTCCGGACACAAGCATGCGTCCGGACACAAGCATGCGTCCGAACACAAGCATGCGTCCGGACACAAGCATGCGACCGGACACAAGCATGCGACCGGGCACAAGCATGCGACCGGACCCAAGCATGCGTCCGGACACAAGCATGCGTCCGGACACAAGCATGCGTCCGGACACAAGCATGCGTCCGGACACAAGCATGCGTCCGGACACAAGCATGCGTCCGGACACAAGCATGCGACCGGACACAAGCATGCGACCGGACACAAGCATGTGACCGGGCACAAGCATGCGTCCGGACACAAGCATGCGTCCGGACACAAGCATGCCTCCGGACACAAGCATGCGTCCGGACACAAGCATGCGTCCGGACACAAGCATGCGTCCGAACACAAGCATGCGTCCGGACACAAGCATGCGACCGGGCACAAGCATGCGACCGGGCACAAGCATGCGACCGGACTCAAGCATGCGTCCGGACACAAGCATGCGTCCGGACACAAGCATGCGTCCGGACACAAGCATGCGTCCGGACACAAGCATGCGTCCGTACAAAAGCATGCGTCCGGACACAAGCATGCGACCGGACTCAAGCATGCGTCCGGACACAAGCATGCGACCGGACTCAAGCATGCATCCGGACACAAGCATGCGACCGGACTCAAGCATGCGACCGGACACAAGCATGCGTCCGGACACAAGCAAGCGTCCGGACACAAGCATGCGTCCGGACACAAGCATGCGACCGGACACAAGCATGCGTCCGGACACAAGCATGCGTCCGGACACAAGCATGCGTCCGGACACAAGCATGCGTCCGGACACAAGCATGCGACCGGACACAAGCATGCGTCCGGACACAAGCATGCGACCGGACACAAGCATGCGACCGGACTCAAGCATGCGTCCGGACACAAGCATGCGACTAGACACAAGCATACGTCCGGACACAAGCATGCGTCCGGACACAAGCATGCGACCGGACTCATGCATGCGGTTGGACACAAGCATGCGACCGGACACAAGCATGCGTCCGGACACAAGCATGCGTCCGGACACAAGCATGCGTCCGGACACAAGCATGCGTCCGGACACAAGCATGCGACCGGACACAAGCATGCGTCCGGACACAAGCATGCGACAAGACACAAGCATGCGTCCAGACACAAGCATGCGACCGGGCACAAGCATGCGTCCGGACACAAGCATGCGTCCGGACACAAGCATGCATGCGTCCGGACACAAGCATGCGTCTGGACACAAGCATGCGTCCGGACCCAAGCATGCGTCCGGACACAAGCATGCGTCCGGACACAAGCATGCGTCGGACACAAGCATGCGTCAGGAGACAAGCATGCGTCCGGACACAAGCATGCGACCGGACACAAGCATGCGTCCGGACACAAGCATGCGACCGGACTCAAGCATGCGTCCAAAAACAAGCATGCGTCCGGACACAAGCATGCGTCCGGACACAAGCATGCGACCGGGCACAAGCATGCGTCCGGACACAAGCATGCGTCCGGACACAAGCATGCGACCGGACACAAGCATGCGTCCGGACACAAGCATGCGACCGGACACAAGCATGCGTCCGGACACAAGCATGCGACCGGGCACAAGCATGCGACCGGGCACAAGCATGCGTCCGCACACAAGCATGCGTCCGGACACAAGCATGCGTCCGGACACAAGCATGCGTCCGGACACAAGCATGCGTCCGGACACAAGCATGCGTCCGGACACAAGCATGCGTCCGGACACAAGCATGCGACCGGACACAAGCATGCGTCCGGACACAAGCATGCCACCGGACACAAGCATGCGTCCGGACACAAGCATGCGACCGGACACAAGCATGCGTCCGGACACAAGCATGCGTCCGGACACAAGCATGCGTCCGGACACAAGCATGCGTCCGGACACAAGCATGCGTCCGGACACAAGCATGCGTCCGGACACAAGCATGCGTCCGGACACAAGCATGCGTCCGAACACAAGCATGCGTCCGGACACAAGCATGCGACCGGACACAAGCATGCGACCGGACACAAGCATGCGACCGGACACAAGCATGCGTCCGGACACAAGCATGCGTCCGGACACAAGCATGCGTCCGGACACAAGCATGCGTCCGGACACAAGCATGCGTCCGGACACAAGCATGCGTCCAGACACAAGCATGCGTCCGGACACAAGCATGCGACCGGACACAAGCATGCGACCGGACACAAGCATGCGACCGGACACAAGCATGCGTCCGGACACAAGCATGCGTCCGGACACAAGCATGCGTCCGGACACAAGCATGCGTCCGGACACAAGCATGCGTCCGGACACAAGCATGCGTCCGGACACAAGCATGCGTCCGGACACAAGCATGCGTCCGGACACAAGCATGCGTCCGGACACAAGCATGCGTCCGGACACAAGCATGCGACCGGACACAAGCATGCGTCCGGACACAAGCATGCGTCCGGACACAAGCATGCGACCGGACACAAGCATGCGTCCGGACACAAGCATGCGTCCGGACACAAGCATGCGTCCGGACACAAGCATGCGTCCGGACACAAGCATGCGTCCGGACACAAGCATGCGACCGGACACAAGCATGCGTCCGGACACAAGCATGCGACCGGACACAAGCATGCGACCGGACTCAAGCATGCGTCCGGACACAAGCATGCGACCGGACACAAGCATGCGTCCGGACACAAGCATGCGTCCGGACACAAGCATGCGACCGGACACAAGCATGCGTCAGACACAAGCATGCGACCGGACACAAGCATGCGTCCGGACACAAGCATGCGTCCGGACACAAGCATGCGTCCGGACACAAGCATGCGTCCGGACACAAGCATGCGACCGGACACAAGCATGCGTCCGGACACAAGCATGCGTCCGGACACAAGCATGCGTCCGGACACAAGCATGCGACCGGACACAAGCATGCGACCGGACACAAGCATGCGTCCGGACACAAGCATGCGACCGGACACAAGCATGCGTCCGGACACAAGCATGCGTCCGGACACAAGCATGCGACCGGACTCAAGCATGCGGTCGGACACAAGCATGCGACCGGACACAAG
This sequence comes from Closterium sp. NIES-65, assembly GCA_948144175.1. NCBI lineage: Eukaryota > Viridiplantae > Streptophyta > Zygnematophyceae > Desmidiales > Closteriaceae > Closterium > Closterium sp. NIES-65. The sequence continues at coordinate 9,935 of CANXME010000694.1, forward strand.
CATGCGTCCGGACACAAGCATGCGTCCGGACACAAGCATGCGTCCGGACACAAGCATGCGTCCGGACACAAGCATGCGTCCGGACACAAGCATGCGACCGGACACAAGCATGCGTCCGGACACAAGCATGCGTCCGGACACAAGCATGCGTCCGGACACAAGCATGCGACCGGACACAAGCATGCGTCCGGACACAAGCATGCGTCCGGACACAAGCATGCGTCCGGACACAAGCATGCGTCCGGACACAAGCATGCGTCCAGACACAAGCATGCGACCGGACACAAGCATGCGTCCGGACACAAGCATGCGTCCGGACACAAGCATGCGTCCGGACACAAGCATGCGTCCGGACACAAGCATGCGTCCGGACACAAGCATGCGTCGGACACAAGCATGCGTCCGGACACAAGCATGCGTCCGGACACAAGCATGCGTCGGACACAAGCATGCGTCCGGACACAAGCATGCGTCCGGACACAAGCATGCGTCCGGACACAAGCATGCGTCCGGACACAAGCATGCGTCCGGACACAAGCATGCGTCCGGACACAAGCATGCAACCGGACACAAGCATGCGTCCGGACACAAGCATGCGTCCGGACACAAGCATGCGTCCGGACACAAGCATGCGTCCGGACACAAGCATGCGAACGGACTCAAGCATGCGTCCGGACACAAGCATGCGACCGGACACAAGCATGCGTCCGGACACAAGCATGCGACCGGACACAAGCATGCGACCGGACACAAGCATGCGTCCGGACACAAGCATGCGTCCGGACACAAGCATGCGTCCGGACACAAGCATGCGTCCGGACACAAGCATGCGTCCGGACACAAGCATGCGTCCGACACAAGCATGCGTCCGGACACAAGCATGCGACCGGACACAAGCATGCGACCGGGCACAAGCATGCGACCGGACACAAGCATGCGTCCGGACACAAGCATGCGTCCGGACACAAGCATGCGACCGGACACAAGCATGCGTCCGGACACAAGCATGCGTCCGGACACAAGCATGCGTCCGGACACAAGCATGCGTCCGGACACAAGCATGCGTCCGGACACAAGCATGCGTCCGGACACAAGCATGCGACCGGACACAAGCATGCGACCGGACACAAGCATGCGTCCGGACACAAGCATGCGTCCGGACACAAGCATGCGTCCGGACACAAGCATGCGTCCGGACACAAGCATGCGTCCGGACACAAGCATGCGTCCGGACACAAGCATGCGTCCGGACACAAGCATGCGTCCGGACACAAGCATGCGTCCGGACACAAGCATGCGTCCGGACACAAGCATGCGACCGGACACAAGCATGCGACCGGACACAAGCATGCGTCCGGACACAAGCATGCGTCCGGACACAAGCATGCGTCCGGACACAAGCATGCGACCGGACACAAGCATGCGTCCGGACACAAGCATGCGTCCGGACACAAGCATGCGTCCGGACACAAGCATGCGTCCGGACACAAGCATGCGTCCGGACACAAGCATGCGACCGGACACAAGCATGCGACCGGACACAAGCATGCGTCCGGACACAAGCATGCGTCCGGACACAAGCATGCGTCCGGACACAAGCATGCGTCCGGACACAAGCATGCGTCCGGACACAAGCATGCGTCCGGACACAAGCATGCGACCGGACACAAGCATGCGTCCGGACACAAGCATGCGTCCGGACACAAGCATGCGACCGGACACAAGCATGCGTCCGGACACAAGCATGCGTCCGGACACAAGCATGCGTCCGGACACAAGCATGCGTCCGGACACAAGCATGCGACCGGACACAAGCATGCGTCCGGACACAAGCATGACACAAGCATGCGTCCGGACACAAGCATGCGTCCGGACACAAGCATGCGTCCGGACACAAGCATGCGTCCGGACACAAGCATGCGTCCGGACACAAGCATGCGTCCGGACACAAGCATGCGTCCGGACACAAGCATGCGACCGGACACAAGCATGCGTCCGGACACAAGCATGCGACCGGACACAAGCATGCGTCCGGACACAAGCATGCGTCCGGACACAAGCATGCGTCCGGACACAAGCATGCGTCCGGACACAAGCATGCGTCCGGACACAAGCATGCGTCCGGACACAAGCATGCGTCCGGACACAAGCATGCGTCCGGACACAAGCATGCGTCCGGACACAAGCATGCGTCCGGACACAAGCATGCGTCCGGACACAAGCATGCGTCCGGACACAAGCATGCGTCCGGACACAAGCATGCGTCCGGACACAAGCATGCGTCCGGACACAAGCATGCGACCGGACACAAGCATGCGACCGGACACAACAAGCATGCGACCGGACACAAGCATGCGTCCGGACACAAGCATGCGTCCGGACACAAGCATGCGACCGGACACAAGCATGCGTCCGGACACAAGCATGCGTCCGGACACAAGCATGCGTCCGGACACAAGCATGCGTCCGGACACAAGCATGCGTCCGGACACAAGCATGCGTCCGGACACAAGCATGCGACCGGACACAAGCATGCGTCCGGACACAAGCATGCGACCGGACACAAGCATGCGTCCGGACACAAGCATGCGACCGGACACAAGCATGCGACCGGACACAAGCATGCGTCCGGACACAAGCATGCGTCCGGACACAAGCATGCGTCCGGACACAAGCATGCGTCCGGACACAAGCATGCGTCCGGACACAAGCATGCGTCCGGACACAAGCATGCGTCCGGACACAAGCATGCGTCCGGACACAAGCATGCGACCGGACACAAGCATGCGACCGGACACAAGCATGCGACCGGACACAAGCATGCGTCCGGACACAAGCATGCGTCCGGACACAAGCATGCGTCCGGACACAAGCATGCGTCCGGACACAAGCATGCGTCCGGACACAAGCATGCGACCGGACACAAGCATGCGACCGGACACAAGCATGCGTCCGGACACAAGCATGCGTCCGGACACAAGCATGCGTCCGGACACAAGCATGCGTCCGGACACAAGCATGCGTCCGGACACAAGCATGCGTCCGGACACAAGCATGCGACCGGACACAAGCATGCGTCCGGACACAAGCATGCGTCCGGACACAAGCATGCGTCCGGACACAAGCATGCGTCCGGACACAAGCATGCGTCCGGACACAAGCATGCGTCCGGACACAAGCATGCGACCGGACACAAGCATGCGTCCGGACACAAGCATGCGTCCGGACACAAGCATGCGACCGGACACAAGCATGCGTCCGGACACAAGCATGCGTCCGGACACAAGCATGCGTCCGGACACAAGCATGCGTCCGGACACAAGCATGCGACCGGACACAAGCATGCGTCCGGACACAAGCATGCGTCCGGACACAAGCATGCGACCGGACACAAGCATGCGTCCGGACACAAGCATGCGACCGGACACAAGCATGCGTCCGGACACAAGCATGCGTCCGGACACAAGCATGCGACCGGACACAAGCATGCGTCCGACACAAGCATGCGTCCGGACACAAGCATGCGTCCGGACACAAGCATGCGTCCGGACACAAGCATGCGTCCGGACACAAGCATGCGACCGGACACAAGCATGCGTCCGGACACAAGCATGCGTCCGGACACAAGCATGCGTCCGGACACAAGCATGCGACCGGACACAAGCATGCGTCCGGACACAAGCATGCGACCGGACACAAGCATGCGACCGGACTCAAGCATGCGTCCGGACACAAGCATGCGACCGGACACAAGCATGCGTCCGGACACAAGCATGCGTCCGGACACAAGCATGCGACCGGACACAAGCATGCGGTCGGACACAAGCATGCGACCGGACACAAGCATGCGTCCGGACACAAGCATGCGTCCGGACACAAGCATGCGACCGGACACAAGCATGCGACCGGACACAAGCATGCGTCCGGACACAAGCATGCGACCGGACACAAGCATGCGTCCGGACACAAGCATGCAACCGGACACAAGCATGCGTCCGGACACAAGCATGCGTCCGGACACAACACACAAGCATGCGTCCGGACACAAGCATGCGTCCGGACACAAGCATGCGTCCGGACACAAGCATGCGTCCGGACACAAGCATGCGTCCGGACACAAGCATGCGTCCGGACACAAGCATGCGTCCGGACACAAGCATGCGTCCGGACACAAGCATGCGTCCGGACACAAGCATGCGTCCGGACACAAGCATGCGACCGGACACAAGCATGCGTCCGGACACAAGCATGCGTCCGGACACAAGCATGCGTCCGGACACAAGCATGCGTCCGGACACAAGCATGCGTCCGGACACAAGCATGCGTCCGGACACAAGCATGCGTCCGGACACAAGCATGCGTCCGGACACAAGCATGCGTCCGGACACAAGCATGCGTCCGGACACAAGCATGCGTCCGGACACAAGCATGCGTCCGGACACAAGCATGCGTCCGGACACAAGCATGCGTCCGGACACAAGCATGCGTCCGGACACAAGCATGCGTCCGGACACAAGCATGCGACCGGACACAAGCATGCGTCCGGACACAAGCATGCGTCCGGACACAAGCATGCGTCCGGACACAAGCATGCGTCCGGACACAAGCATGCGTCCGGACACAAGCATGCGTCCGGACACAAGCATGCGTCCGGACACAAGCATGCGACCGGACACAAGCATGCGTCCGACACAAGCATGCGTCCGGACACAAGCATGCGTCCGGACACAAGCATGCGTCCGGACACAAGCATGCGTCCGGACACAAGCATGCGACCGGACACAAGCATGCGTCCGGACACAAGCATGCGTCCGGACACAAGCATGCGTCCGGACACAAGCATGCGTCCGGACACAAGCATGCGTCCGGACACAAGCATGCGTCCGGACACAACACACAAGCATGCGTCCGGACACAAGCATGCGTCCGGACACAAGCATGCGTCCGGACACAAGCATGCGTCCGGACACAAGCATGCGTCCGGACACAAGCATGCGTCGGACACAAGCATGCGACCGGACTCAAGCATGCGTCCGGACACAAGCATGCGTCCGGACACAAGCATGCGTCCGGACACAAGCATGCGACCGGACACAAGCATGCGTCCGGACACAAGCATGCGTCCGGACACAAGCATGCGTCCGGACACAAGCATGCGACCGGACACAAGCATGCGTCCGGACACAAGCATGCGTCCGGACACAAGCATGCGTCCGGACACAAGCATGCGTCCGGACACAAGCATGCGTCCGGACACAAGCATGCGTCCGGACACAAGCATGCGTCCGGACACAAGCATGCGTCCGGACACAAGCATGCGTCCGGACACAAGCATGCGTCCGGACACAAGCATGCGTCCGGACACAAGCATGCGTCCGGACACAAGCATGCGACCGGACACAAGCATGCGTCCGGACACAAGCATGCGTCCGGACACAAGCATGCGTCCGGACACAAGCATGCGTCCGGACACAAGCATGCGTCCGGACACAAGCATGCGACCGGACACAAGCATGCGTCCGGACACAAGCATGCGACCGGACACAAGCATGCGTCCGGACACAAGCATGCGACCGGACACAAGCATGCGTCCGGACACAAGCATGCGTCCGGACACAAGCATGCGTCCGGACACAAGCATGCGTCCGGACACAAGCATGCGTCCGGACACAAGCATGCGTCCGGACACAAGCATGCGTCCGGACACAAGCATGCGTCCGGACACAAGCATGCGTCCGGACACAAGCATGCGACCGGACACAAGCATGCGTCCGGACACAAGCATGCGACCGGACACAAGCATGCGTCCGGACACAAGCATGCGTCCGGACACAAGCATGCGTCCGGACACAAGCATGCGTCCGGACACAAGCATGCGTCCGGACACAAGCATGCGTCCGGACACAAGCATGCGTCCGGACACAAGCATGCGTCCGGACACAAGCATGCGTCCGGACACAAGCATGCGTCCGGACACAAGCATGCGTCCGGACACAAGCATGCGTCCGGACACAAGCATGCGTCCGGACACAAGCATGCGTCCGGACACAAGCATGCGTCCGGACACAAGCATGCGTCCGGACACAAGCATGCGTCCGGACACAAGCATGCGTCCGGACACAAGCATGCGTCCGGACACAAGCATGCGACCGGACACAAGCATGCGTCCGGACACAAGCATGCGTCCGGACACAAGCATGCGTCCGGACACAAGCATGCGTCCGGACACAAGCATGCGTCCGGACACAAGCATGCGTCCGGACACAAGCATGCGTCCGGACACAAGCATGCGTCCGGACACAAGCATGCGTCCGGACACAAGCATGCGTCCGGACACAAGCATGCGTCCGGACACAAGCATGCGTCCGGACACAAGCATGCGTCCGGACACAAGCATGCGTCCGGACACAAGCATGCGTCCGGACACAAGCATGCGACCGGACACAAGCATGCGTCCGGACACAAGCATGCGACCGGACACAAGCATGCGTCCGGACACAAGCATGCGACCGGACACAAGCATGCGTCCGGACACAAGCATGCGTCCGGACACAAGCATGCGTCCGGACACAAGCATGCGTCCGGACACAAGCATGCGTCCGGACACAAGCATGCGTCCGGACACAAGCATGCGTCCGGACACAAGCATGCGTCCGGACACAAGCATGCGTCCGGACACAAGCATGCGTCCGGACACAAGCATGCGACCGGACACAAGCATGCGACCGGACACAAGCATGCGTCCGGACACAAGCATGCGTCCGGACACAAGCATGCGTCCGGACACAAGCATGCGTCCGGACACAAGCATGCGACCGGACACAAGCATGCGTCCGGACACAAGCATGCGTCCGGACACAAGCATGCGTCCGGACACAAGCATGCGTCCGGACACAAGCATGCGACCGGACACAAGCATGCGTCCGGACACAAGCATGCGTCCGGACACAAGCATGCGTCCGGACACAAGCATGCGTCCGGACACAACACACAAGCATGCGTCCGGACACAAGCATGCGTCCGGACACAAGCATGCGTCCGGACACAAGCATGCGTCCGGACACAAGCATGCGTCCGGACACAAGCATGCGACCGGACACAAGCATGCGTCCGGACACAAGCATGCGTCCGGACACAAGCATGCGTCCGGACACAAGCATGCGTCCGGACACAAGCATGCGTCCGGACACAAGCATGCGTCCGGACACAAGCATGCGTCCGGACACAAGCATGCGACCGGACACAAGCATGCGTCCGGACACAAGCATGCGTCCGGACACAAGCATGCGACCGGACACAAGCATGCGTCCGGACACAAGCATGCGTCCGGACACAAGCATGCGTCCGGACACAAGCATGCGTCCGGACACAAGCATGCGTCCGGACACAAGCATGCGTCCGGACACAAGCATGCGTCCGGACACAAGCATGCGTCCGGACACAAGCATGCGTCCGGACACAAGCATGCGACCGGACACAAGCATGCGTCCGGACACAAGCATGCGTCCGGACACAAGCATGCGTCCGGACACAAGCATGCGTCCGGACACAAGCATGCGTCCGGACACAAGCATGCGTCCGGACACAAGCATGCGACCGGACACAAGCATGCGTCCGGACACAAGCATGCGACCGGACACAAGCATGCGTCCGGACACAAGCATGCGACCGGACACAAGCATGCGTCCGGACACAAGCATGCGTCCGGACACAAGCATGCGTCCGGACACAAGCATGCGTCCGGACACAAGCATGCGTCCGGACACAAGCATGCGTCCGGACACAAGCATGCGTCCGGACACAAGCATGCGACCGGACACAAGCATGCGTCCGGACACAAGCATGCGTCCGGACACAAGCATGCGTCCGGACACAAGCATGCGTCCGGACACAAGCATGCGTCCGGACACAAGCATGCGTCCGGACACAAGCATGCGTCCGGACACAAGCATGCGTCCGGACACAAGCATGCGTCCGGACACAAGCATGCGACCGGACACAAGCATGCGTCCGGACACAAGCATGCGACCGGACACAAGCATGCGACCGGACACAAGCATGCGTCCGGACACAAGCATGCGTCCGGACACAAGCATGCGTCCGGACACAAGCATGCGTCCGGACACAAGCATGCGTCCGGACACAAGCATGCGTCCGGACACAAGCATGCGTCCGGACACAAGCATGCGTCCGGACACAAGCATGCGTCCGGACACAAGCATGCGTCCGGACACAAGCATGCGTCCGGACACAAGCATGCGTCCGGACACAAGCATGCGTCCGGACACAAGCATGCGTCCGGACACAAGCATGCGTCCGGACACAAGCATGCGTCCGGACACAAGCATGCGTCCGGACACAAGCATGCGTCCGGACACAAGCATGCGTCCGGACACAAGCATGCGTCCGGACACAAGCATGCGTCCGGACACAAGCATGCGTCCGGACACAAGCATGCGACCGGACACAAGCATGCGACCGGACACAAGCATGCGTCCGGACACAAGCATGCGTCCGGACACAAGCATGCGTCCGGACACAAGCATGCGTCCGGACACAAGCATGCGTCCGGACACAAGCATGCGTCCGGACACAAGCATGCGTCCGGACACAAGCATGCGTCCGGACACAAGCATGCGTCCGGACACAAGCATGCGTCCGGACACAAGCATGCGACCGGACACAAGCATGCGACCGGACACAAGCATGCGTCCGGACACAAGCATGCGTCCGGACACAAGCATGCGTCCGGACACAAGCATGCGTCCGGACACAAGCATGCGTCCGGACACAAGCATGCGTCCGGACACAAGCATGCGTCCGGACACAAGCATGCGTCCGGACACAAGCATGCGTCCGGACACAAGCATGCGTCCGGACACAAGCATGCGTCCGGACACAAGCATGCGTCCGGACACAAGCATGCGTCCGGACACAAGCATGCGTCCGGACACAAGCATGCGTCCGGACACAAGCATGCGTCCGGACACAAGCATGCGTCCGGACACAAGCATGCGTCCGGACACAAGCATGCGACCGGACACAAGCATGCGTCCGGACACAAGCATGCGTCCGGACACAAGCATGCGTCCGGACACAAGCATGCGTCCGGACACAAGCATGCGTCCGGACACAAGCATGCGTCCGGACACAAGCATGCGTCCGGACACAAGCATGCGTCCGGACACAAGCATGCGACCGGACACAAGCATGCGACCGGACACAAGCATGCGTCCGGACACAAGCATGCGTCCGGACACAAGCATGCGTCCGGACACAAGCATGCGTCCGGACACAAGCATGCGTCCGGACACAAGCATGCGTCCGGACACAAGCATGCGTCCGGACACAAGCATGCGTCCGGACACAAGCATGCGTCCGGACACAAGCATGCGTCCGGACACAAGCATGCGTCCGGACACAAGCATGCGTCCGGACACAAGCATGCGTCCGGACACAAGCATGCGTCCGGACACAAGCATGCGTCCGGACACAAGCATGCGTCCGGACACAAGCATGCGTCCGGACACAAGCATGCGTCCGGACACAAGCATGCGTCCGGACACAAGCATGCGTCCGGACACAAGCATGCGTCCGGACACAAGCATGCGTCCGGACACAAGCATGCGTCCGGACACAAGCATGCGTCCGGACACAAGCATGCGTCCGGACACAAGCATGCGTCCGGACACAAGCATGCGTCCGGACACAAGCATGCGTCCGGACACAAGCATGCGTCCGGACACAAGCATGCGTCCGGACACAAGCATGCGTCCGGACACAAGCATGCGTCCGGACACAAGCATGCGTCCGGACACAAGCATGCGTCCGGACACAAGCATGCGTCCGGACACAAGCATGCGTCCGGACACAAGCATGCGTCCGGACACAAGCATGCGTCCGGACACAAGCATGCGTCCGGACACAAGCATGCGTCCGGACACAAGCATGCGTCCGGACACAAGCATGCGTCCGGACACAAGCATGCGTCCGGACACAAGCATGCGTCCGGACACAAGCATGCGTCCGGACACAAGCATGCGTCCGGACACAAGCATGCGTCCGGACACAAGCATGCGTCCGGACACAAGCATGCGTCCGGACACAAGCATGCGTCCGGACACAAGCATGCGTCCGGACACAAGCATGCGACCGGACACAAGCATGCGTCCGGACACAAGCATGCGTCCGGACACAAGCATGCGTCCGGACACAAGCATGCGTCCGGACACAAGCATGCGTCCGGACACAAGCATGCGTCCGGACACAAGCATGCGTCCGGACACAAGCATGCGTCCGGACACAAGCATGCGTCCGGACACAAGCATGCGTCCGGACACAAGCATGCGTCCGGACACAAGCATGCGTCCGGACACAAGCATGCGTCCGGACACAAGCATGCGTCCGGACACAAGCATGCGTCCGGACACAAGCATGCGTCCGGACACAAGCATGCGTCCGGACACAAGCATGCGTCCGGACACAAGCATGCGTCCGGACACAAGCATGCGTCCGGACACAAGCATGCGTCCGGACACAAGCATGCGTCCGGACACAAGCATGCGTCCGGACACAAGCATGCGTCCGGACACAAGCATGCGTCCGGACACAAGCATGCGTCCGGACACAAGCATGCGTCCGGACACAAGCATGCGTCCGGACACAAGCATGCGTCCGGACACAAGCATGCGTCCGGACACAAGCATGCGTCCGGACACAAGCATGCGTCCGGACACAAGCATGCGTCCGGACACAAGCATGCGTCCGGACACAAGCATGCGTCCGGACACAAGCATGCGTCCGGACACAAGCATGCGTCCGGACACAAGCATGCGTCCGGACACAAGCATGCGTCCGGACACAAGCATGCGTCCGGACACAAGCATGCGTCCGGACACAAGCATGCGTCCGGACACAAGCATGCGTCCGGACACAAGCATGCGTCCGGACACAAGCATGCGTCCGGACACAAGCATGCGTCCGGACACAAGCATGCGTCCGGACACAAGCATGCGTCCGGACACAAGCATGCGTCCGGACACAAGCATGCGTCCGGACACAAGCATGCGTCCGGACACAAGCATGCGTCCGGACACAAGCATGCGTCCGGACACAAGCATGCGTCCGGACACAAGCATGCGTCCGGACACAAGCATGCGTCCGGACACAAGCATGCGTCCGGACACAAGCATGCGTCCGGACACAAGCATGCGTCCGGACACAAGCATGCGTCCGGACACAAGCATGCGTCCGGACACAAGCATGCGTCCGGACACAAGCATGCGTCCGGACACAAGCATGCGTCCGGACACAAGCATGCGTCCGGACACAAGCATGCGTCCGGACACAAGCATGCGTCCGGACACAAGCATGCGTCCGGACACAAGCATGCGTCCGGACACAAGCATGCGTCCGGACACAAGCATGCGTCCGGACACAAGCATGCGTCCGGACACAAGCATGCGTCCGGACACAAGCATGCGTCCGGACACAAGCATGCGTCCGGACACAAGCATGCGTCCGGACACAAGCATGCGTCCGGACACAAGCATGCGTCCGGACACAAGCATGCGTCCGGACACAAGCATGCGTCCGGACACACTCAGCATGCGTCCGGACACAAGCATGCGTCCGGACACAAGCATGCGTCCGGACACAAGCATGCGTCCGGACACAAGCATGCGTCCGGACACAAGCATGCGACCGGACACAAGCATGCGTCCGGACACAAGCATGCGACCGGACACAAGCATGCGTCCGGACACAAGCATGCGTCCGGACACAAGCATGCGTCCGGACACAAGCATGCGTCCGGACACAAGCATGCGTCCGGACACAAGCATGCGTCCGGACACAAGCATGCGTCCGGACACAAGCATGCGTCCGGACACAAGCATGCGTCCGGACACAAGCATGCGTCCGGACACAAGCATGCGTCCGGACACAAGCATGCGTCCGGACACAAGCATGCGTCCGGACACAAGCATGCGTCCGGACACAAGCATGCGTCCGGACACAAGCATGCGTCCGGACACAAGCATGCGTCCGGACACAAGCATGCGTCCGGACACAAGCATGCGTCCGGACACAAGCATGCGTCCGGACACAAGCATGCGTCCGGACACAAGCATGCGTCCGGACACAAGCATGCGTCCGGACACAAGCATGCGTCCGGACACAAGCATGCGTCCGGACACAAGCATGCGTCCGGACACAAGCATGCGTCCGGACACAAGCATGCGTCCGGACACAAGCATGCGTCCGGACACAAGCATGCGTCCGGACACAAGCATGCGTCCGGACACAAGCATGCGTCCGGACACAAGCATGCGTCCGGACACAAGCATGCGTCCGGACACAAGCATGCGTCCGGACACAAGCATGCGTCCGGACACAAGCATGCGTCCGGACACAAGCATGCGTCCGGACACAAGCATGCGTCCGGACACAAGCATGCGTCCGGACACAAGCATGCGTCCGGACACAAGCATGCGTCCGGACACAAGCATGCGTCCGGACACAAGCATGCGTCCGGACACAAGCATGCGTCCGGACACAAGCATGCGTCCGGACACAAGCATGCGTCCGGACACAAGCATGCGTCCGGACACAAGCATGCGTCCGGACACAAGCATGCGTCCGGACACAAGCATGCGTCCGGACACAAGCATGCGTCCGGACACAAGCATGCGTCCGGACACAAGCATGCGTCCGGACACAAGCATGCGTCCGGACACAAGCATGCGTCCGGACACAAGCATGCGTCCGGACACAAGCATGCGTCCGGACACAAGCATGCGTCCGGACACAAGCATGCGTCCGGACACAAGCATGCGTCCGGACACAAGCATGCGTCCGGACACAAGCATGCGTCCGGACACAAGCATGCGTCCGGACACAAGCATGCGTCCGGACACAAGCATGCGTCCGGACACAAGCATGCGTCCGGACACAAGCATGCGTCCGGACACAAGCATGCGTCCGGACACAAGCATGCGTCCGGACACAAGCATGCGTCCGGACACAAGCATGCGTCCGGACACAAGCATGCGTCCGGACACAAGCATGCGTCCGGACACAAGCATGCGTCCGGACACAAGCATGCGTCCGGACACAAGCATGCGTCCGGACACAAGCATGCGTCCGGACACAAGCATGCGTCCGGACACAAGCATGCGTCCGGACACAAGCATGCGTCCGGACACAAGCATGCGTCCGGACACAAGCATGCGTCCGGACACAAGCATGCGTCCGGACACAAGCATGCGTCCGGACACAAGCATGCGTCCGGACACAAGCATGCGTCCGGACACAAGCATGCGTCCGGACACAAGCATGCGTCCGGACACAAGCATGCGTCCGGACACAAGCATGCGTCCGGACACAAGCATGCGTCCGGACACAAGCATGCGACCGGACACAAGCATGCGTCCGGACACAAGCATGCGTCCGGACACAAGCATGCGTCCGGACACAAGCATGCGTCCGGACACAAGCATGCGTCCGGACACAAGCATGCGTCCGGACACAAGCATGCGTCCGGACACAAGCATGCGACCGGACACAAGCATGCGTCCGGACACAAGCATGCGTCCGGACACAAGCATGCGTCCGGACACAAGCATGCGTCCGGACACAAGCATGCGTCCGGACACAAGCATGCGTCCGGACACAAGCATGCGTCCGGACACAAGCATGCGTCCGGACACAAGCATGCGTCCGGACACAAGCATGCGTCCGGACACAAGCATGCGTCCGGACACAAGCATGCGACCGGACACAAGCATGCGTCCGGACACAAGCATGCGTCCGGACACAAGCATGCGTCCGGACACAAGCATGCGTCCGGACACAAGCATGCGTCCGGACACAAGCATGCGACCGGACACAAGCATGCGTCCGGACACAAGCATGCGTCCGGACACAAGCATGCGTCCGGACACAAGCATGCGACCGGACACAAGCATGCGTCCGGACACAAGCATGCGTCCGGACACAAGCATGCGTCCGGACACAAGCATGCGTCCGGACACAAGCATGCGTCCGGACACAAGCATGCGTCCGGACACAAGCATGCGTCCGGACACAAGCATGCGTCCGGACACAAGCATGCGTCCGGACACAAGCATGCGTCCGGACACAAGCATGCGTCCGGACACAAGCATGCGTCCGGACACAAGCATGCGTCCGGACACAAGCATGCGTCCGGACACAAGCATGCGTCCGGACACAAGCATGCGTCCGGACACAAGCATGCGTCCGGACACAAGCATGCGACCGGACACAAGCATGCGTCCGGACACAAGCATGCGTCCGGACACAAGCATGCGACCGGACACAAGCATGCGTCCGGACACAAGCATGCGTCCGGACACAAGCATGCGTCCGGACACAAGCATGCGTCCGGACACAAGCATGCGTCCGGACACAAGCATGCGTCCGGACACAAGCATGCGTCCGGACACAAGCATGCGTCCGGACACAAGCATGCGTCCGGACACAAGCATGCGTCCGGACACAAGCATGCGTCCGGACACAAGCATGCGTCCGGACACAAGCATGCGACCGGACACAAGCATGCGTCCGGACACAAGCATGCGTCCGGACACAAGCATGCGTCCGGACACAAGCATGCGTCCGGACACAAGCATGCGTCCGGACACAAGCATGCGTCCGGACACAAGCATGCGTCCGGACACAAGCATGCGACCGGACACAAGCATGCGTCCGGACACAAGCATGCGTCCGGACACAAGCATGCGTCCGGACACAAGCATGCGTCCGGACACAAGCATGCGTCCGGACACAAGCATGCGTCCGGACACAAGCATGCGTCCGGACACAAGCATGCGTCCGGACACAAGCATGCGTCCGGACACAAGCATGCGTCCGGACACAAGCATGCGTCCGGACACAAGCATGCGTCCGGACACAAGCATGCGTCCGGACACAAGCATGCGTCCGGACACAAGCATGCGTCCGGACACAAGCATGCGTCCGGACACAAGCATGCGTCCGGACACAAGCATGCGTCCGGACACAAGCATGCGTCCGGACACAAGCATGCGTCCGGACACAAGCATGCGTCCGGACACAAGCATGCGTCCGGACACAAGCATGCGTCCGGACACAAGCATGCGTCCGGACACAAGCATGCGTCCGGACACAAGCATGCGTCCGGACACAAGCATGCGTCCGGACACAAGCATGCGTCCGGACACAAGCATGCGTCCGGACACAAGCATGCGTCCGGACACAAGCATGCGTCCGGACACAAGCATGCGTCCGGACACAAGCATGCGTCCGGACACAAGCATGCGTCCGGACACAAGCATGCGTCCGGACACAAGCATGCGTCCGGACACAAGCATGCGTCCGGACACAAGCATGCGTCCGGACACAAGCATGCGTCCGGACACAAGCATGCGTCCGGACACAAGCATGCGTCCGGACACAAGCATGCGTCCGGACACAAGCATGCGTCCGGACACAAGCATGCGTCCGGACACAAGCATGCGTCCGGACACAAGCATGCGTCCGGACACAAGCATGCGTCCGGACACAAGCATGCGACCGGACACAAGCATGCGTCCGGACACAAGCATGCGTCCGGACACAAGCATGCGTCCGGACACAAGCATGCGTCCGGACACAAGCATGCGTCCGGACACAAGCATGCGTCCGGACACAAGCATGCGTCCGGACACAAGCATGCGTCCGGACACAAGCATGCGTCCGGACACAAGCATGCGTCCGGACACAAGCATGCGTCCGGACACAAGCATGCGTCCGGACACAAGCATGCGTCCGGACACAAGCATGCGTCCGGACACAAGCATGCGTCCGGACACAAGCATGCGTCCGGACACAAGCATGCGTCCGGACACAAGCATGCGTCCGGACACAAGCATGCGTCCGGACACAAGCATGCGTCCGGACACAAGCATGCGTCCGGACACAAGCATGCGTCCGGACACAAGCATGCGTCCGGACACAAGCATGCGTCCGGACACAAGCATGCGTCCGGACACAAGCATGCGTCCGGACACAAGCATGCGTCCGGACACAAGCATGCGTCCGGACACAAGCATGCGTCCGGACACAAGCATGCGTCCGGACACAAGCATGCGTCCGGACACAAGCATGCGTCCGGACACAAGCATGCGTCCGGACACAAGCATGCGTCCGGACACAAGCATGCGTCCGGACACAAGCATGCGTCCGGACACAAGCATGCGTCCGGACACAAGCATGCGTCCGGACACAAGCATGCGTCCGGACACAAGCATGCGTCCGGACACAAGCATGCGTCCGGACACAAGCATGCGTCCGGACACAAGCATGCGTCCGGACACAAGCATGCGTCCGGACACAAGCATGCGTCCGGACACAAGCATGCGTCCGGACACAAGCATGCGTCCGGACACAAGCATGCGTCCGGACACAAGCATGCGACCGGACACAAGCATGCGTCCGGACACAAGCATGCGTCCGGACACAAGCATGCGTCCGGACACAAGCATGCGTCCGGACACAAGCATGCGTCCGGACACAAGCATGCGTCCGGACACAAGCATGCGTCCGGACACAAGCATGCGTCCGGACACAAGCATGCGTCCGGACACAAGCATGCGTCCGGACACAAGCATGCGTCCGGACACAAGCATGCGTCCGGACACAAGCATGCGTCCGGACACAAGCATGCGTCCGGACACAAGCATGCGTCCGGACACAAGCATGCGTCCGGACACAAGCATGCGTCCGGACACAAGCATGCGTCCGGACACAAGCATGCGTCCGGACACAAGCATGCGTCCGGACACAAGCATGCGTCCGGACACAAGCATGCGTCCGGACACAAGCATGCGTCCGGACACAAGCATGCGTCCGGACACAAGCATGCGTCCGGACACAAGCATGCGTCCGGACACAAGCATGCGTCCGGACACAAGCATGCGTCCGGACACAAGCATGCGTCCGGACACAAGCATGCGTCCGGACACAAGCATGCGTCCGGACACAAGCATGCGTCCGGACACAAGCATGCGTCCGGACACAAGCATGCGTCCGGACACAAGCATGCGTCCGGACACAAGCATGCGTCCGGACACAAGCATGCGTCCGGACACAAGCATGCGTCCGGACACAAGCATGCGTCCGGACACAAGCATGCGTCCGGACACAAGCATGCGTCCGGACACAAGCATGCGTCCGGACACAAGCATGCGTCCGGACACAAGCATGCGTCCGGACACAAGCATGCGTCCGGACACAAGCATGCGACCGGACACAAGCATGCGTCCGGACACAAGCATGCGTCCGGACACAAGCATGCGTCCGGACACAAGCATGCGTCCGGACACAAGCATGCGTCCGGACACAAGCATGCGTCCGGACACAAGCATGCGTCCGGACACAAGCATGCGTCCGGACACAAGCATGCGTCCGGACACAAGCATGCGTCCGGACACAAGCATGCGTCCGGACACAAGCATGCGTCCGGACACAAGCATGCGTCCGGACACAAGCATGCGTCCGGACACAAGCATGCGTCCGGACACAAGCATGCGTCCGGACACAAGCATGCGTCCGGACACAAGCATGCGTCCGGACACAAGCATGCGTCCGGACACAAGCATGCGTCCGGACACAAGCATGCGTCCGGACACAAGCATGCGTCCGGACACAAGCATGCGTCCGGACACAAGCATGCGTCCGGACACAAGCATGCGTCCGGACACAAGCATGCGTCCGGACACAAGCATGCGTCCGGACACAAGCATGCGTCCGGACACAAGCATGCGTCCGGACACAAGCATGCGTCCGGACACAAGCATGCGTCCGGACACAAGCATGCGTCCGGACACAAGCATGCGTCCGGACACAAGCATGCGTCCGGACACAAGCATGCGTCCGGACACAAGCATGCGTCCGGACACAAGCATGCGTCCGGACACAAGCATGCGTCCGGACACAAGCATGCGTCCGGACACAAGCATGCGTCCGGACACAAGCATGCGTCCGGACACAAGCATGCGTCCGGACACAAGCATGCGTCCGGACACAAGCATGCGTCCGGACACAAGCATGCGTCCGGACACAAGCATGCGTCCGGACACAAGCATGCGTCCGGACACAAGCATGCGTCCGGACACAAGCATGCGTCCGGACACAAGCATGCGTCCGGACACAAGCATGCGTCCGGACACAAGCATGCGTCCGGACACAAGCATGCGTCCGGACACAAGCATGCGTCCGGACACAAGCATGCGTCCGGACACAAGCATGCGTCCGGACACAAGCATGCGTCCGGACACAAGCATGCGTCCGGACACAAGCATGCGTCCGGACACAAGCATGCGTCCGGACACAAGCATGCGTCCGGACACAAGCATGCGTCCGGACACAAGCATGCGTCCGGACACAAGCATGCGTCCGGACACAAGCATGCGTCCGGACACAAGCATGCGTCCGGACACAAGCATGCGTCCGGACACAAGCATGCGTCCGGACACAAGCATGCGTCCGGACACAAGCATGCGTCCGGACACAAGCATGCGTCCGGACACAAGCATGCGTCCGGACACAAGCATGCGTCCGGACACAAGCATGCGTCCGGACACAAGCATGCGTCCGGACACAAGCATGCGTCCGGACACAAGCATGCGTCCGGACACAAGCATGCGTCCGGACACAAGCATGCGTCCGGACACAAGCATGCGTCCGGACACAAGCATGCGTCCGGACACAAGCATGCGTCCGGACACAAGCATGCGTCCGGACACAAGCATGCGTCCGGACACAAGCATGCGTCCGGACACAAGCATGCGTCCGGACACAAGCATGCGTCCGGACACAAGCATGCGTCCGGACACAAGCATGCGTCCGGACACAAGCATGCGTCCGGACACAAGCATGCGTCCGGACACAAGCATGCGTCCGGACACAAGCATGCGTCCGGACACAAGCATGCGTCCGGACACAAGCATGCGTCCGGACACAAGCATGCGTCCGGACACAAGCATGCGTCCGGACACAAGCATGCGTCCGGACACAAGCATGCGTCCGGACACAAGCATGCGTCCGGACACAAGCATGCGTCCGGACACAAGCATGCGTCCGGACACAAGCATGCGTCCGGACACAAGCATGCGTCCGGACACAAGCATGCGTCCGGACACAAGCATGCGTCCGGACACAAGCATGCGTCCGGACACAAGCATGCGTCCGGACACAAGCATGCGTCCGGACACAAGCATGCGTCCGGACACAAGCATGCGTCCGGACACAAGCATGCGTCCGGACACAAGCATGCGTCCGGACACAAGCATGCGTCCGGACACAAGCATGCGTCCGGACACAAGCATGCGTCCGGACACAAGCATGCGTCCGGACACAAGCATGCGTCCGGACACAAGCATGCGTCCGGACACAAGCATGCGTCCGGACACAAGCATGCGTCCGGACACAAGCATGCGTCCGGACACAAGCATGCGTCCGGACACAAGCATGCGTCCGGACACAAGCATGCGTCCGGACACAAGCATGCGTCCGGACACAAGCATGCGTCCGGACACAAGCATGCGTCCGGACACAAGCATGCGTCCGGACACAAGCATGCGTCCGGACACAAGCATGCGTCCGGACACAAGCATGCGTCCGGACACAAGCATGCGTCCGGACACAAGCATGCGTCCGGACACAAGCATGCGTCCGGACACAAGCATGCGTCCGGACACAAGCATGCGTCCGGACACAAGCATGCGTCCGGACACAAGCATGCGTCCGGACACAAGCATGCGTCCGGACACAAGCATGCGTCCGGACACAAGCATGCGTCCGGACACAAGCATGCGTCCGGACACAAGCATGCGTCCGGACACAAGCATGCGTCCGGACACAAGCATGCGTCCGGACACAAGCATGCGTCCGGACACAAGCATGCGTCCGGACACAAGCATGCGTCCGGACACAAGCATGCGTCCGGACACAAGCATGCGTCCGGACACAAGCATGCGTCCGGACACAAGCATGCGTCCGGACACAAGCATGCGTCCGGACACAAGCATGCGTCCGGACACAAGCATGCGTCCGGACACAAGCATGCGTCCGGACACAAGCATGCGTCCGGACACAAGCATGCGTCCGGACACAAGCATGCGTCCGGACACAAGCATGCGTCCGGACACAAGCATGCGTCCGGACACAAGCATGCGTCCGGACACAAGCATGCGTCCGGACACAAGCATGCGTCCGGACACAAGCATGCGTCCGGACACAAGCATGCGTCCGGACACAAGCATGCGTCCGGACACAAGCATGCGTCCGGACACAAGCATGCGTCCGGACACAAGCATGCGTCCGGACACAAGCATGCGTCCGGACACAAGCATGCGTCGGACACAAGCATGCGTCCGGACACAAGCATGCGTCCGGACACAAGCATGCGTCCGGACACAAGCATGCGTCCGGACACAAGCATGCGTCCGGACACAAGCATGCGTCCGGACACAAGCATGCGTCCGGACACAAGCATGCGTCCGGACACAAGCATGCGTCCGGACACAAGCATGCGTCCGGACACAAGCATGCGTCCGGACACAAGCATGCGTCCGGACACAAGCATGCGTCCGGACACAAGCATGCGTCCGGACACAAGCATGCGTCCGGACACAAGCATGCGTCCGGACACAAGCATGCGTCCGGACACAAGCATGCGTCCGGACACAAGCATGCGTCCGGACACAAGCATGCGTCCGGACACAAGCATGCGTCCGGACACAAGCATGCGTCCGGACACAAGCATGCGTCCGGACACAAGCATGCGTCCGGACACAAGCATGCGTCCGGACACAAGCATGCGTCCGGACACAAGCATGCGTCCGGACACAAGCATGCGTCCGGACACAAGCATGCGTCCGGACACAAGCATGCGTCCGGACACAAGCATGCGTCCGGACACAAGCATGCGTCCGGACACAAGCATGCGTCCGGACACAAGCATGCGTCCGGACACAAGCATGCGTCCGGACACAAGCATGCGTCCGGACACAAGCATGCGTCCGGACACAAGCATGCGTCCGGACACAAGCATGCGTCCGGACACAAGCATGCGTCCGGACACAAGCATGCGTCCGGACACAAGCATGCGTCCGGACACAAGCATGCGTCCGGACACAAGCATGCGTCCGGACACAAGCATGCGTCCGGACACAAGCATGCGTCCGGACACAAGCATGCGTCCGGACACAAGCATGCGTCCGGACACAAGCATGCGTCCGGACACAAGCATGCGTCCGGACACAAGCATGCGTCCGGACACAAGCATGCGTCCGGACACAAGCATGCGTCCGGACACAAGCATGCGTCCGGACACAAGCATGCGTCCGGACACAAGCATGCGTCCGGACACAAGCATGCGTCCGGACACAAGCATGCGTCCGGACACAAGCATGCGTCCGGACACAAGCATGCGTCCGGACACAAGCATGCGTCCGGACACAAGCATGCGTCCGGACACAAGCATGCGTCCGGACACAAGCATGCGTCCGGACACAAGCATGCGTCCGGACACAAGCATGCGTCCGGACACAAGCATGCGTCCGGACACAAGCATGCGTCCGGACACAAGCATGCGTCCGGACACAAGCATGCGTCCGGACACAAGCATGCGTCCGGACACAAGCATGCGTCCGGACACAAGCATGCGTCCGGACACAAGCATGCGTCCGGACACAAGCATGCGTCCGGACACAAGCATGCGTCCGGACACAAGCATGCGTCCGGACACAAGCATGCGTCCGGACACAAGCATGCGTCCGGACACAAGCATGCGTCCGGACACAAGCATGCGTCCGGACACAAGCATGCGTCCGGACACAAGCATGCGTCCGGACACAAGCATGCGTCCGGACACAAGCATGCGTCCGGACACAAGCATGCGTCCGGACACAAGCATGCGTCCGGACACAAGCATGCGTCCGGACACAAGCATGCGTCCGGACACAAGCATGCGTCCGGACACAAGCATGCGTCCGGACACAAGCATGCGTCCGGACACAAGCATGCGTCCGGACACAAGCATGCGTCCGGACACAAGCATGCGTCCGGACACAAGCATGCGTCCGGACACAAGCATGCGTCCGGACACAAGCATGCGTCCGGACACAAGCATGCGTCCGGACACAAGCATGCGTCCGGACACAAGCATGCGTCCGGACACAAGCATGCGTCCGGACACAAGCATGCGTCCGGACACAAGCATGCGTCCGGACACAAGCATGCGTCCGGACACAAGCATGCGTCCGGACACAAGCATGCGTCCGGACACAAGCATGCGTCCGGACACAAGCATGCGTCCGGACACAAGCATGCGTCCGGACACAAGCATGCGTCCGGACACAAGCATGCGTCCGGACACAAGCATGCGTCCGGACACAAGCATGCGTCCGGACACAAGCATGCGTCCGGACACAAGCATGCGTCCGGACACAAGCATGCGTCCGGACACAAGCATGCGTCCGGACACAAGCATGCGTCCGGACACAAGCATGCGTCCGGACACAAGCATGCGTCCGGACACAAGCATGCGTCCGGACACAAGCATGCGTCCGGACACAAGCATGCGTCCGGACACAAGCATGCGTCCGGACACAAGCATGCGTCCGGACACAAGCATGCGTCCGGACACAAGCATGCGTCCGGACACAAGCATGCGTCCGGACACAAGCATGCGTCCGGACACAAGCATGCGTCCGGACACAAGCATGCGTCCGGACACAAGCATGCGTCCGGACACAAGCATGCGTCCGGACACAAGCATGCGTCCGGACACAAGCATGCGTCCGGACACAAGCATGCGTCCGGACACAAGCATGCGTCCGGACACAAGCATGCGTCCGGACACAAGCATGCGTCCGGACACAAGCATGCGTCCGGACACAAGCATGCGTCCGGACACAAGCATGCGTCCGGACACAAGCATGCGTCCGGACACAAGCATGCGTCCGGACACAAGCATGCGTCCGGACACAAGCATGCGTCCGGACACAAGCATGCGTCCGGACACAAGCATGCGTCCGGACACAAGCATGCGTCCGGACACAAGCATGCGTCCGGACACAAGCATGCGTCCGGACACAAGCATGCGTCCGGACACAAGCATGCGTCCGGACACAAGCATGCGTCCGGACACAAGCATGCGTCCGGACACAAGCATGCGTCCGGACACAAGCATGCGTCCGGACACAAGCATGCGTCCGGACACAAGCATGCGTCCGGACACAAGCATGCGTCCGGACACAAGCATGCGTCCGGACACAAGCATGCGTCCGGACACAAGCATGCGTCCGGACACAAGCATGCGTCCGGACACAAGCATGCGTCCGGACACAAGCATGCGTCCGGACACAAGCATGCGTCCGGACACAAGCATGCGTCCGGACACAAGCATGCGTCCGGACACAAGCATGCGTCCGGACACAAGCATGCGTCCGGACACAAGCATGCGTCCGGACACAAGCATGCGTCCGGACACAAGCATGCGTCCGGACACAAGCATGCGTCCGGACACAAGCATGCGTCCGGACACAAGCATGCGTCCGGACACAAGCATGCGTCCGGACACAAGCATGCGTCCGGACACAAGCATGCGTCCGGACACAAGCATGCGTCCGGACACAAGCATGCGTCCGGACACAAGCATGCGTCCGGACACAAGCATGCGTCCGGACACAAGCATGCGTCCGGACACAAGCATGCGTCCGGACACAAGCATGCGTCCGGACACAAGCATGCGTCCGGACACAAGCATGCGTCCGGACACAAGCATGCGTCCGGACACAAGCATGCGTCCGGACACAAGCATGCGTCCGGACACAAGCATGCGTCCGGACACAAGCATGCGTCCGGACACAAGCATGCGTCCGGACACAAGCATGCGTCCGGACACAAGCATGCGTCCGGACACAAGCATGCGTCCGGACACAAGCATGCGTCCGGACACAAGCATGCGTCCGGACACAAGCATGCGTCCGGACACAAGCATGCGTCCGGACACAAGCATGCGTCCGGACACAAGCATGCGTCCGGACACAAGCATGCGTCCGGACACAAGCATGCGTCCGGACACAAGCATGCGTCCGGACACAAGCATGCGTCCGGACACAAGCATGCGTCCGGACACAAGCATGCGTCCGGACACAAGCATGCGTCCGGACACAAGCATGCGTCCGGACACAAGCATGCGTCCGGACACAAGCATGCGTCCGGACACAAGCATGCGTCCGGACACAAGCATGCGTCCGGACACAAGCATGCGTCCGGACACAAGCATGCGTCCGGACACAAGCATGCGTCCGGACACAAGCATGCGTCCGGACACAAGCATGCGTCCGGACACAAGCATGCGTCCGGACACAAGCATGCGTCCGGACACAAGCATGCGTCCGGACACAAGCATGCGTCCGGACACAAGCATGCGTCCGGACACAAGCATGCGTCCGGACACAAGCATGCGTCCGGACACAAGCATGCGTCCGGACACAAGCATGCGTCCGGACACAAGCATGCGTCCGGACACAAGCATGCGTCCGGACACAAGCATGCGTCCGGACACAAGCATGCGTCCGGACACAAGCATGCGTCCGGACACAAGCATGCGTCCGGACACAAGCATGCGTCCGGACACAAGCATGCGTCCGGACACAAGCATGCGTCCGGACACAAGCATGCGTCCGGACACAAGCATGCGTCCGGACACAAGCATGCGTCCGGACACAAGCATGCGTCCGGACACAAGCATGCGTCCGGACACAAGCATGCGTCCGGACACAAGCATGCGTCCGGACACAAGCATGCGTCCGGACACAAGCATGCGTCCGGACACAAGCATGCGTCCGGACACAAGCATGCGTCCGGACACAAGCATGCGTCCGGACACAAGCATGCGTCCGGACACAAGCATGCGTCCGGACACAAGCATGCGTCCGGACACAAGCATGCGTCCGGACACAAGCATGCGTCCGGACACAAGCATGCGTCCGGACACAAGCATGCGTCCGGACACAAGCATGCGTCCGGACACAAGCATGCGTCCGGACACAAGCATGCGTCCGGACACAAGCATGCGTCCGGACACAAGCATGCGTCCGGACACAAGCATGCGTCCGGACACAAGCATGCGTCCGGACACAAGCATGCGTCCGGACACAAGCATGCGTCCGGACACAAGCATGCGTCCGGACACAAGCATGCGTCCGGACACAAGCATGCGTCCGGACACAAGCATGCGTCCGGACACAAGCATGCGTCCGGACACAAGCATGCGTCCGGACACAAGCATGCGTCCGGACACAAGCATGCGTCCGGACACAAGCATGCGTCCGGACACAAGCATGCGTCCGGACACAAGCATGCGTCCGGACACAAGCATGCGTCCGGACACAAGCATGCGTCCGGACACAAGCATGCGTCCGGACACAAGCATGCGTCCGGACACAAGCATGCGTCCGGACACAAGCATGCGTCCGGACACAAGCATGCGTCCGGACACAAGCATGCGTCCGGACACAAGCATGCGTCCGGACACAAGCATGCGTCCGGACACAAGCATGCGTCCGGACACAAGCATGCGTCCGGACACAAGCATGCGTCCGGACACAAGCATGCGTCCGGACACAAGCATGCGTCCGGACACAAGCATGCGTCCGGACACAAGCATGCGTCCGGACACAAGCATGCGTCCGGACACAAGCATGCGTCCGGACACAAGCATGCGTCCGGACACAAGCATGCGTCCGGACACAAGCATGCGTCCGGACACAAGCATGCGTCCGGACACAAGCATGCGTCCGGACACAAGCATGCGTCCGGACACAAGCATGCGTCCGGACACAAGCATGCGTCCGGACACAAGCATGCGTCCGGACACAAGCATGCGTCCGGACACAAGCATGCGTCCGGACACAAGCATGCGTCCGGACACAAGCATGCGTCCGGACACAAGCATGCGTCCGGACACAAGCATGCGTCCGGACACAAGCATGCGTCCGGACACAAGCATGCGTCCGGACACAAGCATGCGTCCGGACACAAGCATGCGTCCGGACACAAGCATGCGTCCGGACACAAGCATGCGTCCGGACACAAGCATGCGTCCGGACACAAGCATGCGTCCGGACACAAGCATGCGTCCGGACACAAGCATGCGTCCGGACACAAGCATGCGTCCGGACACAAGCATGCGTCCGGACACAAGCATGCGTCCGGACACAAGCATGCGTCCGGACACAAGCATGCGTCCGGACACAAGCATGCGTCCGGACACAAGCATGCGTCCGGACACAAGCATGCGTCCGGACACAAGCATGCGTCCGGACACAAGCATGCGTCCGGACACAAGCATGCGTCCGGACACAAGCATGCGTCCGGACACAAGCATGCGTCCGGACACAAGCATGCGTCCGGACACAAGCATGCGTCCGGACACAAGCATGCGTCCGGACACAAGCATGCGTCCGGACACAAGCATGCGTCCGGACACAAGCATGCGTCCGGACACAAGCATGCGTCCGGACACAAGCATGCGTCCGGACACAAGCATGCGTCCGGACACAAGCATGCGTCCGGACACAAGCATGCGTCCGGACACAAGCATGCGTCCGGACACAAGCATGCGTCCGGACACAAGCATGCGTCCGGACACAAGCATGCGTCCGGACACAAGCATGCGTCCGGACACAAGCATGCGTCCGGACACAAGCATGCGTCCGGACACAAGCATGCGTCCGGACACAAGCATGCGTCCGGACACAAGCATGCGTCCGGACACAAGCATGCGTCCGGACACAAGCATGCGTCCGGACACAAGCATGCGTCCGGACACAAGCATGCGTCCGGACACAAGCATGCGTCCGGACACAAGCATGCGTCCGGACACAAGCATGCGTCCGGACACAAGCATGCGTCCGGACACAAGCATGCGTCCGGACACAAGCATGCGTCCGGACACAAGCATGCGTCCGGACACAAGCATGCGTCCGGACACAAGCATGCGTCCGGACACAAGCATGCGTCCGGACACAAGCATGCGTCCGGACACAAGCATGCGTCCGGACACAAGCATGCGTCCGGACACAAGCATGCGTCCGGACACAAGCATGCGTCCGGACACAAGCATGCGTCCGGACACAAGCATGCGTCCGGACACAAGCATGCGTCCGGACACAAGCATGCGTCCGGACACAAGCATGCGTCCGGACACAAGCATGCGTCCGGACACAAGCATGCGTCCGGACACAAGCATGCGTCCGGACACAAGCATGCGTCCGGACACAAGCATGCGTCCGGACACAAGCATGCGTCCGGACACAAGCATGCGTCCGGACACAAGCATGCGTCCGGACACAAGCATGCGTCCGGACACAAGCATGCGTCCGGACACAAGCATGCGTCCGGACACAAGCATGCGTCCGGACACAAGCATGCGTCCGGACACAAGCATGCGTCCGGACACAAGCATGCGTCCGGACACAAGCATGCGTCCGGACACAAGCATGCGTCCGGACACAAGCATGCGACCGGACACAAGCATGCGTCCGGACACAAGCATGCGTCCGGACACAAGCATGCGTCCGGACACAAGCATGCGTCCGGACACAAGCATGCGTCCGGACACAAGCATGCGTCCGGACACAAGCATGCGACCGGACTCAAGCATGCGTCCGGACACAAGCATGCGTCCGGACACAAGCATGCGTCCGGACACAAGCATGCGACCGGACTCAAGCATGCGTCCGGACACAAGCATGCGTCCGGACACAAGCATGCGTCCGGACACAAGCATGCGTCCGGACAAAGCATGCGTCCGGACACAAGCATGCGTCCGGACACAAGCATGCGTCCGGACACAAGCATGCGTCCGGACACAAGCATGCGTCCGGACACAAGCATGCGACCGGACACAAGCATGCGTCCGGACACAAGCATGCGTCCGGACACAAGCATGCGTCCGGACACAAGCATGCGTCCGGACACAAGCATGCGTCCGGACACAAGCATGCGTCCGGACACAAGCATGCGTCCGGACACAAGCATGCGTCCGGACACAAGCATGCGTCCGGACACAAGCATGCGTCGGACACAAGCATGCGTCCGGACACAAGCATGCGTCCGGACACAAGCATGCGTCCGGACACAAGCATGCGTCCGGACACAAGCATGCGTCCGGACACAAGCATGCGTCCGGACACAAGCATGCGTCCGGACACAAGCATGCGTCCGGACACAAGCATGCGTCCGGACACAAGCATGCGTCCGGACACAAGCATGCGTCCGGACACAAGCATGCGTCCGGACACAAGCATGCGTCCGGACACAAGCATGCGTCCGGACACAAGCATGCGTCCGGACACAAGCATGCGTCCGGACACAAGCATGCGTCCGGACACAAGCATGCGTCCGGACACAAGCATGCGTCCGGACACAAGCATGCGTCCGGACACAAGCATGCGTCCGGACACAAGCATGCGTCCGGACACAAGCATGCGTCCGGACACAAGCATGCGTCCGGACACAAGCATGCGTCCGGACACAAGCATGCGTCCGGACACAAGCATGCGTCCGGACACAAGCATGCGTCCGGACACAAGCATGCGTCCGGACACAAGCATGCGTCCGGACACAAGCATGCGTCCGGACACAAGCATGCGTCCGGACACAAGCATGCGTCCGGACACAAGCATGCGTCCGGACACAAGCATGCGTCCGGACACAAGCATGCGTCCGGACACAAGCATGCGTCCGGACACAAGCATGCGTCCGGACACAAGCATGCGTCCGGACACAAGCATGCGTCCGGACACAAGCATGCGTCCGGACACAAGCATGCGTCCGGACACAAGCATGCGTCCGGACACAAGCATGCGTCCGGACACAAGCATGCGTCCGGACACAAGCATGCGTCCGGACACAAGCATGCGTCCGGACACAAGCATGCGTCCGGACACAAGCATGCGTCCGGACACAAGCATGCGTCCGGACACAAGCATGCGTCCGGACACAAGCATGCGTCCGGACACAAGCATGCGTCCGGACACAAGCATGCGTCCGGACACAAGCATGCGTCCGGACACAAGCATGCGACCGGACACAAGCATGCGTCCGGACACAAGCATGCGACCGGACACAAGCATGCGTCCGGACACAAGCATGCGTCCGGACACAAGCATGCGTCCGGACACAAGCATGCGTCCGGACACAAGCATGCGTCCGGACACAAGCATGCGTCCGGACACAAGCATGCGTCCGGACACAAGCATGCGTCCGGACACAAGCATGCGTCCGGACACAAGCATGCGTCCGGACACAAGCATGCGTCCGGACACAAGCATGCGACCGGACACAAGCATGCGTCCGGACACAAGCATGCGTCCGGACACAAGCATGCGTCCGGACACAAGCATGCGTCCGGACACAAGCATGCGTCCGGACACAAGCATGCGTCCGGACACAAGCATGCGTCCGGACACAAGCATGCGACCGGACACAAGCATGCGTCCGGACACAAGCATGCGACCGGACTCAAGCATGCGTCCGGACACAAGCATGCGTCCGGACACAAGCATGCGTCCGGACACAAGCATGCGTCCGGACACAAGCATGCGTCCGGACACAAGCATGCGTCCGGACACAAGCATGCGTCCGGACACAAGCATGCGACCGGACACAAGCATGCGTCCGGACACAAGCATGCGTCCGGACACAAGCATGCGTCCGGACACAAGCATGCGTCCGGACACAAGCATGCGTCCGGACACAAGCATGCGACCGGACACAAGCATGCGTCCGGACACAAGCATGCGACCGGACACAAGCATGCGTCCGGACACAAGCATGCGTCCGGACACAAGCATGCGTCCGGACACAAGCATGCGTCCGGACACAAGCATGCGTCCGGACACAAGCATGCGACCGGACTCAAGCATGCGTCCGGACACAAGCATGCGTCCGGACACAAGCATGCGTCCGGACACAAGCATGCGTCCGGACACAAGCATGCGTCCGAACACAAGCATGCGTCCGGACACAAGCATGCGTCCGGACACAAGCATGCGTCCGGACACAAGCATGCGTCCGGACACAAGCATGCGTCCGGACACAAGCATGCGACCGGACACAAGCATGCGTCCGGACACAAGCATGCGTCCGGACACAAGCATGCGTCCGGACACAAGCATGCGTCCGGACACAAGCATGCGACCGGACACAAGCATGCGTCCGGACACAAGCATGCGTCCGGACACAAGCATGCGTCCGGACACAAGCATGCGTCCGGACACAAGCATGCGTCCGGACACAAGCATGCGTCCGGACACAAGCATGCGTCCGGACACAAGCATGCGTCCGGACACAAGCATGCGTCCGGACACAAGCATGCGTCCGGACACAAGCATGCGTCCGGACACAAGCATGCGACCGGACACAAGCATGCGTCCGGACACAAGCATGCGTCCGGACACAAGCATGCGTCCGGACACAAGCATGCGTCCGGACACAAGCATGCGTCCGGACACAAGCATGCGTCCGGACACAAGCATGCGTCCGGACACAAGCATGCGTCCGGACACAAGCATGCGTCCGGACACAAGCATGCGTCCGGACACAAGCATGCGTCCGGACACAAGCATGCGTCCGGACACAAGCATGCGTCCGGACACAAGCATGCGTCCGGACACAAGCATGCGTCCGGACACAAGCATGCGTCCGGACACAAGCATGCGTCCGGACACAAGCATGCGTCCGGACACAAGCATGCGTCCGGACACAAGCATGCGTCCGGACACAAGCATGCGTCCGGACACAAGCATGCGTCCGGACACAAGCATGCGACCGGACACAAGCATGCGTCCGGACACAAGCATGCGTCCGGACACAAGCATGCGTCCGGACACAAGCATGCGACCGGACACAAGCATGCGTCCGGACACAAGCATGCGTCCGGACACAAGCATGCGTCCGGACACAAGCATGCGTCCGGACACAAGCATGCGTCCGGACACAAGCATGCGTCCGGACACAAGCATGCGTCCGGACACAAGCATGCGTCCGGACACAAGCATGCGACCGGACACAAGCATGCGTCCGGACACAAGCATGCGTCCGGACACAAGCATGCGTCCGGACACAAGCATGCGTCCGGACACAAGCATGCGTCCGGACACAAGCATGCGTCCGGACACAAGCATGCGTCCGGACACAAGCATGCGTCCGGACACAAGCATGCGTCCGGACACAAGCATGCGTCCGGACACAAGCATGCGTCCGGACACAAGCATGCGACCGGACACAAGCATGCGTCCGGACACAAGCATGCGTCCGGACACAAGCATGCGACCGGACACAAGCATGCGTCCGGACACAAGCATGCGTCGGACACAAGCATGCGTCCGGACACAAGCATGCGTCCGGACACAAGCATGCGTCCGGACACAAGCATGCGTCCGGACACAAGCATGCGTCCGGACACAAGCATGCGTCCGGACACAAGCATGCGTCCGGACACAAGCATGCGTCCGGACACAAGCATGCGTCCGGACACAAGCATGCGTCCGGACACAAGCATGCGACCGGACACAAGCATGCGTCCGGACACAAGCATGCGTCCGGACACAAGCATGCGTCCGGACACAAGCATGCGTCCGGACACAAGCATGCGTCCGGACACAAGCATGCGTCCGGACACAAGCATGCGTCCGGACACAAGCATGCGTCCGGACACAAGCATGCGTCCGGACACAAGCATGCGACCGGACACAAGCATGCGTCCGGACACAAGCATGCGTCCGGACACAAGCATGCGTCCGGACACAAGCATGCGTCCGGACACAAGCATGCGTCCGGACACAAGCATGCGTCCGGACACAAGCATGCGTCCGGACACAAGCATGCGACCGGACACAAGCATGCGTCCGGACACAAGCATGCGTCCGGACACAAGCATGCGTCCGGACACAAGCATGCGTCCGGACACAAGCATGCGTCCGGACACAAGCATGCGACCGGACACAAGCATGCGTCCGGACACAAGCATGCGTCCGGACACAAGCATGCGTCCGGACACAAGCATGCGTCCGGACACAAGCATGCGTCCGGACACAAGCATGCGACCGGACACAAGCATGCGTCCGGACACAAGCATGCGTCCGGACACAAGCATGCGTCCGGACACAAGCATGCGACCGGACTCAAGCATGCGTCCGGACACAAGCATGCGTCCGGACACAAGCATGCGTCCGGACACAAGCATGCGTCCGGACACAAGCATGCGTCCGGACACAAGCATGCGTCCGGACTCAAGCATGCGTCCGGACACAAGCATGCGTCCGGACACAAGCATGCGTCCGGACACAAGCATGCGTCCGGACACAAGCATGCGTCCGGACACAAGCATGCGTCCGGACACGAGCATGCGACCGTACTCAAGCATGCGTCCGGACACAAGCATGCGTCCGGACACAAGCATGCGTCCGGACACAAGCATGCGACCGGACTCAAGCATGCTTCCGGACACAAGCATGCGTCCGGACTCAAGCATGCGTCCGGACACAAGCATGCGACCGGACTCAAGCATGCGTCCGGACACAAGCATGCGTCCGGACACAAGCATGCGTCCGTACACAAGCATGCGTCCGGACACAAGCATGCGTCCGGACACAAGCATGCGACCGGACTCAAGCATGCGTCCGGACACAAGCATGCGTCCGGACACAAGCATGCGTTCGGACACAAGCATGCGTCCGGACGCAAGCATGCGTCCGGACACAAGCATGCGACCGGACTCAAGCATGCGTCCGGACACAAGCATGCGTCCGGACACAAGCATGCGTCCGGACACAAGCATGCGACCGGACTCAAGCATGCGTCCGGACACAAGCATGCGTCCGGACACAAGCATGCGACCGGACTCAAGCATGCGTCCGGACACAAGCATGCGTCCGGACACAAGCATGCGACCGGACTCAAGCATGCGTCCGGACACAAGCATGCATCCGGACACAAGCATGCGTCCGGACACGAGCATGCGTCCGGACACGAGCATGCGACCGGACTCAAGCATGCGTCCTGACACAAGCATGCGTCCGGACACAAGCATGCGACCGGACTCAAGCATGCGTCCGGACACAAGCATGCGACCGGACACAAGCATGCGTCCGGACACAAGCATGCGTCCGGACACAAGCATGCGACCGGACTCAAGCATGCGGTCGGACAAAAGCATGCGACCGGACACAAGCATGCGTCTGGACACAAGCATGCGACCGGACTCAAGCATGCGTCCGGACACAAGCATGCGTCCGGACACAAGCATGCGTCTGGACACAAGCATGCGACCGGACACAAGCATGCGTCCGGACACAAGCATGCGACCGGGCACAAGCATGCGTCCAAACACAAGCATGCGTACGGACACAAGCATGCGTCCGGACACAAGCATGCGTCCGGACACAAGCATGCGTCCGGACACAACCATGCGACCGGACACAAGCATGCGTCCGGACACAAGCATGCGTCCGGACACAAGCATGCGTCCGAACACAAGCATGCGTCCGGACACAGGCATGCGACCGGACACAAGCATGCGACCGGGCACAAGCATGCGTCCGGACACAAGCATGCGTCCGGACACAAGCATGCGACCGGACACAAGCATGCGTCCGGACACAAGCATGCGTCCGGACACAAGCATGCGTCCAGACACAAGCATGCGTCCGGACACAAGCATGCGACCGGACTCAAGCATGCGTCCAGACACAAGCATGCGTCCGGACACAAGCATGCGTCCGGACACAAGCATGCGTCCGGACACAAGCATGCGTCCAGACACAAGCATGCGACCGGACTCAAGCATGCGTCCGGACACAAGCATGCGTCCGGACACAAGCATGCGTCCGGACACAAGCATGCGTCCGGACACAAGCATGCGACCGGACTCAAGCATGCGTCCAGACACAAGCATGCGTCCGGACACAAGCATGCGTCCGGACACAAGCATGCGTCCGGACACAAGCATGCGTCCGTACACAAGCATGCGTCCGGACACAAGCATGCGACCGGGCACAAGCATGCGTCCGGACACAAGCATGCGACCGGACACAAGCATGCGTCCGGACACAAGCATGCGACCGGACTCAAGCATGCGTCCGGACACAAGCATGCGTCCGGACACAAGCATGCGTCCGGACACAAGCATGCGTCCGGACACAAGCATGCGTCCGGACACAAGCATGCGTCCGGACACAAGCATGCGACCGTACTCAAGCATGTGTCCGGACACAAGCATGCGTCCGGACACAAGCATGCGACTGGACTCAAGCATGCTTCCGGACACAAGCATGCGTCCGGACTCAAGCATGCGTCCGGACACAAGCATGCGACCGGACTCAAGCATGCGTCCGGACACAAGCATGCGTCCGGACACAAGCATGCGTCCGGACACAAGCATGCGTCCGGACACAAGCATGCGTCCGGACACAAGCATGCGTCCGGACACAAGCATGCGTCCGGACACAAGCATGCGTCCGGACACAAGCATGCGTCCGGACACAAGCATGCGTCCGGACACAAGCATGCGTCCGGACACAAGCATGCGACCGGACACAAGCATGCGTCCGGACACAAGCATGCGTCCGGACACAAGCATGCGTCCGGACCCAAGCATGCGTCCGGACACAAGCATGCGTCCGGACACAAGCATGCGTCCGGACACAAGCATGCGTCCGGACACAAGCATGCGTCCGGACACAAGCATGCGTCCGGACACAAGCATGCATCCGGACACAAGCATGCGTCCGGACACAAGCATGTGTCCGGACACAAGCATGCGTCCGGACACAAGCATGCGTCCGGACACAAGCATGCGTCCGGACACAAGCATGCGTCCGGACTCAAGCATGCGTCCGGACACAAGCATGCGTCCGGACTCAAGCATGCGTCCGGACACAAGCATGCGTCCGGACACATGCATGCGTCCGGACACATGCATGCGTCCAGACCCAAGCATGCGTCCGGACACAAGAATGCGTCCGGACACAAGCATGCGTCCGGACACAAGCATGCGTCCGGACCCAAGCATGCGTCCGGACACAAGCATGCGTCCGGACACAAGCATGCGTCCGGACACAAGCATGCGTCCGAACAAAAGCATGCGTCCGGACACAAGCATGCGTCCGGCCACAAGCATGCGTCCGGACACAAGCATGCGTCCGGACACAAGCATGCGACCGGACACAAGCATGCGTCCGGACACAAGCATGCGACCGGGCACAAGCATGCGTCCAAACACAAGCATGCGTCCGGACACAAGCATGCGTCTGGACACAAGCATGCGACCGTACTCAAGCATGCGTCCGGACACAAGCATGCGTCCGGACTCAAGCATGCATCCGGACACAAGCATGCGACCGGACACAAGAATGCGTCCGGACACAAGCATGCGTCTGGACACAAGCATGCGTCCGGACACAAGCATGCGTCCGGACACAAGCATGCGACCGGACTCAAGCATGCGGTCGGACACAAGCATGCGACCGGACACAAGCATGCGTTCGGACACAAGCATGCGTCCGGACACAAGCATGCGTCCGGACTCAAGCATGCATCCGGACACAAGCATGCGACCGGACACAAGAATGCGTCCGGACACAAGCATGCGTCTGGACACAAGCATGCGTCCGGACACAAGCATGCGTCCGGACACAAGCATGCGACCGGACTCAAGCATGCGGTCGGACACAAGCATGCGACCGGACACAAGCATGCGTTCGGACACAAGCATGCGTCCGGACACAAGCATGCGTCCGGACACAAGCATGCGTCCGGACACAAGCATGCGTCCGGACACAAGCATGCGTCCGGACACAAGCATGCGTCCGGACACGAGCATGCGACCGTACTCAAGCATGCGTCCGGACACAAGCATGCGTCCGGACACAAGCATGCGTCCGGACACAAGCATGCGACCGGACTCAAGCATGCTTCCGGACACAAGCATGCGTCCGGACTCAAGCATGCGTCCGGACACAAGCATGCGACCGGACTCAAGCATGCGTCCGGACACAAGCATGCGTCCGGACACAAGCATGCGTCCGTACACAAGCATGCGTCCGGACACAAGCATGCGTCCGGACACAAGCATGCGACCGGACTCAAGCATGCGTCCGGACACAAGCATGCGTCCGGACACAAGCATGCGTTCGGACACAAGCATGCGTCCGGACACAAGCATGCGTCCGGACCCAAGCATGCGTCGGGACCCAAGCATGCGTCCGGACACAAGCATGCGTCCGGACACAAGCATGCGTCCGGACCCAAGCATGCGTCCGGACACAAGCATGCGTCCGGACAGAAGCATGCGTCCGGACACAAGCATGCGTCCGGACAAAAGCATGCGTCCAGACACAAGCATGCATCCGGACACAAGCATGCGTCCGGACACAAGCATGCGTCCGGACACAAGCATGCGTCCGGACCCAAGCATGCGTCCGGACACAAGAATGCGTCCGGACACAAGCATGCGTCCGGACACAAGCATGCGTCCGGACCCAAGCATGCGTCCGGACACAAGCATGCATACGAACACAAGCATGCGTCCGGACACAAGCATGCGTCCGAACAAAAGCATGCGTCCGGACACAAGCATGCGTCCGGCCACAAGCATGCGTCCGGACACAAGCATGCGTCTGGACACAAGCATGCGACCGGACACAAGCATGCGTCCGGACACAAGCATGCGACCGGGCACAAGCATGCGTCCAAACACAAGCATGCGTCCGGACACAAGCATGCGTCTGGACACAAGCATGCGACCGGACTCAAGCATGCGTCCGGACACAAGCATGCGTCCGGACTCAAGCATGCATCCGGACACAAGCATGCGACTGGACACAAGAATGCGTCCGGACACAAGCATGCGTCTGGACACAAGCATGCGTCCGGACACAAGCATGCGTCCGGACACAAGCATGCGACCGGACTCAAGCATGCGGTCGGACACAAGCATGCGACCGGACACAAGCATGCGTTTCGGACACAAGCATGCGTCCGGACACAAGCATGCGTCCGGACTCAAGCATGCATCCGGACACAAGCATGCGACCGGACACAAGAATGCGTCCGGACACAAGCATGCGTCTGGACACAAGCATGCGTCCGGACACAAGCATGCGTCCGGACACAAGCATGCGACCGGACTCAAGCATGCGGTCGGACACAAGCATGCGACCGGACACAAGCATGCGTTCGGACACAAGCATGCGTCCGGACACACAAGCATGCGTTCCGGACACAAGCATTGCGTCCGGACACAAGCATGCGTCCGGACACAAGCATGCGTCCGGACACAAGCATGCGTCCGGACACGAGCATGCGACCGTACTCAAGCATGCGTCCGGACACAAGCATGCGTCCGGACACAAGCATGCGTCCGGGACACAAGCATGCGACCGGGACTCAAGCATGCTTCCGGACACAAGCATGCGTCCGGACTCAAGCATGCGTCCGGACACAAGCATGCGACCGGACTCAAGCATGCGTCCGGACACAAGCATGCGTCCGGACACAAGCATGCGTCCGTACACAAGCATGCGTCCGGACACAAGCATGCGTCCGGACACAAGCATGCGACCGGACTCAAGCATGCGTCCGGACACAAGCATGCGTCCGGACACAAGCATGCGTTCGGACACAAGCATGCGTCCGGACACAAGCATGCGTCCGGGACCCAAGCATGCGTCGGGACCCAAGCATGCGTCCGGACACAAGCATGCGTCCGGACACAAGCATGCGTCCGGACCCAAGCATGCGTCCGGACACAAGCATGCGTCCGGACAGAAGCATGCGTCCGGACACAAGCATGCATCCGGACACAAGCATGCGTCCGGACACAAGCATGCGTCCGGACACAAGCATGCGACCGGACACAAGCATGCGTCCGGACCCAAGCATGCGTCCGGACACAAGCATGCGTCCGGACCCAAGCATGCGTCCGGACACAAGCATGCGTCCGGACACAAGCATGCGTCCGGACACAAGCATGCGTCCGGACACAAGCATGCGTCCGGACACAAGCATGCGTCCGGACCCAAGCATGCGTCCGGACACAAGCATGCGTCCGGACACAAGCATGCGTCCGGACACAAGCATGCGTACGAACAAAAGCATGCGTCCGGACACAAGCATGCGTCCGGACACAGCATGCGTCCAGACACAAGCATGCGTTCGGACACAAGCATGCGATCCGGACACAAGCATGCATCCGGACACAAGCATGCGACCGGGCACAAGCATGCGTCCAAAAACAAGCATGCGTCGGACACAAGCATGCGTCTGGACACAAGCATGCGACCGGACTCAAGCATGCGTCCGGACACAAGCATGCGTCCGGACTCAAGCATGCATCCGGACACAAGCATGCGACCGGACACAAGAATGCGTCCGGACACAAGCATGCGTCTGGACACAAGCATGCGTCCGGACACAAGCATGCGTCCGGACACAAGCATGCGACCTGACTCAAGCATGCGGTCGGACACAAGCATGCGACCGGACACAAGCATGCGTTCGGACACAAGCATGCGTCCGGACACAAGTATGCGTCCGGACACAAGCATGCGTCCGGACACAAGCATGCGTCCGGACACAAGCATGCGTCCGTACACAAGCATGCGTCCGGACACAAGCATGCGTCCAGACACAAGCATGCATCCGGACACAAGCATGCGTCCGGACACAAGCATGCGTCCGGACACAAGCATGCGTCTGGACACAAGCATGCGCCCAGACACAAGCATGCGTCCGGACAAAAGAATGTGACCGAACACAAGCATGCGACCGGACTCAAGCATGCGACCATGTCCACGTCCATGTCCACGTCCACGTCCACGTCCATGTCCACGTCCAAGTCCACGTCCACGTCCACGTCCATGTCCACGTCCACGTCCATGTCCATGTCCACGTCCACGTCCACGTCCACGTCCACGTCCACGTCCACGTCCATGTCCACGTCCATGTTCACGTACATGTCCACGTCCACGTCCATGTCCACGTCCACGTCCACGTCCATGTCCACGTCCACGTCCACGTCCACGTCCACGTCCACGTCCATGTCCACGTCCATGTCCACGTCCATGTCCACGTCCACGTCCACGTCCACGTCCACGTCCACGTCCATGTCCACGTCCACGTCCACGTCCATGTCCATGTCCACGTCCACGTCCACGTCCACGTCCACGTCCAAGTCCACGTCCACGTCCACGTCCACGTCCATGTCCACGTCAGTCCACGTCCACGTCCATGTCCACGTCGTCCACGTCCACGTCCACGTCCACGTCCACGTCCACCTCTACGTCCACGTCCACATCCACGTCCATGTCCACGTCCATGTCCACGTCAGTCCACGTCCATGTCCACGTCCACGTCCACGTCCACGTCCATGTCCACGTCCACGTCTACGTCCATGTCCACGTCCATGTCCACGTCCACGTCCACGTCCACGTCCACGTCCATGTCCACGTCAGTCCTCGTCCACATCCATGTCCACATCGTCCACGTCCATGTCCACGTCCACGTCCACGTCCATGTCCACGTCCACGTCCATGTCCACGTCCACGTCCATGTCCACGTCCATGTCCACGTCCACGTCCACGTCCATGTCCACGTCCACGTCCATGTCCACGTCCACGTCCACGTCCACGTCCAAGTCCACGTCCACGTCCTCGTCCACGTCCACCTCCACGTCCACCTCCACCTCCACGTCCACGTCCACGTCCACCTCCACGTCCACGTCCACCTCCACGTCCACCTCCACGTCCACCTCCACGTCCACGTCCACGTCCACGTCCACGTCCACCTCCACGTCCACCTCCACGTCCACGTCCACGTCCACGTCCACGTCCACGTCCACCTCCACGTCCACGTCCACGTCCACGTCCACCTCCACGTCCACCTCCACGTCCACGTCCATCTCCACGTCCACGTCCACCTCCACGTCCACCTCCAGCCACGTCCACGTCCAGGTCCACGTCCACGTCCACGTCCACGTCCACGTCCACGTCCACGTCCACCTCCACGTCCACCTCCACGTCCACGTCCACGTCCACGTCCACGTCCACGTCCACGTCCACGTCCACGTCCACCTCCACGTCCACGTCCACGTCCACGTCCACCTCCACGTCCACGTCCACGTCCACGTCCACCTCCACGTCCACCTCCACCTCCACGTCCATCTCCACCTCCACGTCCACGTCCACCTCCACGTCCCACGTCCACCTCCACGTCCAGGTCCACGTCCACGTCCACCTCCACGTCCACGTCCACGTCCACGTCCACGTCCACGTCCACGTCCACGTCCACGTCCACGTCCACCTCCACGTCCACCTCCACGTCCACGTCCACCTCCACGTCCACCTCCACGTCCACGTCCACGTCCACGTCCACCTCCACGTCCACGTCCACCTCCACGTCCACCTCCACGTCCACGTCCACGTCCACGTCCACGTCCACGTCCACCTCCACGTCCACGTCCACCTCCACGTCCAGGTCCACGTCCACGTCCACGTCCACGTCCACGTCCACGTCCACGTCCACGTCCACGTCCACGTCCATGTCCACGTCAGTCCACGTCCACGTCCACGTCCACGTCCACGTCCACGTCTACGTCCATGTCCACGTCCACGTCCACGTCCACGTCCACGTCCACGTCCACGTCCACGTCCATGTCCACGTCAGTCCACGTCCACGTCCACGTCCACGTCCATGTCCACGTCAGTCCACGTCCACGTCCACGTCCACGTCCACGTCCATGTCCACGTCCACGTCCACGTCCACGTCTACGTCCATGTCCACGTGCACGTCCACGTCCACGTCCACGTCCACGTCCATGTCCACGTCCACGTCTACGTCCACGTCCACGTCCACGTCCACGTCCACGTCCACGTCCACGTCCACGTCCACGTCCACATCCATGTCCACGTCGTCCACGTCCACGTCCACGTCCACGTCCCATGTCCACGTCCACGTCTACGTCCACGTCCACGTCCACGTCCACGTCCATGTTCACGTACATGTCCACGTCCACGTCCATGTCCACGTCCACGTCCACGTCCATGTCCACGTCCACGTCCACGTCCACGTCCACGTCCACGTCCATGTCCACGTCCACGTCCACGTCCACGTCCAAGTCCACGTCCACGTCCTCGTCCACGTCCACGTCCTCGTCCACGTCCACGTCCACCTCCACGTCCACGTCCACGTCCACGTCCACGTCCACCTCCACGTCCACGTCCACGTCCACGTCCACGTCCACCTCCACGTCCACCTCCACGTCCACCTCCACGTCCACCTCCACGTCCACCTCCACGTCCACCTCCACGTCCACCTCCACGTCCACGTCCACGTCCACGTCCACGTCCACGTCCACCTCCACGTCCACCTCCACGTCCACCTCCACGTCCACGTCCACGTCCACCTCCACGTCCACGTCCACCTCCACGTCCACGTCCACCTCCACGTCCACGTCCACCTCCACGTCCATCTCCACCTCCACGTCCACGTCCACCTCCACGTCCACGTCCACCTCCACGTCCACCTCCACGTCCACCTCCACCTCCACCTCCACCTCCACGTTCACCTCCACGTCCACGTCCACCTCCACGTCCACGTCCACGTCCACGTCCACGTCCACGTCCATGTCCACGTCCACATCCACGTCCACGTCCACGTCCACGTCCAAGTCCACGTCCACGTCCACGTCCACGTCCACGTCCACGTCCACACGTCCACGTCCATGTCGACGTCCATGTCCACGTCCACGCCCACGTCCACGCCCACGTCCACCTCCACGTCCACC
Organism: Closterium sp. NIES-65; assembly: GCA_948144175.1. Taxonomy (NCBI): domain Eukaryota; kingdom Viridiplantae; phylum Streptophyta; class Zygnematophyceae; order Desmidiales; family Closteriaceae; genus Closterium; species Closterium sp. NIES-65. The sequence continues at coordinate 51,837 of CANXME010000694.1, forward strand.
TCCACGTCCACGTCCACGTCCACGTCCACCTCCACGTCCACGTCCACGTCCACGTCCAAGTCCACGTCCACGTCCACGTCCACGTCCACGTCCACGTCCACGTCCACGTCCACGTCCACGTCCACGTCCACGTCCACACGTCCACGTCCATGTCGACGTCCATGTCCACGTCCACGCCCACGTCCACGCCCACGTCCACCTCCACGTCCACCTCCATGTCTACGTCCACCTCCACGTCCACCTCCACGTCCACCTCCACGTCTACGTCCACCTCCACGTCCACCTCCACGTCCACCTCCACGTCCACCTCCACGTCCACGTCCACCTCCACGTCCACCTCCACGTCCACGTCCACGTCCACGTCCACGTCCACGTCCACGTCCACCTCCACGTCCACGTCCACGTCCACGTCCACGTCCATGTCCACGTCCACGTCCACGTCCACGTCCACGTCCACGTCCACGTCCACGTCCACGTCCACGTCCACGTCCACACGTCCACGTCCATGTCGACGTCCATGTCCACGTCCACCTCCACCTCCACCTCCACGTCTACGTCCACGTCCACGTCCACGTCCACGTCCATGTCCACGTCCACGTCCACGTCCATGTCTACGTCCATGTCCACGTCCACGTCCACGTCCACGTCCAAGGCCACGTCCATGTCCACGTCCATGTCCACGTCCACGTCCACGTCCACGTCCAAGTCCACGTCCACGGCCACGTCCATGTCTTCGTCCATGTCCACGTCCACGTCCAAGTCCACGTCCATGTCCACGTCCACGTCCACGTCCACGTCCACGTCCACGTCCACGTCCACGTCCATGTCCACGTCCACGCCCACGTCCATGTCCACGTCCACCTCCACGTCCACCTCCACGTCCACCTCCACGTCCACGTCCACGTCTACGTCCACCTCCACGTCCACCTCCACGTCCACGTCCACGTCCACGTCCACGTCCACCTCCACGTCCACCTCCACGTCCACGTCCACGTCCACGTCCACGTCCACGTCCACGTCCACGTCCACGTCCACAACCACGTCCACGTCCACGTCCACACGTCCACGTCCATGTCGACGTCCATGTCCACGTCCACCTCCACCTCCACCTCCACGTCTACGTCCACGTCCACGTCCACGTCCACGTCCACGTCCACGGTCCATGTCCACGTCCACGTCCACGTCCATGTCTACGTCCATTGTCACGTCCACGTCCACGTCCACGTCCAAGGCCACATCCATGTCCACGTCCATGTCCACGTCCACGTTCCACGTCCACGTCCAAGTCCACGTCCACGGCCACGTCCATGTCTTCGTCCATGTCCACGTCCACGTCCAAGTCCACGTCCATGTCCACGTCCACGTCCACGTCCACGTCAACGTCCACGTCCACGTCCACGTCCATGTCCACGTCCATGTCGACGTCCATGTCCACGTCCATGTCCACGTCGATGTCCACGTCCATGTCCATGTCCATGTCCACGTCCATGGTCCACGTCCCACGTCCATGTCCACGTCCACGTCCACGTCCCATGTCCACGTCCACGTCCACGTCCACGTCCACGTCCACCTCCACGTCCACGTCCACCTCCACGTCCACGTCCACGTCCACCTCCACGTCCACGTCCACCTCCACGTCCACCTCCACGTCCACGTCCACTCCACGTCCACGTCCACCTCCACGTCCATCTCCACCTCCACGTCCATCTCCACCTCCACGTCCACGTCCACCTCCACGTCCAGGTCCACCTCCACGTCCACGTCCACGTCCACCTCCACGTCCACGTCCACCTCCACGTCCACGTCCACGTCCACGTCCACCTCCACGTCCACGTCCACGTCCACGTCCATGTCCACGTCCATGTCCACGTCCACGTCCACGTCCACGTCCACGTCCACGTCCACGTCCATGTCCACGTCCACGTCCACGTCCACGTCCACGTCCACGTCCACCTCCACGTCTACGTCCACGTCCACGTCCACGTCCACCTCCACGTCCACGTCCACCTCCACGTCCACGTCCACCTCCACGTCCACGTCCACCTCCACGTCCATCTCCACCTCCACGTCCACGTCCACCTCCACGTCCAGGTCCACCTCCACGTCCACCTCCAAGTCCACCTCCACGTCCACGTCCACGTCCACGTCCACGTCCATGTCCACGTCCATGTCCACGTCCACGTCCACGTCCACGTCCAAGTCCACGTCCATGTCCACGTCCACGTCCACGTCCACGTCCACCTCCACGTCCACGTCCACGTCCACGTCCACCTCCACGTCCACCTCCACGTCCACCTCCACGTCCACCTCCACGTCCACGTCCACGTCCACGTCCACCTCCACGTCCACGTCCACCTCCACGTCCACGTCCACGTCCACGTCCACGTCCACGTCCACGTCCACGTCCACGTCCACGTCCACGTCCACGTCCACGTCCACACGTCCACGTCCATGTCGACGTCCATGTCCACGTCCACCTCCACCTCCACCTCCACGTCTACGTCCACGTCACGTCCACGTCCATGTCCACGTCCACGTCTACGTCCATGTCTACGTCCATGTCCACGTCCACGTCCACGTCCAAGTCCACGTCCATGTCCACGTCCACGTCCACGTCCACGTCCACGTCCAAGTCCACGTCCATGTCCACGTCCACGTCCACGTCCACGTCCACGTCCACGTCCATGTCCACGTCCCATGTCGACGTCCATGTCCACGTCCATGTCCACGTCCATGTCCACGTCCATGTCCATGTCCATGTCCACGTCCATGTCCACGTCCACGTCCACGTCCACGTCCACGTCCACGTCCATGTCCACGTCCACGTCCACGTCCATGTCCACGTCCACGTCCACGTCCAAGTCCACGTCCACGTCCATGTCCACGTCCACGTCCACGTCCACGTCCACGTCCATGTCCACGTCCATGTCGACGTCCATGTCCACGTCCACCTCCACGTCCACCTCCACGTCCACGTCCACGTCCACCTCCACGTCGACCTCTACGTCCACGTCCACGTCCATGTCCACGTCCATGTCCACGTCCACGTCCACGTCCACGTCCACGTACCATGTCGACGTCCATGTCCACGTCCATGTCCACCTCCACCTCCACGTCCACCTCCACGTCCACGTCCACGTCCACGTCCACGTCCACGTCCACGCCATGTCCACGTCCACGTCCATGTCCACGTCCACGTCCCTGTCCACGTCCACGTCCATGTCCACGTCCACGTCCACGTCCACGTCCACGTCCATGTCCACGTCCACGTCCATGTCCACGTCCACGTCACGTCCACGTCCACGTCCATGTCCACGTCCACGTCCACGTCCCTGTCCACGTCCACGTCCATGTCCACGTCATGTCTACGTCCACGTCCACGTCCACGTCCACGTCCACGTCCATGTCTACGTCCATGTCTACGTCCACGTCCACGTCCACGTCCACGTCCAAGTCCACGTCCACGTCCAGGTCCACGTCCACGTCCATGTCCACGTCCACGTCCACGTCCACGTCCACGTCCACGTCCATGTCCACGTCCATCTCCACGTCCACCTCCACGTCCACGTCCACGTCCCTGTCCACGTCCACGTCCATGTCCACGTCCACGTCCTCCACGTCCATGTCCACTTGTCCACGCACGTCCACGTCCATCCACGTCCACGTCCATGTCCACGTCCACGTCCATGTCCACGTCCACGTCCACATCCACGTCCACATCCACGTCCAGGTCCACGTCCACGTCCACGTCCATGTCCACGTGCACCTCCACGTCCACGTGCACCTCCACGTCCACAGTCCATGTCCACGTCCACGTCCACGTGCACGTCCATGTCCACGTCCATGTCCACGTCCACGTCCACGTGGTCCACGTCCACGTCCACGTGGTCCACGTCCACGTGGTCCACGTCCACGTCCACGTCCACGTCCACGTCCATGTCCACGTGCACGTCCATGTCGACGTCCATGTCCACGTCCACGTCCATGTCCACGTCCACGTCCACGTCCATGTCCATGTCCACGTCCACGTCCACGTCCATGTCACGTCCATGTCCACGTCCACATCCACGTCCATGTCCACGTCCACGTCCACGTCCACGTCCATGTCCACATCCACCTCCACGTCCACGTCCATGTCCACGTCCACGTCCATGTCCACGTCCACCTCCATGTCCACGTCCATGTCCACGTCCACCTCCACGTCCACCTCCACGTCCACGTCCACGTCCACCTCCACGTCCACGTCCCTGTCCACGTCCACGTCCATGTCCACGTCCACGTCCTCCACGTCCATTTGCACGTCCACGTCCACGTCCACGTCCACGTCCACGTCCATGTCCACGTCCACGTCCACGTGGTCCACGTCCACGTCCACGTCCACGTCCACGTCATGTCCACGTGCACGTCCATGTCCACGTCCATGTCCACGTCCACGTCCATGTCCATGTCCACGTCCACGTCCACGTCCATGTCCACGTCCATGTCCACGTCCACGTCCACGTCCACGTCCATGTCCACGTCCATGTCGACGTCCATGTCGACGTCCATGTCCACGTCCACCTCCACGTCCACGTCCACGTCCACGTCCACCTCCACGTCCACGTCCACGTCCATTTCTACGTCCACGTCCACGTCCACGTCCATGTCCACGTCCATGTCCACGTCCACGTCCACGTCCACGTCCATGTCGACGTCCATGTCCACGTCCATGTCCACCTCCACCTCCACGTCCACCTCCACGTCTACGTCCACGTCCACGTCCACGTCCATGTCCACGTCCACGTCCATCTCCACGTCCACCTCCACGTCCACGTCCCTGTCCACGTCCACGTCCATGTCCACGTCCACGTCCTCCACGTCCATGTCCACGTCCACGTCCACGTCCACGTCCACGTCGATGTCCACGTCCACGTCCATGTCCACATCCACGTCCATGTCCACGTCCACGTCCACATCCACGTCCACGTCCACGTCCACGTCCATGTCCACGTGCACCTCCACGTCCACGTGCACCTCCACGTCCACGTCCATGTCCACGTCCACGTCCACGTGCACGTCCATGTCCACGTCCATGTCCACGTCCACGTCCACGTGGTCCACGTCCACGTCCACGTGGTCCACGTCCACGTGGTCCACGTCCACGTCCACGTCCACGTCCTTGTCCACGTGCACGTCCATGTCGACGTCCATGTCCACGTCCACGTCCATGTCCACGTCCACGTCCACGTCCATGTCCATGTCCACGTCCACGTCCACGTCCATGTCCACGTCCATGTCCACGTCCACGTCCACGTCCATGTCCACGTCCACATCCACGTCCACGTCCATGTCCACATCCACCTCCAACGTCCACGTCCATGTCCACGTCCACGTCCATGTCCACGTCCACCTCCATGTCCACGTCCATGTCCACGTCCACCTCCACGTCCACCTCCACGTCCACGTCCCACGTCCACCTCCACGTCCACATCCCTGTCCACGTCCACGTCCATGTCCACGTCCACGTCCTCCACGTCCATGTGCACGTCCACGTCCACGTCCACGTCCACGTCCACGTCCACGTCCATGTCCACGTCCACGTCCACGTGGTCCACGTCCACGTCCACGTCCACGTCAACGGTCCATGTCCACGTGCACGTCCTGTCCACGTCCATGTCCACGTCCACGTCCATGTCCACGTCCACGTCCACGTCCACGTCCATGTCCACATCCATGTCCACGTCCACGTCCACGTCCACGTCCACGTCCACGTCCATGTCCACGTCCATGTCGACGTCCATGTCGACGTCCATGTCCACGTCCACCTCCAGGTCCACGTCCACGTCCACGTCCACCTCCACGTCCACGTCCACGTCCATTCTACGTCCACGTCCACGTCCACGTCCACGTCCACGTCCATGTCCACGGTCCATGTCCACGTCCACGTCCACGTCCACGTCCATGTCGACGTCCATGTCCACGTCCATGTCCACCTCCACCTCCACGTCCACCTCCACGTCTACGTCCACGTCCACGTCCACGTCCATGTCCACGTTCATGTCCACGTCCACGTCCAAGTCCACGTCCACGTCCACATCCACGTCTATGTCCACGTCCACGTCCACCTCCACGTCCACGTCCACGTCCATGTCCACATCCACGTCACGTCCACGTCCCTGTCCACGTCCACGTCCATGACCACGTCCACGTCCTCCACGTCCATGTCCACGTCCACGTCCACGTCCACGTCCACCGTGGACATGGACGTGGACTTGGACGTGGACGTGGACGTGGACATGGACGTGGACGTGGACGTGGACGTGGACATGGACGTGGACATGGACGTGGACGTAGACGTGGACGTGGACATGGACGTGGACATGGACGTGGACATGGACTGGACGTGGACGTGGACGTGGACTTGGACGTGGACGTGGACGTGGACGTGGACGTGGAGGTGGACGTGGACATGGACGTGGACATGGACGTGGACGTGGACCGTGGACGTGGACGTGGACATGGACGTGGACATGGACGTGGACTTGGACGTGGACGTGGACATGGGACGTGGACGTGGACATGGACATAGACGTGGACGTGGACGTGGACATGGACGTGGACGTGGACGTGGACGTGGACGTGGACATGGACGTGACGTGGACGTGGACATGGACGTGGATGTGGACATGGACGTGGACGTCGAGATGGACGTGGACGTGGACATGGACATGGACGTAGAAATGGACGTGGACGTGGACGTAGACATGGACGGGACGTAGACGTGGACGTGGACGTGGACGTGGACGTGGACGTGGACGTGGACGTGGACATGGACGTGGACATGGACGTGGACGTGGACGTGGACGTAGAAATGGACGTGGACGTGGACCGTGGACGTGGACATGGACGTGGACATGGACGTGGACGTGGACGTGGACGTAGAAATGGACGTGGACGTAGAAATGGACGGGATGTGGACGTAGACGTGGACGTGGACGTGGACGTAGAAATGGACGTGGACAGGGACGTGGACTGTGGACATGGACATGGACGTGGACGTGGACGTGGACATGGACGTGGACATGGACATGGAGGTGGACGTGGACGTGGACGTGGACGTGGACATGGACGTGGACGTGGACGTAGACGTGGACGTAGAAATGGACGTGGACGTGGACGTGGACGTGGACATGGACGTGGACGTGGACATGGACGTGGACGTAGAAATGGACGTGGACGTGGACGTGGACATGGACGTGGACGTAGACGTGGACGTGGACGTGGACGTAGACGTGGACGTGGACGTGGACGTGGACGTGGACATGGACGTGGACGTGGACGTGGACATGGACATGGACGTGGACGTGGACGTGGACGTAGAAATGGACGTGGACGTGGACGTGGACGTGGACATGGACGTGGACATGGACGTGGACGTGGACGTAGAAATGGACGTGGACGTGGACGTGGACATGGACGTGGACGTAGACGTGGACGTGGACGTAGAAATGGACGTGGACGTGGACGTGGACGTGGACATGGACATGGACGTGGACGTGGACGTGGACATGGACATGGACATGGACGTGGAGGTGGATGTGGACGTGGACGTGGACGTGGACATGGACATGGACGTGGACGTGGACGTGGACGTAGACGTGGACGTGGACATGGACGTGGACTTGGACCTAAACGTGGACATGGACGTGGACATGGACGTCGACGTGGACGTGGACGTGGACGTGGACATGGACGTGGACGTGGACGTGGACGTGGACATGGACGTGGACGTGGACATGGACGTGGACATGGACGTGGACATGGACGTGGACGTGGACATGGACGTGGACGTGGACATGGACGTGGACGTGGACGTGGACGTGGACGTGGACGTGGACATGGACGTGGACATGGACGTGGACTTGGACGTGGACGTGGACATGGACGTGGACGTGGACGTAGACGTGGACGTGGACGTGGACATGGACGTGGACGTGGACGTGGACATGGACGTGGACGTGGACGTGGACATGGACGTGGACGTGGACATGGACGTGGACCGTGGACATGGACGTGGACGTGGACGTGGACATGGACGTGGACGTGGACGTGGACGTGGACGTGGCGGGACGTGGACCTGGACGTGAGTGGACGTGGACGTGGACAGACGGTGGACGTGGGGACCTGGACGTGGACGTGGACGTGGACGTGGACGTGGACGTGGACGTGGACGTAGACATGGACGTGGACCGTGGACGTGGACGTGGACCTGGACGTGGACGTGGACGTAGAGGTGGACATGGACGTGGACGTGGACGTGGACGTGGACGTGGACATGGACGTGGACGTGGACGTGGACATGGACGTGGAGGTGGACGTGGACGTGGACATGGACGTGGACGTGGACGTGGACGTAGAAATGGACGTGGACGTGGACGTGGACATGGACGTGGACGTGGACGTAGAAATGGACGTGGACGTGGACGTGGGACGTGGACGTGGACGTGGACATGGACGTGGACCGTGGACGTGGACTGTGGACGTGGACATGGACGTGGACGTGGACGTGGACGTAGTTATGGACGTGGACGTGGACGTAGTTATGGACGTGGAGGTGGACGTGGACGTGGACGTGGACGTGGACATGGACGTGGACGTGGACATGCTGGACAGTGGACGTGGACGTGGACGTGGACGTGACGTAGAAATGGACGTGGACGTGGACGTGGACATGGACGTGGACGTAGACGTGGACGTGGACATGACGTGGACTTGGACGTGGACGTGGACATGGACGTGGACATGGACGTAGACGTGGACGTGGACGTGGACATGGACGTGGACGTGGACGTGGACATGGACGTGGACGTGGACATGGACGTGGAACGTGGACGTGGACATGAACGTGGACATGGACGTGGACATGGACGTGGACCGTGGACGTGGACGTAGAAATGGACGTGGACGTGGACGTGGACTGTGGACATGGACGTGGACATGGACGTGGACGTGGACGTGGACGTAGAAATGGACGTGGACGTGGACGTGGACATGGACGTGGACGTACGACGTGGACGTGGACGTGGACGTAGAAATGGACGTGGACGTGGACGTGGACGTGGACATGGACATGGACGTGGACGTGGACGTGGACATGGACGTGGACATGGACATGGAGGTGGACGTGGACGTGGACGTGGACATGGACGTGGACGTGGACGTGGACGTGGACGTAGACGTGGACGTGGACATGGACGTGGACCTGGACTGGACCGTGGAACATGGACGTGGACATGGACGTCGACGTGGACGTGGACGTGGACGTGGACGCTGGAGTGGACGTGGACTGGACGTGGACCTGGACGTGGACGTGGACATGGACGTGGACGTGGACGTGGACATGGACGTGGACGTGGACGTGGACATGGACGTGGACGTGGACATGGACGTGGACGTGGACGTGGACGTGAACGTGGACGTTGGACGTGGACATGGACGTGGACTTGGACGTGGACGTGGACGTGGACGTGGACATGGACTTGGACGTGGACATGGACGTGACGTGGACTGACTGGGACGGGACATGGACTTGACGTGGACGTGGACGTGACGTGGACGTGGACGTGACGTGCACGTGGACGTGGACGTGGACGTGGGTAGCACGTGGACGTGGACGTGGACGTGGACATGGACGTGGAGATGGACGTGGACGTGGACGTGGACATGGACGTGGACGTAGACCTGGACGTGGACGTGGACGTGGACGTGGACGTGGACGTGGACGTGGACGTAGACATGGACGTGGACGTGGACGTGGACGTGGACCTGGACGTGGACGTGGACGTGGACGTGGACATGGACGTGGACGTGGACGTGGACGTAGACGTGGACGTGGACGTGGACGTGGACGTGGACGTAGACGTGGACGTGGACGTGGACGTAAACGTGGACGTGGAAGTGGACGTGGACGTGGACGTGGACGTGGACATGGACATGGACGTGGACGTGGACATGGACGTGGAGGTGGACGTCGACGTGGACGTGGACGTGGACATGGACGTGGACGTGGACATGGACGTGGACGTGGACGTGGACGTGGACGTGGACGTAGAAATGGACGTGGACGTGGACATGGACGTGGACGTAGACGTGGACGTGGACATGGACGTGGACTTGGACGTGGACGTGGACATGGACTGGACATGGACGTAGACGGTGGACGACGTGGACATGGACGTGGACCTGTGGACGTGGACCGTGGACGTGGACTAGTGGACATGACTGTGGACGTGGACGTGGACATGGACGTGGACCATGGAGGTGGACATGGAGTGGACATGGACGTCGGACGTGGACATGGACGTGGACGTGGACGTGGACGTGGACATGGAACGTGGACATGGACGTGGACGAGACGTGGACGTGGACATGGACGTGGACGTGGACGTGGATATGGACGTGGACGTGGACGTGGACATGGACGTGACATGGACGTGGACGTAGACGTGGACGTGGACGTGGACGTGGACGTGGACCCTGGACATGGACGTGGACGTGGACGTGGACGTGGACGTGGATATGGACGTGGACGTGGACCTGGAAATGGACGTGGACGTGGACGTGGACGTGGAGGTGGACGTGGACATGGACAAGGACGTAGAAATGGACGTGGACGTAGACGTGCACATGGACGTGGACGTGGACGTGGACACTGGACGTGGACGTGGACATGGACGTGGACGTTACAAATGGACATGGACGTGGACGTGGACATTGGACTGTGGACGTAGACGTGGACGTGGACGTGGACTTAGACGTGGACGTGGACATGGACGTGGACTTGGACGTGGACGTGGACATGGACGTGGACATGGACGGTGGACGTGGACATGGACGTGGACATGGACGTGGACATGGACGTGGACGTGGACGTGGACATGGACATGGACGTGGACATGGACGTGGACGTGGACGTGGACGTGGACGTGGACGTGGACGTGGACATGGACATGGACGTGGACGTGGACGTGGACGTGGACGTGGACATGGACGTGGACGTGGACATGGACGTGGACATGGACGTGGACGTGGACATGGACGTGGACGTGGACATGGACGTGGACGTGGACATGGACGTGGACATGGACGTGGACTTGGACGTGGACGTGGACTTGGACGTGGACGAGACGTGGACGTGGACGTGGACGTGGACATGGACGTGGACGTGGACGTGGACCTGGACGTGGACGTGGACGTGGACGTGGACGTGGACGTGGACGTGGACGTGGACGTGGACGTGGACGTGGACATGGACGTGGACATGGACGTGGACGTGGACGTGGACATGGACGTGGGCTTGGACCTGGACATGGACATGGACGTGGACATGGACGTGGACATGGACGTGGACTTGGACCTGGACGTGGACATGGACGTGGACATGGACGTCGACGTGGACGTGGACGTGGACGTGGACGTGGACGTGGACGTGGACGTAGACGTGGACGTGGACGTGGACGTAGACGTGGACGTGGACGTGGACGTGGACGTGGACATGGACGTGGACGTGGACATGGACGTGGACGTGGACGTGGACGTGGACGTGGACATGGACATGGACGTGGACGTGGACGTGGACATGGACGTGGACGTGGACATGGACGTGGACGTGGACGTGGACGTGGACATGGACGTGGACGTGGACGTGGACGTGGACGTAGACGTGGACGTGGACATGGACGTGGACTTGGACGTGGACGTGGACATGGACGTGGACATGGACGTGGACGTGGACGTGGACGTGGACGTGGACGTGGACGTGGACGTGGACATGGACGTGGACGTGGACGTGGACGTGGACATGGACGTGGACGTGGACGTGGACATGGACGTGGACGTGGACGTGGACATGGACGTGGACGTGGACATGGACGTGGACGTGGACGTGGACGTGGACGTGGACGTGGACGTGGACATGGACGTGGACTTGGACGTGGACGTGGACGTGGACGTGGACGTGGACATGGACGTGGACGTGGACATGGACGTGGACGTGGACATGGACGTGGACGTGGACATGGACGTGGACGTGGACGTGGACGTGGACGTGGACGTGGACGTGGACGTGGACGTGGACGTGGACGTGGACGTGGACGTGGACGTGGACGTGGACGTGGACATGGACGTGGAGATGGACGTGGACGTGGACGTGGACATGGACGTGGACGTGGACCTGGACGTGGACGTGGACGTGGACGTGGACGTGGACGTGGACGTGGACATGGACGTGGACGTGGACGTGGACGTGGACCTGGACGTGGACGTGGACGTGGACGTGGACATGGACGTGGACGTGGACGTGGACGTGGACGTGGACGTGGACGTGGACGTGGACGTGGACGTGGACGTGGACGTGGACGTGGACGTAGACGTGGACGTGGACGTGGACGTGGACGTGGACGTGGACGTGGACATGGACGTGGACGTGGACGTGGACATGGACGTGGAGGTGGACGTCGACGTGGACGTGGACGTGGACATGGACGTGGACGTGGACATGGACGTGGACGTGGACGTGGACGTGGACGTGGACGTAGAAATGGACGTGGACGTGGACATGGACGTGGACGTAGACGTGGACGTGGACATGGACGTGGACTTGGACGTGGACGTGGACATGGACGTGGACATGGACGTAGACGTGGACGTGGACATGGACGTGGACGTGGACGTGGACGTGGACGTGGACGTGGACATGGACGTGGACGTGGACGTGGACATGGACGTGGACATGGACGTGGACATGGACGTGGACATGGACGTGGACGTGGACATGGACGTGGACGTGGACGTGGACGTGGACGTGGACATGGACGTGGACATGGACGTGGACTTGGACGTGGACGTGGACTTGGACGTGGACGAGACGTGGACGTGGACATGGACGTGGACGTGGACGTGGATATGGACGTGGACGTGGACGTGGACATGGACGTGGACATGGACGTGGACGTAGACGTGGACGTGGACGTGGACGTGGACGTGGACCTGGACATGGACGTGGACGTGGACGTGGACGTGGATATGGACGTGGACGTGGACCTGGAAATGGACGTGGACGTGGACGTGGACGTGGAGGTGGACGTGGACATGGACAAGGACGTAGAAATGGACGTGGACGTGGACGTGCACATGGACGTGGACGTGGACGTGGACATGGACGTGGACGTGGACATGGACGTGGACGTACAAATGGACATGGACGTGGACGTGGACATGGACGTGGACGTAGACGTGGACGTGGACGTGGACTTAGACGTGGACGTGGACATGGACGTGGACTTGGACGTGGACGTGGACATGGACGTGGACATGGACGTGGACGTGGACATGGACGTGGACATGGACGTGGACATGGACGTGGACGTGGACGTGGACGTGGACATGGACATGGACGTGGACATGGACGTGGACGTGGACGTGGACGTGGACGTGGACATGGACGTGGACATGGACGTGGACGTGGACGTGGACGTGGACGTGGACATGGACGTGGACGTGGACATGGACGTGGACATGGACGTGGACGTGGACATGGACGTGGACGTGGACATGGACGTGGACGTGGACATGGACGTGGACATGGACGTGGACTTGGACGTGGACGTGGACTTGGACGTGGACGAGACGTGGACGTGGACGTGGACGTGGACATGGACGTGGACGTGGACGTGGACCTGGACGTGGACGTGGACGTGGACGTGGACGTGGACGTGGACATGGACGTGGACGTGGACGTGGACATGGACGTGGACATGGACGTGGACGTGGACGTGGACATGGACGTGGGCTTGGACCTGGACATGGACATGGACGTGGACATGGACGTGGACATGGACGTGGACTTGGACCTGGACGTGGACATGGACGTGGACATGGACGTCGACGTGGACGTGGACGTGGACGTGGACGTGGACGTGGACGTAGACGTGGATGTGGACGTGGACGTGGACGTGGACGTGGACGTGGACGTGGACGTGGACGTGGACATGGACGTGGACGTGGACGTGGACATGGACGTGGAGGTGGACGTGGACGTGGACGTGGACGTGGACATGGACGTGGACGTGGACATGGACGTGGACGTGGACGTGGACGTGGACGTGGACGTGGACGTAGAAATGGACGTGGACGTGGACGTGGACATGGACGTGGACGTAGACGTGGACGTGGACATGGACGTGGACTTGGACGTGGACGTGGACATGGACGTGGACATGGACGTAGACGTGGACGTGGACGTGGACATGGACGTGGACGTAGACGTGGACGTGGACATGGACGTGGACGTGGACATGGACGTGGACGTGGACGTGGACATGGACGTGGACATGGACGTGGACATGGACGTGGACGTGGACATTGACGTGGACGTGGACATGGACGTGGACGTGGACGTGGACGTGGACGTGGACATGGACGTGGACATGGACGTGGACTTGGACGTGGACGTGGACTTGGACGTGGACGAGCATGGACGTGGACATGGACGTGGACGTGGACGTGGACATGGACGTGGACGTGGACGTGGACATGGACGTGGACATGGACGTGGACGTGGACGTGGACGTGGACGTGGACGTGGACGTGGACCTGGACATGGACGTGGACGTGGACGTGGACGTGGACGTGGACGTGGACGTGGACGTGGACATGGACGTGGACATGGACGTGGACATGGACGTGGACGTGGACGTGGACGTGGACATGGACGTGGACGTGGACGTGGACGTGGACGTGGAAATGGACGTGGACGTGGACGTGGACATGGACGTGGACGTGGACGTGGACATGGACGTGGACGTGGACGTGGACGTGGACGTGGACGTGGACATGGACGTGGACGTGGACGTGGACGTGGACGTGGACATGGACGTGGACGTGGACGTGGACGTGGAGGTGGAGTTGGACGTGGACGTGGACGTGGTCGTGGACGTGGAGGTGGACGTGGACGTGGACGTGGACGTGGACATGGACGTGGACGTGGACATGGACGTGGACGTGGACGTGGACGTGGACGTGGACGTAGAAATGGACGTGGACGTGGACGTGGACATGGACGTGGACGTAGACGTGGACGTGGACATGGACGTGGACTTGGACGTGGACGTGGACATGGACGTGGACATGGACGTAGACGTGGACGTGGACGTGGACATGGACGTGGACGTGGACGTGGACATGGACGTGGACGTGGACATGGACGTGGACGTGGACGTGGACATGACGTGGACATGGACGTGGACATGGACGTGGACGTGGACGTGGACGTGGAAATGGACGTGGACGTGGACGTGGACGTGGACATGGACGTGGACATGGACGTGGACGTGGACGTGGACGTGGAAATGGACGTGGACGTGGACGTGGACATGGACGTGGACGTGGACGTGGACGTGGACGTGGACGTAGAAATGGACGTGGACGTGGACGTGGACGTGGACATGGACATGGACGTGGACGTGGACGTGGACGTGGACATGGACGTGGACATGGACATGGACGTGGACGTGGACGTGGACGTGGACATGGACGTGGACGTGGACGTGGACGTAGACGTGGACGTGGACATGGACGTGGACTTGGACGTGGACGTGGACATGGACGTGGACATGGACGTGGACGTGGACGTGGACGTGGACGTGGACGTGGACGTGGACGTGGACATGGACGTGGACGTGGACGTGGACGTGGACATGGACGTGGACGTGGACGTGGACATGGACGTGGACGTGGACGTGGACATGGACGTGGACGTGGACGTGGACGTGGACGTGGACGTGGACGTGGACGTGGACGTGGACGTGGACGTGGACATGGACGTGGAGATGGACGTGGACGTGGACATGGACATGGACGTGGACGTGGACATGGACGTGGACGTGGACATGGACGTGGACGTGGACATGGACGTGGACGTGGACATGGACGTGGACGTGGACGTGGACGTGGACGTGGACGTGGACGTGGACGTGGACGTGGACGTGGACGTAGACGTGGACGTGGACGTGGACGTGGACGTGGACGTGGACATGGACGTGGAGATGGACGTGGACGTGGACGTGGACATGGACGTGGACGTGGACGTGGACGTGGACGTGGACGTGGACGTGGACGTGGACGTGGACGTGGACATGGACGTGGACGTGGACGTGGACGTGGACGTGGACGTGGACGTGGACGTGGACGTGGACATGGACGTGGACGTGGACGTGGACGTGGACGTGGACGTGGACGTGGACGTGGACGTGGACGTGGACGTGGACGTGGACGTGGACGTGGACGTGGACGTGGACGTGGACGTGGACGTGGACGTGGACGTGGACATGGACATGGACGTGGACGTGGACATGGACGTGGACGTGGACGTGGACGTGGACGTGGACGTGGACATGGACGTGGACGTGGACATGGACGTGGACGTGGACGTGGACGTGGACGTGGACGTGGAATGGACGTGGACGTGGACATGGACGTGGACGTGGACGTGGACGTGGACATGGACGTGGACTTGGACGTGGACGTGGACATGGACGTGGACATGGACGTGGACGTGGACGTGGACATGGACGTGGACGTGGACGTGGACGTGGACGTGGACGTGGACATGGACGTGGACGTGGACGTGGACATGGACGTGGACATGGACGTGGACATGGACGTGGACATGGACGTGGACGTGGACATGGACGTGGACGTGGACGTGGACGTGGACGTGGACATGGACGTGGACATGGACGTGGACTTGGACGTGGACGTGGACTTGGACGTGGACGTCGACGTTGACGTGGACGTGGACATGGACGTGGACGTGGACGTGGACATGGACGTGGACGTGGACGTGGACATGGACGTGGACATGGACGTGGACGTGGACGTGGACGTGGACGTGGACGTGGACGTGGACCTGGACATGGACGTGGACGTGGACGTGGACGTGGATATGGACGTGGACGTGGACGTGGAAATGGACGTGGACGTGGACGTGGACGTGGACGTGGACGTGGACATGGACGTGGACGTAGAAATGGACGTGGACGTGGACGTGGACATGGACGTGGACGTGGACGTGGACATGGACGTGGACGTGGACATGGACGTGGACGTGGAAATGGACATGGACGTGGACGTGGACATGGACGTGGACGTGGACGTGGACGTGGACGTGGACTGACGTGGACGTGGACATGGACGTGGACTTGGACGTGGACGTGGACATGGACGTGGACATGGACGTGGACGTGGACATGGACGTGGACATGGACGTGGACATGGACGTGGACGTGGACGTGGACGTGGACATGGACGTGGACATGGACGTGGACGTGGACGTGGACGTGGACGTGGACGTGGACGTGGACATGGACGTGGACGTGGACGTGGACGTGGACGTGGACGTGGACATGGACGTGGACGTGGACATGGACGTGGACATGGACGTGGACGTGGACATGGACGTGGACGTGGACATGGACGTGGACGTGGACATGGACGTGGACATGGACGTGGACTTGGACGTGGACGTGGACTTGGACGTGGACGTGACGTGGACGTGGACGTGGACGTGGACATGGACGTGGACGTGGACGTGGACGTGGACGTGGACGTGGACGTGGACGTGGACGTGGACGTGGACATGGACGTGGACGTGGACGTGGACATGGACGTGGACATGGACGTGGACGTGGACGTGGACATGGACGTGGACTTGGACGTGGACATGGACATGGACGTGGACATGGACGTGGACATGGACGTGGACTTGGACGTGGACGTGGACATGGACGTGGACATGGACGTGGACGTGGACGTGGACGTGGACGTGGACGTGGACGTGGACGTGGACGTGGACGTGGACGTGGACGTGGACGTGGACGTGGACGTGGACGTGGACGTGGACATGGACGTGGACGTGGACGTGGACATGGACGTGGAGGTGGACGTGGACGTGGACGTGGACGTGGACATGGACGTGGACGTGGACATGGACGTGGACGTGGACGTGGACGTGGACGTGGACGTGGACGTGGACATGGACGTGGACGTGGACGTGGACATGGACGTGGACGTGGACGTGGACGTGGACATGGACGTGGACTTGGACGTGGACGTGGACATGGACGTGGACATGGACGTGGACGTGGACGTGGACGTGGACATGGACGTGGACGTGGACGTGGACGTGGACATGGACGTGGACGTGGACATGGACGTGGACGTGGACGTGGACATGGACGTGGACATGGACGTGGACATGGACGTGGACGTGGACATGGACGTGGACGTGGACATGGACGTGGACGTGGACGTGGACGTGGACGTGGACATGGACGTGGACATGGACGTGGACTTGGACGTGGACGTGGACTTGGACGTGGACGAGCATGGACGTGGACATGGACGTGGACGTGGACGTGGACATGGACGTGGACGTGGACGTGGACATGGACGTGGACATGGACGTGGACGTGGACGTGGACGTGGACGTGGACGTGGACGTGGACCTGGACATGGACGTGGACGTGGACGTGGACGTGGACGTGGACGTGGACGTGGACGTGGACGTGGACATGGACGTGGACATGGACGTGGACATGGACGTGGACGTGGACGTGGACGTGGACATGGACGTGGACGTGGACGTGGACGTGGACGTGGAAATGGACGTGGACGTGGACGTGGACATGGACGTGGACGTGGACGTGAAATGGACGTGGACGTGGACGTGGACGTGGACGTGGACGTGGACATGGACGTGGACGTGGACGTGGACGTGGACGTGGACATGGACGTGGACGTGGACGTGGACGTAGACATGGACGTGGACGTGGACGTAGTTATGGACGTGGACGTGGACGTGGACGTGGACGTGGACGTGGACATGGACGTGGACGTGGACATGGACGTGGACGTGGACGTGGACGTGGACGTGGACGTGGAAATGGACGTGGACGTGGACGTGGACATGGACGTGGACGTGGACGTGGACGTGGACATGGACGTGGACTTGGACGTGGACGTGGACATGGACGTGGACATGGACGTGGACGTGGACGTGGACGTGGACATGGACGTGGACGTGGACGTGGACATGGACGTGGACGTGGACATGGACGTGGACGTGGACGTGGACATGGACGTGGACATGGACGTGGACATGGACGTGGACGTGGACGTGGACGTGGAAATGGACGTGGACGTGGACGTGGACGTGGACATGGACGTGGACATGGACGTGGACGTGGACGTGGACGTAGAAATGGACGTGGACGTGGACGTGGACATGGACGTGGACGTAGACGTGGACGTGGACGTGGACGTAGAAATGGACGTGGACGTGGACGTGGACGTGGACATGGACATGGACGTGGACGTGGACGTGGACATGGACGTGGACATGGACATGGAGGTGGACGTGGACGTGGACGTGGACATGGACGTGGACGTGGACGTGGACGTAGACGTGGACGTGGACATGGACGTGGACTTGGACCTGGACGTGGACATGGACGTGGACATGGACGTCGACGTGGACGTGGACGTGGACGTGGACGTGGACGTGGACGTGGACATGGACGTGGACGTGGACGTGGACGTGGACATGGACGTGGACGTGGACGTGGACATGGACGTGGACGTGGACGTGGACATGGACGTGGACGTGGACGTGGACGTGGACGTGGACGTGGACGTGGACGTGGACGTGGACGTGGACGTGGACGTGGACATGGACGTGGACTTGGACGTGGACGTGGACGTGGACGTGGACGTGGACATGGACGTGGACGTGGACATGGACGTGGACGTGGACATGGACGTGGACGTGGACATGGACGTGGACGTGGACGTGGACGTGGACGTGGACGTGCACGTGGACGTGGACGTGGACGTGGACGTGGACGTGGACGTGGACGTGGACGTGGACGTGGACATGGACGTGGACATGGACGTGGACGTGGACGTGGACATGGACGTGGACGTGGACCTGGACGTGGACGTGGACGTGGACGTGGACGTGGACGTAGACATGGACGTGGACGTGGACGTGGACGTGGACCTGGACGTGGACGTGGACGTGGACATGGACGTGGACGTGGACGTGGACGTGGACGTGGACGTGGACGTGGACGTGGACGTGGACGTAGACGTGGACGTGGACGTGGACGTAAACGTGGACGTGGAAGTGGACGTGGACGTGGACGTGGACGTGGACATGGACATGGACGTGGACGTGGACATGGACGTGGAGGTGGACGTCGACGTGGACGTGGACGTGACATGGACGTGGACGTGGACATGGACGTGGACGTGGACGTGGACGTGGACGTGGACGTGGACGTAGAAATGGACGTGGACGTGGACATGGACGTGGACGTGACGTGGACGTGGACATGGACGTGGACTTGGACGTGGACGTGGACATGGACGTGGACATGGACGTGGACGTGGACGTGGACATGGACGTGGACGTGGACGTGGACGTGGACGTGGACGTGGACATGGACGTGGACGTGGACGTGGACATGGACGTGGACATGGACGTGGACATGGACGTGGACATGGACGTGGACGTGGACATGGACGTGGACGTGGACGTGGACGTGGACGTGGACATGGACGTGGACATGGACGTGGACTTGGACGTGGACGTGGACTTGGACGTGGACGAGACGTGGACGTGGACATGGACGTGGACGTGGACGTGGACATGGACGTGGACGTGGACGTGGACATGGACGTGGACATGGACGTGGACGTAGACGTGGACGTGGACGTGGACGTGGACGTGGACCTGGACATGGACGTGGACGTGGACGTGGACGTGGATATGGACGTGGACGTGGACCTGGAAATGGACGTGGACGTGGACGTGGACGTGGAGGTGGACGTGGACATGGACAAGGACGTAGAAATGGACGTGGACGTGGACGTGCACATGGACGTGGACGTGGACGTGGACATGGACGTGGACGTGGACATGGACGTGGACGTACAAATGGACATGGACGTGGACGTGGACATGGACGTGGACGTAGACGTGGACGTGGACGTGGACTTAGACGTGGACGTGGACATGGACGTGGACTTGGACGTGGACGTGGACATGGACGTGGACATGGACGTGGACGTGGACATGGACGTGGACATGGACGTGGACATGGACGTGGACGTGGACGTGGACGTGGACATGGACATGGACGTGGACATGGACGTGGACGTGGACGTGGACGTGGACGTGGACATGGACGTGGACATGGACGTGGACGTGGACGTGGACGTGGACGTGGACATGGACGTGGACGTGGACATGGACGTGGACATGGACGTGGACGTGGACATGGACGTGGACGTGGACATGGACGTGGACGTGGACGTGGACGTGGACATGGACGTGGACTTGGACGTGGACGTGGACTTGGACGTGGACGAGACGTGGACGTGGACGTGGACGTGGACATGGACGTGGACGTGGACGTGGACCTGGACGTGGACGTGGACGTGGACGTGGACGTGGACTGGACATGGACGTGGACGTGGACGTGGACATGGACGTGGACATGGACGTGGGCCTGGACGTGGACGTGGACATGGACGTGGACGTGGACGTGGACATGGACGTGGACGTGGACATGGACGTGGACATGGACGTGGACGTGGACGTGGACATGGACGTGGACGTACAAATGGACATGGACGTGGACGTGGACATGGACGTGGACGTGGACGTGGACGTGGACGTGGACGTGGACGTGGACGTGGACATGGACGTGGACGTGGACGTGGACGTGGACATGGACGTGGACATGGACGTGGACGTGGACATGGACGTGGACATGGACGTGGACATGGACGTGGACGTGGACGTGGACATGGACATGGACGTGGACATGGACGTGGACGTGGACGTGGACGTGGACGTGGACGTGGACGTGGACATGGACGTGGACATGGACGTGGACGTGGACGTGGACGTGGACATGGACGTGGACGTGGACATGGACGTGGACATGGACGTGGACGTGGACATGGACGTGGACGTGGACATGGACGTGGACGTGGACATGGACGTGGACATGGACGTGGACGTGGACGTGGACGTGGACGTGGACGTGGACGTGACGTGGACGTGGACGTGGACGTGGACATGGACGTGGACGTGGACGTGGACGTGGACGTGGACGTGGACGTGGACGTGGACGTGGACGTGGACATGGACGTGGACGTGGACGTGGACGTGGACATGGACGTGGACATGGACGTGGACGTGGACGTGGACATGGACGTGGACTTGGACCTGGACATGGACATGGACGTGGACATGGACGTGGACATGGACGTGGACTTGGACCTGGACGTGGACATGGACGTGGACATGGACGTCGACGTGGACGTGGACGTGGACGTGGACGTGGACGTGGACGTGGACGTGGACGTGGACGTGGACGTGGACGTGGACGTGGACGTGGACGTGGACGTGGACGTGGACGTGGACGTGGACATGGACATGGACGTGGACGTGGACGTGGACGTGGACGTGGACATGGACATGGACGTGGACGTGGACGTGGACATGGACGTGGACGTGGACATGGACGTGGACGTGGACGTGGACGTGGACATGGACGTGGACGTGGACGTGGACGTGGACGTAGACGTGGACGTGGACATGGACGTGGACTTGGACGTGGACGTGGACATGGACGTGGACATGGACGTGGACGTGGACGTGGACGTGGACGTGGACGTGGACGTGGACGTGGACATGGACGTGGACGTGGACGTGGACGTGGACATGGACGTGGACGTGGACGTGGACATGGACGTGGACGTGGACGTGGACATGGACGTGGACGTGGACATGGACGTGGACGTGGACGTGGACGTGGACGTGGACGTGGACGTGGACATGGACGTGGACTTGGACGTGGACGTGGACGTGGACGTGGACGTGGACATGGACGTGGACGTGGACATGGACGTGGACGTGGACATGGACGTGGACGTGGACATGGACGTGGACGTGGACGTGGACGTGGACGTGGACGTGGACGTGGACGTGGACGTGGACGTGGACGTGGACGTGGACGTGGACGTGGACGTGGACGTGGACGTGGACGTGGACATGGACGTGGAGATGGACGTGGACGTGGACGTGGACATGGACGTGGACGTGGACGTGGACGTGGACGTGGACGTGGACGTGGACGTGGACGTGGACGTGGACATGGACGTGGACGTGGACGTGGACGTGGACGTGGACGTGGACGTGGACGTGGACGTGGACATGGACGTGGACGTGGACGTGGACGTGGACGTGGACGTGGACGTGGACGTGGACGTGGACGTGGACGTGGACGTGGACGTGGACGTGGACGTGGACGTGGACGTGGACGTGGACGTGGACGTGGACGTGGACATGGACATGGACGTGGACGTGGACATGGACGTGGACGTGGACGTGGACGTGGACGTGGACGTGGACATGGACGTGGACGTGGACATGGACGTGGACGTGGACGTGGACGTGGACGTGGACGTGGAAATGGACGTGGACGTGGACATGGACGTGGACGTGGACGTGGACGTGGACATGGACGTGGACGTGGACGTGGACGTGGACATGGACGTGGACATGGACGTGGACGTGGACGTGGACATGGACGTGGACGTGGACGTGGACGTGGACGTGGACGTGGACATGGACGTGGACGTGGACGTGGACATGGACGTGGACATGGACGTGGACATGGACGTGGACATGGACGTGGACGTGGACATGGACGTGGACGTGGACGTGGACGTGGACGTGGACATGGACGTGGACATGGACGTGGACTTGGACGTGGACGTGGACTTGGACGTGGACGAGACGTGGACGTGGACGTGGACGTGGACGTGGACGTGGACATGGACGTGGACGTGGACGTGGACATGGACGTGGACATGGACGTGGACGTAGACGTGGACGTGGACGTGGACGTGGACGTGGACCTGGACATGGACGTGGACGTGGACGTGGACGTGGATATGGACGTGGACGTGGACGTGGAAATGGACGTGGACGTGGACGTGGACGTGGAGGTGGACGTGGACATGGACAAGGACGTAGAAATGGACGTGGACGTGGACGTGCACATGGACGTGGACGTGGACGTGGACATGGACGTGGACGTGGACATGGACGTGGACGTACAAATGGACATGGACGTGGACGTGGACATGGACGTGGACGTAGACGTGGACGTGGACGTGGACGTAGACGTGGACGTGGACATGGACGTGGACTTGGACGTGGACGTGGACATGGACGTGGACATGGACGTGGACGTGGACATGGACGTGGACATGGACGTGGACATGGACGTGGACGTGGACGTGGACATGGACATGGACGTGAACATGGACGTGGACGTGGACGTGGACGTGGACGTGGACATGGACATGGACATGGACGTGGACGTGGACGTGGACGTGGACGTGGACATGGACGTGGACGTGGACATGGACGTGGACATGGACGTGGACGTGGACATGGACGTGGACGTGGACATGGACGTGGACGTGGACATGGACGTGGACATGGACGTGGACTTGGACGTGGACGTGGACTGGACGTGGACGAGACGTGGACGTGGACGTGGACGTGGACATGGACGTGGACGTGGACGTGGACGTGGACGTGGACGTGGACGTGGACGTGGACGTGGACGTGGACATGGACGTGGACGTGGACGTGGACATGGACGTGGACATGGACGTGGACGTGGACGTGGACATGGACGTGGACGTGGACGTGGACATGGACATGGACGTGGACATGGACGTGGACATGGACGTGGACTTGGACGTGGACATGGACATGGACGTGGACATGGACGTGGACGTGGACGTGGACGTGGACGTGGACGTGGACGTGGACGTGGACGTGGACGTGGACGTGGACGTGGACGTGGACGTGGACGTGGACGTGGACGTGGACGTGGACATGGACGTGGACGTGGACGTGGACATGGACGTGGACGTGGACGTGGACGTGGACGTGGACGTGGACATGGACGTGGACGTGGACATGGACGTGGACGTGGACGTGGACGTGGACGTGGACGTGGACGTAGAAATGGACGTGGACGTGGACGTGGACATGGACGTGGACGTGACGTGGACGTGGACATGGACGTGGACTTGGACGTGGACGTGGACATGGACGTGGACATGGACGTGGACGTGGACGTGGACGTGGACATGGACGTGGACGTAGACGTGGACGTGGACATGGACGTGGACGTGGACATGGACGTGGACGTGGACGTGGACATGGACGTGGACATGGACGTGGACATGGACGTGGACGTGGACATTGACGTGGACGTGGACATGGACGTGGACGTGGACGTGGACGTGGACGTGGACATGGACGTGGACATGGACGTGGACGTGGACGTGGACGTGGACTTGGACGTGGACGAGCATGGACGTGGACGTGGACGTGGACATGGACGTGGACGTGGACGTGGACATGGACGTGGACATCACGTGGACGTGGACGTGGACGTGGACGTGGACGTGGACGTGGACCTGGACATGGACGTGGACGTGGACGTGGATGTGGATGTGGACGTGGACGTGGACGTGGACATGGACGTGGACATGGACGTGGACGTGGACGTGGACGTGGACGTGGACGTGGACATGGACGTGGACGTGGACGTGGACGTGGACGTAGAAATGGACGTGGACGTGGACGTGGACATGGACGTGGACGTGGACGTGGAAATGGACGTGGACGTGGACGTGGACGTGGACGTGGACGTGGACATGGACGTGGACGTGGACGTGGACGTGGACGTGGACATGGACGTGGACGTGGACGTGGACGTGGTTATGGACGTGGACGTGGACGTGGACATGGACGTGGACGTGGACGTGGACGTGGACGTGGACGTGGACATGGACGTGGACGTGGACATGGACGTGGACGTGGACGTGGACGTGGACGTGGACGTGGAATGGACGTGGACGTGGACGTGGACATGGACGTGGACGTGGACGTGGACGTGGACATGGACGTGGACTTGGACGTGGACGTGGACATGGACGTGGACATGGACGTGGACGTGGACGTGGACGTGGACATGGACGTGGACGTGGACGTGGACTGGACGTGGACGTGGACATGGACGTGGACGTGGACGTGGACAGGACGTGGACGTGGACGTGGACGTGGACGTGGACGTGGACGTGGACGTGGAAATGGACGTGGACGTGGACGTGGGACGTGGACGGGACGTACGTGGACATGGACGTGGACATGGACGTGGACGTGGACGTGGACGTGGAATGGACGTGGACGTGGACGTGGACATGGACGTGGACTGGACGTGGACGTGGACGTGGACGTGGAAATGGACGTGGACGTGGACGTGGACGTGGACATGGACGTGGACGTGGACGTGGACGTGGACATGGACGTGGACGTGGACATGGACGTGGACGTGGACGTGGACGTGGACATGGACGTGGACGTGGACGTGGACGTGGACGTGGACGTGGACGTGGACGTGGACTTGGACGTGGACGTGGACATGGACGTGGACGTGGACGTGGACGTGGACGTGGACGTGGACGTGGACGTGGACGTGGACGTGGACATGGACGTGGACGTGGACGTGGACGTGGACATGGACGTGGACGTGGACGTGGACATGGACGTGGACGTGGACGTGGACATGGACGTGGACGTGGACGTGGACGTGGACGTGGACGTGGACGTGGACGTGGACGTGGACGTGGACGTGGACGTGGACATGGACGTGGACATGGACGTGGACGTGGACATGGACGTGGACGTGGACGTGGACATGGACGTGGACGTGGACGTGGAACGTGGACGTGGACATGGACGTGGACGTGGACGTGGACGTGGACGTGGACGTGGACGTGGACGTGGACGTGGACGTGGACGTGGACTGGACGTGGACGTGGACGTGGACGTGGACGTGGACGTGGACGTGGACGTGGACATGGACGTGGAGTGGACGTGGACGTGGACATGGACGTGGACGTGGACGTGACGTGGACGTGGACGTGGACGTGGACGTGGACGTGGACGTGGACATGGACGTGGACGTGGACGTGGACGTGGACGTGGACGTGGACGTGGACGTGGACGTGGACATGGACGTGGACGTGGACGTGGACGTGGACGTGGACGTGGACGTGGACGTGGACGTGGACGTGGACGTGGACGTGGACGTGGACGTGGACGTGGACGTGGACGTGGACGTGGACGTGGACGTGGACGTGGACGTGGACATGGACGTGGACGTGGACATGGACGTGGACGTGGACGTGGACGTGGACGTGGACGTGGACGTGGACGTGGACGTGGACATGGACGTGGACGTGGACGTGGACGTGGACGTGGACGTGGAAATGGACGTGGACGTGGACATGGACGTGGACGTGGACGTGGACGTGGACGTGGACGTGGACGTGGACGTGGACGTGGACATGGACGTGGACATGGACGTGGACGTGGACGTGGATGGACGTGGACGTGGACGTGGACGTGGACGTGGACGTGGACATGGACGTGGACGTGGACGTGGACATGGACGTGACGTGGACGTGGACATGGACGTGGACATGGACGTGGACGTGGACATGGACGTGGACGTGGACGTGGACGTGGACATGGACGTGGACATGGACGTGGACGTGGACGTGGACGTGGACGTGGACGTGGGGGACGTGACGTGGACGTGGACATGGACGTGGACGTGGACGTGGACATGGACGTGGACGTGGACGTGGACATGGACGTGGACATGGACGTGGACGTGGACGTGGACGTGGACGTGGACGTGGACGTGGACGTGGACATGGACGTGGACGTGGACGTGGACGTGGACGTGGACGTGGACGTGGACGTGGACATGGACGTGGACGTGGACGTGGACGTGGAGGTGGACGTGGACGTGGACATGGACGTGGACGTGGACGTGGACGTGGACGTGGACATGGACGTGGACGTGGACGTGGACATGGACGTGGACGTGGACATGGACGTGGACGTACAAATGGACATGGACGTGGACGTGGACATGGACGTGGACGTGGACGTGGACGTGGACGTGGACTTGGACGTGGACGTGGACATGGACGTGGACGTGGACGTGGACGTGGACATGGACGTGGACATGGACGTGGACGTGGACATGGACGTGGACATGGACGTGGACATGGACGTGGACGTGGACGTGGACATGGACATGGACGTGGACATGGACGTGGACGTGGACGTGGACGTGGACGTGGACGTGGACGTGGACATGGACGTGGACGTGGACGTGGACGTGGACATGGACGTGGACGTGGACGTGGACGTGGACATGGACGTGGACGTGGACGTGGACGTGGACGTGGACATGGACGTGGACGTGGACATGGACGTGGACATGGACGTGGACTTGGACGTGGACGTGGACGTGGACGTGGACGTGACGTGGACGTGGACGTGGACGTGGACATGGACGTGGACGTGACGTGGACCTGGACGTGGACGTGGACGTGGACGTGGACGTGGACGTGGACATGGACGTGGACGTGGACGTGGACATGGACGTGGACATGGACGTGGACGTGGACGTGGATGGACGTGGACTTGGACGTGGACGTGGACGTGGACGTGGACATGGACGTGGACATGGACGTGGACTAGGACGTGGACGTGGACATGGACGTGGACATGGACGTGGACGTGGACGTGGACGTGGACGTGGACGTGGACGTGGACGTGGACGTGGACGTGGACGTGGACGTGGACGTGGACGTGGACGTGGACGTGGACGTGGACATGGACGTGGACGTGGACGTGGACATGGACGTGGAGTGTGACGTGGACGTGGACGTGGACGTGGACATGGACGTGGACGTGGACATGGACGTGGACGTGACGTGGACGTGGACGTGGACGTGGACGTGGAAATGGACGTGGACGTGGACGTGGACATGGACGTGGACGTGGACGTGGACGTGGACGTGGACGTGGACTTGACGTGGACGTGGACATGGCGTGGACGTGGACGTGGACGTGGACGTGGACGTGGACATGGACGTGGACGTGGACGTGGACGTGGACATGGACGTGGACGTGGACGTGGACGTGGACGTGGACGTGGACATGGACGTGGACATGGACGTGGAC
>CANXME010000695.1:0-81037 GCA_948144175.1 Closterium sp. NIES-65
TCCACGTCCATGTCCACGTCCACGTCCACGTCCATGTCACGTCCACGTCCACGTCCACGGTCCATGTCCACGTCCACGTCCACGTCCACGTCCACGTCCATGTCCATGTCCACGTCCATGTCCACGACCACGTCCATGTCCACGTCCATGTCCACGTCCATGTGCACGTCCATGTCCACAGTCATACGTCCACGTCCATGTCCAGACCACGTCACGTCCACGTCCGTGCCACGTCCAACCTCCACGTCCACGTCCACCTCCACGTCCCACGTCCACGTCCACGTCCACATCCACGTCCATGTCCACGTCCACGTCCACATCCACGTCCATGTCCACGTCCATGTCCACGTTCACGTTCATGTCCACGTCCACGTCCACGTCCATGTCCACGTCCAAGCCTACATGTCCACGTCCACGTCTAGTTCAACGTCCACGGTTCCACGTCCATGTCCACGTCCACGTCCAAGTCCATGTCCACGTCCAAGTCCACGTCCACGTCCATGTCCAGTCCAAGTTCCTGTCCACGTCCACGTCCACGTCCACGTCCACGTCCACGTCCACGTCCATGTCCACGTCCACGTCCACGTCCATGTCCACGTCCACGTCCACGTCCACGTCCACGTCCATGTCCACGTCCATGTCCACGTCTACGTCCATGTCCACATCCATGTCCACGTCCATGTCCACGTCCATGTCCACGTCCACGTCCATGTCCACGTCCACGTCCACGTCCAGTACACGTCCACGTCCACGTCCCACGTCCATGTCCACGTCCACGTCCACGTCCATGTCGACGTCCACTCCACGTCCATGTCCACGTCCACGTCCATGTCATGTCCACGTCCATGTCCACGTCCACGTCCATGTCCACGTCCACGTCCACGTCCACGTGTCCATGTCCACGTCCACGTCCACGTCCACGTCCACGTCCATGTCCACGTCCATGTCCATGTCCACGTCCATGTCCAAGTCCACGTCCACGTCCACGTCCACGTCCATATCCAGTCCACGTCCACGTCTCCACGTCCACCGTCACGTCCACGTCCACCTCCACGTCCCGTCACGTCCACGTCCACGTCCTCCACGTCCACGCAAAGTCCCCACGTCCACGTCCTCGTCCACGTCCACGTCCACGTCCATGTCCACGTCCACGTCCACATCCACGTCCATATCCACGTCCATGTCCACCTCCACGTCCACGTCCACGTCCACGTCCACGTCCACGTCCATGTCCACGTCCAAGGCCTCCATGTCCACGTCCACGTCGACGTCCACGTCCACGTCCACGTCCACGTCCATGTCCACATCCACGTCCAAGTCCATGTCCACGTCCACGTGCACGTCCACGTCCACGTCCACGTCCACGTCCACGTCCATGTCCACGTCCAAGTCCTCCACGTCCACGGTCCACGTCCATGTCCACGTCCACGTCCTTATAGTGTGTCCATGTCCACGTCCACGTCCACGTCCACGTCCATGGTCCACGCCACGTCCATGTCCAACGTCCACGTCCATGTCCACGTCCATGTCCACGTCACGTCCATGTCCACGTCCATGTCCAGTCCACGTCCACGTCCATGTCCACGTCCACGTCCACGTCCATGTCCACGTCTATGTCCACGTCCACGTCCCACGTCCATGTCGACGTCCACGTCCACGTCCATGTCCACATCCATGTCCACATCCACGTCCACGTCCCACGTCCATGTCGACGTCTCATGTCCACATCCACGTCCATATCCACGTCCATGTCGACGTCCACGTCCACGTCCACGTCCATGTACCACGTCCCATGTCTACGTCCACGCTCCACGTCCACGTCCATGTCCACGTCCAAGTCCTCCACGTCCACGTCCACGTCCATGTCCACGTCTACGTCCACGTCCATGTCCACGTCCACGTCCACGTCCACGTCCACGTCCATGTCCACGTCCACGTCCATGTCCACGTCCATGTCCACGTCCACGTCCACGTCCCACGTCCATAACCACGTCCACTGACACGTCCACGTCCACGGTCATAGACCACGTCACGACCAGTCCATGTCCACGTCCACGTCCAGTGTCCACGTCCATGTCCATGTCCACGTCCATGTCCACGTCTACGTCCATGTCCACATCCACGTCCACGTCCACGTCCACATGCATGTCCACGTCCATGTCCACGTCCATGTCCATCTCCACGGTCCAGTCCAAGTCCATGTCCACGTCCACGTCCATGTCCACGTCCATGTCCATGTCCACGTCCATGTCCACGTCTATGTCCACGTCCCTGTCCACGTCCATGTCCACGTCCACGTCCACGACCATGTCCACGTCCACGTCCACGTTCCACGTCCACGTCCACGACCATGTCCACGTCCCACGTCCACGTCCAGGTCCACGTCCACGCACCACGTCCACGTCCACGTCCACGGTCCCGTCCAAGTCCACGTCCACGTCCACGACCGTCCACGTCCACGTCCACAGTCTACGTCCACGTCCACGTCCAAGTCCTCCACGTCCACGTCCATGTCATCTCACGTCCAGTCCACGTCCATGTCCACGTCCACGTCCACGTCCACGTCCATGTCCACGTCCACGTCCACGTCCACGTCCACGTCCATGTCCATGTCCACGTCCATGTCCACGACCACGTCCATGTCCACGTCCATGTCCACGTCCATGTGCACGTCCATGTCCACGTCAACGTCCACGTCCATGTCCACGTTCCACGTCCACGTCCACGTCCACATCCGTGCCACGTCCACTTCCACGTCCATGTCGACATCCACGTCCATGTCCACGTCCATGTCCACGTCCATGTTCACGTCCACGTCCACGTCTACGTCCACGTCCATGTCCATGTCCACGTCCACGTCCACGTCCACGTCCATGTCCACATCCATGTCCATGTCCACGTCCACGTCCATGTCTACGTCGACGTCCATGTCCACGTCCATGTCGACGTCCACGTCCACGTCCACGTCCACGTCCATGTCCACGTCCATGTCCACGTCCACGTCCACGTCCACGTCCACGTCCATGTCCACGTCCAAGTCCTCCACGTCCACGTCCACGTCCACGTCCATGTCCACGTCCACGTCCATGTCCACGTCCATGTCCACGTCCACGTCCACATCCATGTCCACGTCCACGTCCACGTCCACTTCCATGTCCACGTCCAAGTCCTCCACGTCCACGTCCACGTCCACGTCCATGTCCATGTCCACGTCCACGTCAACGTCCATGTCCACGTCCACGTCCACGTCCACGTCCATGTCCATGTCCACGTTCATGTCCACGTCCACGTCCATGTCCACGTCCACGTCCACGTCCACGTCCATGTCCACGTCCACGTCCACGTCCACGTCCACGTCCATGTCCACAACCATGTCCATGTCCACGTCCATGTCCACGTCTACGTCCACGTCCACGTCCATATCCACGTCCACGTCCACGTCCACGTCCACCTCCACGTCCACGTCCACGTCCACGTCCATGTCCACGTCCAAGTCCTCCACGTCCACGTCCACGTCCATGTCCACGTCCACGTCCACGTCCACGTCCATGTCCACGTCCACGTCCACATCCACGTCCATGTCCACGTCCATGTCCACGTCCACGTCCATGTCCACCGTCCACGTCCACGTCCATGTCCACGTCCAAGGCCTCCATGTCCACGTCCACGTCTATGTCCACGTCCACGTCCACGTCCATGTCCACGTCCACGTCCATGTCCACGTCCAAGTCCACCACGTCCACGTCCACGTCCATGTCCACGTCCACGTCCACGTCCATGTCCACGTCCACGTCCACGTCCACGTCCATGTCCACGTCCACGTCCACGTCCACGTCCACGTCCATGTCCATGTCCACGTCCATGTCCACGACCACGTCCATGTCCACGTCCATGTCCACGTCCATGTGCACGTCCATGTCCACGTCAACGTCCACGTCCATGTCCACGACCACGTCCACGTCCACGTCCACGTCCGTGCCACGTCCACTTCCACGTCCATGTCCACGTCCACGTCCATGTCCACGTCCATGTCCACGTCCATGTTCACGTCCACGTCCACGTCTACGTCCACGTCCATGTCCATGTCCACGTCCACGTCCACGTTCATGTCCACATCCATGTCCATGTCCACGTCCACGTCCATGTCCACGTCGACGTCCATGTCCACGTCCATGTCGACGTCCACGTCCACGTCC
This sequence comes from Closterium sp. NIES-65, assembly GCA_948144175.1. Classification (NCBI taxonomy): domain Eukaryota; kingdom Viridiplantae; phylum Streptophyta; class Zygnematophyceae; order Desmidiales; family Closteriaceae; genus Closterium; species Closterium sp. NIES-65. The sequence continues at coordinate 4,197 of CANXME010000695.1, forward strand.
ACGTCCACGTCCATGTCCACGTCCATGTCCACGTCCACGTCCACGTCCACGTCCATGTCCACGTCCAAGTCCTCCACGTCCACGTCCACGTCCACGTCCATGTCCACGTCCACGTCCACGTCCATGTCCACGTCCATGTCCACGTCCACGTCCACATCCATGTCCACGTCCACGTCCACGTCCACTTCCATGTCCACGTCCAAGTCCTCCACGTCCACGACCACGTCCACGTCCATGTCCGTCCACGTCCACGTCCATGTCCACGTCCACGTCCATGTCCACGTCCATGTCCACGTCCACGTCCATGTCCACGTCCAAGTCCATGTCCACGTCCACGTCCATTTCCACGTCCATGTCCACGTACACGTCCATGTCCACGTACACGTCCACGTCCACGTCCACGTCCATATCCACGTCCACGTCCACGTCCACGTCCACCTCCACGTCCACGTCCACGTCCATGTCCACATCCATGTCCATGTCCACGTCCACGTCCATGTCCACGTCGACGTCCATGTCCACGTCCATGTCGACGTCCACGTCCACGTCCACGTCCACGTCCATGTCCACGTCCATGTCCACGTCCACGTCCACGTCCACGTCCATGTCCACGTCCAAGTCCTCCACGTCCACGTCCACGTCCATGTCCACGTCCACGTCCACGTCCATGTCCACGTCCATGTCCACGTCCACGTCCACATCCATGTCCACGTCCACGTCCACGTCCACTTCCATGTCCACGTCCAAGTCCTCCACGTCCACGACCACGTCCACGTCCATGTCCGTCCACGTCCACGTCCATGTCCACGTCCACGTCCATGTCCACGTCCATGTCCACGTCCACGTCCATGTCCACGTCCAAGTCCATGTCCACGTCCACGTCCATGTCCACGTCCATGTCCACATACACGTCCATGTCCACGTACACGTCCACGTCCACGTCCACGTCCATATCCACGTCCACGTCCACGTCCACGTCCACCTCCACGTCCACGTCCACGTCCATGTCCACGTCCAAGTCCTCCACGTCCACGTCCACGTCCATGTCCACGTCCACGTCCACGTCCACGTCCACATCCACGTCCATGTCCACGTCCACGTCCACATCCACGTCCATGTCCACGTCCATGTCCACGTCCACGTTCATGTCCACGTCCACGTCCACGTCCATGTCCACGTCCAAGGCCTCCATGTCCACGTCCACGTCTATGTCCACGTCCACGTCCACGTCCATGTCCACGTCCACGTCCAAGTCCATGTCCACGTCCACGTCCACGTCCACGTCCATGTCCACGTCCAAGTCCTCCACGTCCACGTCCACGTCCATGTCCACGTCCACGTCCATGTCCACGTCCACGTCCTCGTCTACGTCCATGTCCACGTCCACGTCCACGTCCACGTCCACGTCCATGTCCACGTCCATGTCCACGTCCACGTCCATGTCCACGTCCATGTCCACGTCCATGTCCACGTCCATGTCCACGTCCATGTCCACGTCCACGTCCACGTCCACGTACACGTCCACGTCCACGTCCACGTCCATGTCCACGTCCACGTCCACGTCCATGTCGACGTCCACGTCCATGTCCATGTCCACGTCCACGTCCATGTCCATGTCCATGTCCACGTCCATGTCCACGTCCACGTCCATGTCCACGTCCACGTCCACGTCCACGTCCATGTCCACGTCCACGTCCACGTCCACGTCCACGTCCATGTCCACGTCCATGTCCATGTCCACGTCCATGTCCACGTCCACGTCCACGTCCACGTCCACGTCCATATCCACGTCCACGTCCACGTCCACGTCCACCTCCACGTCCACGTCCACGTCCACGTCCACGTCCTCCACGTCCACGTCCAAGTCCTCCACGTCCACGTCCACGTCCACGTCCACGTCCATGTCCACGTCCACGTCCACATCCACGTCCATATCCACGTCCATGTCCACGTCCACGTCCACGTCCACGTCCACGTCCATGTCCACGTCCAAGGCCTCCATGTCCACGTCCACGTCCACGTCCACGTCCACGTCCACGTCCACGTCCATGTCCACATCCACGTCCAAGTCCATGTCCACGTCCACGTGCACGTCCACGTCCACGTCCACGTCCACGTCCACGTCCATGTCCACGTCCAAGTCCTCCACGTCCACGTCCACGTCCATGTCCACGTCCACGTCCACGTCCATGTCCACGTCCACGTCCACGTCCACGTCCATGTCCACGTCCACGTCTATGTCCACGTCCACGTCCACGTCCATGTCCACGTCCATGTCCACGTCCACGTCCATGTCCACGTCCATGTCCACGTCCATGTCCACGTCCATGTCCACGTCCACGTCCACGTCCATGTCCACGTCCACGTCCACGTCCACGTCTATGTCCACGTCCACGTCCACGTCCATGTCGACGTCCACGTCCACGTCCATGTCCACATCCATGTCCACATCCACGTCCACGTCCACGTCCATGTCGACGTCCATGTCCACATCCACGTCCATGTCCACGTCCATGTCGACGTCCACGTCCACGTCCACGTCCATGTCCACGTCCATGTCTACGTCCACGTCCACGTCCACGTCCATGTCCACGTCCAAGTCCTCCACGTCCACGTCCACGTCCATGTCCACGTCTACGTCCATGTCCACGTCCACGTCCACGTCCACGTCCACGTCCATGTCCACGTCCACGTCCATGTCCACGTCCATGTCCACGTCCACGTCCACGTCCACGTCCACGTCCATAACCATGTCCACGACCACGTCCATGTCCACGTCCACGTCCATGTCCACGTCCATGTCCATGTCCACGTCCATGTCCACGTCCACGTCCATGTCCACATCCACGTCCACGTCCACGTCCACATGCATGTCCACGTCCATGTCCACGTCCATGTCCATCTCCACGTCCACGTCCACGTCCAAGTCCATGTCCACGTCCACGTCCATGTCCACGTCCATGTCCATGTCCATGTCCATGTCCACGTCCATGTCCACGTCTATGTCCACGTCCCTGTCCACGTCCATGTCCACGTCCACGTCCACGACCATGTCCACGTCCACGTCCACGTCCACGTCCACGACCGGGTCCACGTCCACGTCCACGTCCAGGTCCACGTCCACGACCACGTCCACGTCCACGTCCACGTCCACGTCCAAGTCCACGTCCACGTCCACGACCGTCAACGTCCACGTCCACGTCTACGTCCACGTCCACGTCCAAGTCCTCCACGTCCACGTCCATGTCCATCTCCACGTCCACGTCCACGTCCATGTCCACGTCCACGTCCACGTCCATGTCCACGTCCACGTCCACGTCCACGTCCACGTCCATGTCCACGTCCATGTCCACGACCACGTCCATGTCCACGTCCATGTCCACGTCCATGTGCACGTCCATGTCCACGTCAACGTCCACGTCCATGTCCACGTCCACGTCCACGTCCACGTCCGTGCCACGTCCACTTCCACGTCCATGTCGACATCCACGTCCATGTCCACGTCCATGTCCACGTCCATGTTCACGTCCACGTCCACGTCTACGTCCACGTCCATGTCCATGTCCACGTCCACGTCCACGTCCACGTCCATGTCCACATCCATGTCCATGTCCACGTCCACGTCCATGTCTACGTCGACGTCCATGTCCACGTCCATGTCGACGTCCATGTCCACGTCCACGTCCACGTCCATGTCCACGTCCATGTCCACGTCCACGTCCACGTCCACGTCCACGTCCATGTCCACGTCCAAGTCCTCCACGTCCACGTCCACGTCCACGTCCATGTCCACGTCCACGTCCACGTCCATGTCCACGTCCATGTCCACGTCCACGTCCACATCCATGTCCACGTCCACGTCCACGTCCACTTCCATGTCCACGTCCAAGTCCTCCACGTCCACGACCACGTCCACGTCCATGTCCGTCCACGTCCATGTCCACGTCCACGTCCATGTCCACGTCCATGTCCACGTCCACGTCCATGTCTACGTCCACGTCCATGTCCACGTCCACGTCCATGTCCACGTCCATGTCCACGTACACGTCCATGTCCACGTACACGTCCACGTCCACGTCCATATCCACGTCCACGTCCACGTCCACGTCCACCTCCACGTCCACGTCCACGTCCATGTCCACGTCCAAGTCCTCCACGTCCACGTCCACGTCCATGTCCACGTCCACGTCCACGTCCACGTCCACGTCCACGTCCATGTCCACGTCCACGTCCACATCCACGTCCATGTCCACGTCCATGTCCACGTCCACGTTCATGTCCACGTCCACGTCCACGTCCATGTCCACGTCCAAGGCCTCCATGTCCACGTCCACGTCTATGTCCACGTCCACGTCCACGTCCATGTCCACGTCCACCTCCAAGTCCATGTCCACGTCCACCTCCACGTCCACGTCCATGTCCACGTCCAAGTCCTCCACGTCCACGTCCACGTCCATGTCCACGTCCACGTCCACGTCCATGTCCACGTCCACGTCCACGTCCACGTCCATGTCCACGTCCACGTCCACGTCCACGTCCACGTCCATGTCCACGTCCATGTCCACGTCCACGTCCATGTCCACGTCCATGTCCACGTCCATGTCCACGTCCATGTCCACGTCCATGTCCACGTCCACGTCCACGTCCACGTACACGTCCACGTCCACGTCCACGTCCATGTCCACGTCCACGTCCACGTCCATGTCGACGTCCACGTCCATGTCCATGTCCACGTCCACGTCCATGTCTATGTCCACGTCCATGTCCACGTCCACGTCCACGTCTACGTCCACGTCCACGTCCACGTCCACGTCCATGTCCACGTCCATGTCCACGTCCACGTCCACGTCCACGTCCACGTCCATATCCACGTCCACGTCCACGTCCACGTCCACCTCCACGTCCACGTCCACGTCCACGTCCACGTCCATGTCCACGTCCAAGTCCTCCACGTCCACGTCCACGTCCACGTCCATGTCCACGTCCACGTCCACATCCACGTCCATATCCACGTCCATGTCCACGTCCACGTCCATGTCCACGTCCACGTCCACGTTCACGTCCATGTCCACGTCCAAAGCCTCCATGTCCACGTCCACGTCTATGTCCACGTCCACGTCCACGTCCATGTCCACATCCACGTCCAAGTCCATGTCCACGTCCACGTGCACGTCCACGTCCACGTCCACGTCCACATCCATGTCCACGTCCAAGTCCTCCACGTCCACGTCCACGTCCATGTCCACGTCCACGTCCACGTCCATGTCCACGTCCACGTCCACGTCCACGTCCATGTCCACGTCCACGTCCACGTCCAGTCCACGTCCACGTCCATGTCCACGTCCATGTCCACGTCCATGTCCACGTCCATGTCCACGTCCATGTCCACGTCCACGTCCACGTCCATGTCCACGTCCACGTCCACGTCCACGTCCACGTCTATGTCCACGTCCACGTCCACGTCCATGTCGACATCCACGTCCACGTCCATGTCCACATCCATGTCCACATCCACGTCCATGTCGACGTCCATGTCCACATCCACGTCCATGTCCACGTCCATGTCGACGTCCACGTCCACGTCCACGTCCATGTCCACGTCCATGTCTACGTCCACGTCCACGTCCACGTCCATGTCCACGTCCAAGTCCTCCACGTCCACGTCCATGTCCATGTCCACGTCTACGTCCACGTCCATGTCCACGTCCACGTCCACGTCCATGTCCACGTCCACGTCCACGTCCACGTCCACGTCCACGTCCATGTCCACGTCCACGTCCATGTCCACGTCCATGTCCACGTCCACGTCCACGTCCATAACCACGTCCACGACCACGTCCATGTCCACGTCCACGTCCATGTCCACGTCCATGTCCATGTCCACGTCCATGTCCACGTCCACGTCCATGTCCACATCCACGTCCACGTCCATGTCCACGTCCATGTCCACGTCCATGTCCACGTCCATGTCCACGTCCACGTCCACGTCCACGTCCACGTCCATGTCCACGTCCACGTCCACATCCACGTCCATATCCACGTCCATGTCCACGTCCACGTCCATGTCCACGTCCACGTCCACGTCCATGTCCACGTCCAAGGCCTCCATGTCCACGTCCACGTCCATGTCCACGTCCATGTCCACATCCACGTCCAAGTCCATGTCCACGTCCACGTGCACGTCCACGTCCACGTCCACGTCCACGTCCACGTCCATGTCCACGTCCAAGTCCTCCACGTCCACGTCCACGTCCATGTCCACGTCCACGTCCACGTCCATGTCCACGTCCACGTCCACGTCTACGTCCATGTCCACGTCCACGTCCATGTCCACGTTCACGTCCACGTCCATGTACACGTCCATGTCCACGTCCACGTCCATGTCCACGTCCATGTCCACGTCCATGTCCACGTCCATGTCCACGTCCACGTCCACGTCCATGTCCACGTCCACGTCCACGTCCACGTCCACGTCTATGTCCACGTCCACGTCCACGTCCATGTCGACGTCCACGTCCACGTCCATGTCCACATCCATGTCCACATCCACGTCCACGTCCACGTCCATGTCAACGTCCATGTCCACATCCACGTCCATGTCCACGTCCATGTCGACGTCCACGTCCACGTCCACGTCCATGTCCACGTCCATGTCTACGTCCACGTCCACGTCCACGTCCATGTCCACGTCCAAGTCCTCCACGTCCACGTCCATGTCCATGTCCACGTCTACGTCCACGTCCATGTCCACGTCCACGTCCACGTCCATGTCCACGTCCACGTCCACGTCCACGTCCATGTCCACGTCCACGTCCATGTCCACGTCCATGTCCACGTCCACGTCCACGTCCACGTCCATAACCACGTCCACGACCATGTCCATGTCCACGTCCACGTCCATGTCCACGTCCATGTCCATGTCCACGTCCATGTCCACGTCCACGTCCATGTCCACATCCACGTCCACGTCCACGTCCATGTCCACGTCCATGTCCACGTCCATGTCCATCTTAACGTCCACGTCCAAGTCCATGTCCACGTCCACGTCCATGTCCACGTCCATGTCCATGTCCACGTCCATGTCCACGTCTATGTCCACGTCCCTGTCCACGTCCATGTCCACGTCCACGTCCACGACCATGTCCACGTCCACGTCCACGTCCACGTCCACGTCCATGTCCACGTCCACGTCCACGTCCACGTCCACGACCAGGTCCACCTCCACGTCCACGTCCAGGTCCACGTCCAAGTCCACGTCCACGTCCACGTCCACGTCCAAGTCCACGTCCACGTCCACGACTGTCCACGTCCACGTCCACGTCTACGTCCACGTCCACGTCCAAGTCCTCCACGTCCACGTCCATGTCCATCTCCGCGTCCACGTCCACGTCCATGTCCACGTCCACGTCCAAGTCCACGTCCATGTCCACGTCCACGTCCACGTCCACGTCCATGTCCACGTCCATGTCCACGTCCACGTCCATGTCCACGTCCATGTCCACGTCCATGTCCATGTCCACGTCCACGTCCACGTCCACGTCCACGTCCACGTCCATGTCCACGTCCATGTCCACGTCCATGTCCACGTCCATGTCCACGTCCACGTCCACGTCCACGTCCACGTCCACGTCCACGTCCATGTCCACATCCACGTCCATGTCCACATCCATGTCCACGTCCACATCCATGTCCACGTCCACGTCCACGTCCACGTCCACGTCCACGTCAATGTCCATGTCTATGTCCACGTCCACGTCCATGTCCACGTCCATGTTCACGTCCATGTTCACGTCCACGTTCACGTCCACTTCCACGTCCACGTCCACGTCCAGGTCCACGTCCACGTCCACGTCCAAGTCCACGTCCACGTCCACGTCCACGTCCACGTCCACATCAACGTCCACGTCCACGTCCATGTCCACGTCCACGTCCACATCCACGTCCACGTCCATGTCCACGTCCACGTCCACGTCCATGTCCACGTCCACGTCCACGTCCACGTCCACGTCCACGTCCACTTCCACGTCCACGTCCACGTCCACTTCCACATCCACTTCCACGTCCACGTCCACTTCCACATCCACGTCCACGTCCACGTCCACGTCCAGGTCCACGTCCACGTCCACGTCCACGTCCGAGTCCACGTCCAATTCCACGTCCACGTCCACGTCCACGTCCACGTCCAAGTCCTCCACGTCCACGTCCATGTCCATGTCCACGTCCACGTCCACGTCCATGTCCACGTCCACGTCCAAGTCCACGTCCATGTCCACGTCCACGTCCACGTCCACGTCCACGTCCATGTCCACGTCCATGTCCATGTCCACGTCCACGTCCACGTCCATGTCCACGTCCACGTCCACGTCCATGTCCACGTCCACGTCCATGTCGACGTCCATGTCCACGTCCATGTCCACGTCCACGTCCACGTCCACGTCCACGTCCATGTCCACATCCACGTCCATGTCCACATCCATGTCCACGTCCACATCCATGTCCACGTCCACGTCCACGTCCACGTCCACGTCCATGTCCACGTCTATGTCCACGTCCACGTCCATGTCCACGTCCATGTTCACGTCCATGTTCACGTCCACGTTCACGTCCACTTCCACGTCCACGTCCTCGTCCAGGTCCACGTCCATGTCCACGTCCACGTCCACGTCCAAGTCTACGTCCACGTCCACGTCCACGTCCACGTCCACGTCAACGTCCACGTCCACGTCAACGTCCACGTTCATGCCACGTCCACGTCCACATCAACGTCCACGTCCAAGTCCACGTCCAAGTCCACGTCCACGTCCACGTCCACGTCCACGTCCACGTCAACGTCCACGTCCACGTCCACGTCCACGTCCACGTCCACGTCAACGTCCACGTCCACGTCCACGTCCACGTCCAAGTCCTTGTCCACGTCCACGTCCACGTCCATGTCCACGCCCACGTCCACCCACGTCCACGTCCACGTCCACATCCCCGTCCACGTCCACGTCCGCATCCCCGTCAACGTCCACGTCCGCGTCCACGTCCACGTCCACGTCCATGTCCATGTCCACGTCCACGTCCACATCCACGTCCACGTCCACATCCCCGTCCACGTCCACGTCCCACCCATGTCCACTTCCACGTCCACGTCCATGTCCACTTCCATGTCCACGTCCCTCCACGTCCATGTCCACGTCCATGTCCACGTCCATGTCCACGTCCACGTCCACGACCACGTCCACGTCCACGTACACGACCACATCCACATCCACGTCCACGTCCACAACCATGTCCACGTCCACGTCCACGTCCATGTCCACGTCCACGTCCACGTCCATGTCCACGTCCACGTCCACGTCCACATCCCCGTCCACGTCCACGTCCGCGTCCATCCACGTCCACGTCCACGTCCGCGTCCACGTCCCCGTCGATGTCCGTCCACGTCCACGTCCACGTCCACGTCCACGTCCCCGTCCACGTCCACGTCCACGTCCACGTCCCCGTCCACGTCCACGTCCCCGTCCACGTCCCCGTCCACGTCCACGTCCCCGTCCACGTCCACGTCTAGGTCCACGTCCATGTCCACATCCACGTCCACGTCCACGTCCATGTCCATGTCCACGTCCACGTCCACATCCATGTCCACGTCCACGTCCGCGTCCACATCCCCGTCCACGTCCACGTCCATGTCCATGTCCACGTCCATGTCCACGTCCACGTCCATGTCCACGTCCATGTCCACGTCCATGTTCACGTCCATGTCCACTTCCACGTCCACGTCCACGTCCAGATCCACGTCCACGTCCACGTCCACGTCCACGTCCACGTCCACGTCAACGTCCACGTCCACGTCCACGTCCACGTCCACGTCCACGTCCACGTCCACGTCCACGTCCACGTCCATGTCCACGTCCACGTCCACGTCCACGTCCATGTCCACGTCCACGTCCACGTCCACGTCCACGTCCACGTCCACGTCCACGTCCAAGTCCACGTCCACGTCCACGTCCACGTCCAAGTCCACGTCGACGTCCACGTCCACGTCCACGTCCACGTCCACGTCAACGTCCACGTCCACGTCCACGTCCACGTCCACGTCAACTTCCACGTCCACGTCCACGTCCACGTCCACGTCCATGTCCACGTCAACGTCCACGTCCACGTCCACGTCCACGTCCACGTCCTTGTCCACGTCCACGTCCACGTCCACGTCCACGTCCACCCACGTCCACGTCCACGTCCACATCCCCGTCCACGTCCACGTCCGCATCCCCGTCAACGTCCACGTCCGCGTCCACGTCCACGTCCACGTCCATGTCCACGTCCACGTCCACGTCCACGTCCACATCCCCGTCCACGTCCACGTCCGCGTCCATGTCCACTTCCGCGTCCACGTCCATGTCCACTTCCATGTCCACGTCCCTCCACGTCCATGTCCACGTCCATGTCCACGTCCATGTCCACGTCCACGTCCACGACCACGTCCACGTCCATGTCCACGACCACGTCCACGTCCACGTCCACGACCACATCCACGTCCACGACCACATCCACGTCCATGTCCACGTCCACGTCCACGACCACGTCCACGTCCACCTCCATGTCCACGTCCACGTCCACGTCCACGTCCCCGTCCACGTCCACGTCCGCGTCCACATCCCCGTCCACGTCCACGTCCGCGTCCACGTCCATGTCCATGTCCACGTCCACGTCCACGTCCACGTCCGCGTCCACCTCCCCGTCCATGTCCACGTCCACGTCCACGTCCACGTCCTGGTCCATGTCCACGTCCACGTCCACGTCCATGTCCACGTCCAGGTCCACGTCCACGTCCACGTCCATGTCCACGTCCATGTCCATGTCCATATATACGTCCACGTCCACGTCCTGGTCCATGTCCACGTCCACGTCCACGTCCACGTCCACGTCCATGTCCACGTCCACGTCCACGTCAACGTCCACGTCAACGTCCACGTCCACGTCCACGTCCACCTCCACGTCCAGGTCCACGTCCACGTCAACGTCCACGTCCACGTCCACGTCAACGTCCACGTCAACGTCCACGTCCACGTCCACGTCCACGTCCACGTCCACGTCCAAGTCCACGTCCAAGTCCACGTCCACGTCCACGTCGACGTCCTCGTCGACGTCCACGTCCTCGTCCACGTCCACGTCCACGTCAACGTCCACGTCCACGTCCACGTCCACGTCCACGTCCATGTCCACGTCCACGTCCACGTCCACGTCCACGTCCAGGTCCACGTCCACGTCCACGTCCACGTCCACGTCAACTTCCACGTCCACGTCCACGTCCACGTCCACGTCCACGTCCACGTCAACGTCCACGTCCACGTCCACGTCCACGTCCTTGTCCACGTCCACGTCCACGTCCACGTCCATGTCCACGTCCACGCCCACCCACGTCCACGTCCACGTCCACATCCCCGTCCACGTCCACGTCCGCATCCCCGTCAACGTCCACGTCCGCGTCCACGTCCACGTCCACGTCCATGTCCACGTCCACGTCCACGTCCACGTCCTCGTATACATCCCCGTCCACGTCCACGTCCGCGTCCATGTCCACTTCCGCGTCCACGTCCATGTCCACTTCCATGTCCACGTCCCTCCACGTCCATGTCCACGTCCATGTCCACGTCCATGTCCACGTCCACGTCCACGACCACGTCCACGTCCACGTCCACGACCACGTCCACGTCCACGTCCGCGACCACATCCACGTCCACGACCACATCCACGTCCACGTCCACGTCCACGTGCACGACCACGTCCACGTCCACCTCCATGTCCACGTCCACGTCCACGTCCACGTCCCCGTCCACGTCCACGTCCGCGTCCACATCCCCGTCCACGTCCACGTCCGCGTCCACGTCCATGTCCATGTCCACGTCCACGTCCACGTCCGCGTCCACCTCCCCGTCCATGTCCACGTCCACGTCCACGTCCACGTCCTGGTCCATGTCCACGTCCACGTCCACGTCCATGTCCACGTCCAGGTCCACATCCACGTCCACGTCCATGTCCACGTCCATGTCCATGTCCATGTATACGTCCACGTCCACGTCCTGGTCCATGTCCACGTCCACGTCCACGTCCACGTCCACGTCCATGTCCACGTCCACGTCCACGTCAACGTCCACGTCAACGTCCACGTCCACGTCCACGTCCACCTCCACGTCCAGGTCCACGTCCACGTCGACGTCCACGTCCACGTCCACGTCAACGTCCACGTCAACGTCCACGTCCACGTCCACGTCCACGTCCACGTCCAAGTCCACGTCCAAGTCCACGTCCACGTCCACGTCGACGTCCTCGTCGACGTCCACGTCCACGTCCACGTCCACGTCCACGTCAACGTCCACGTCCACGTCCACGTCCACGTCCACGTCCACGTCCACGTCCATGTCCACGTCCACGTCCACGTCCACGTCCACGTCCAGGTCCACGTCCACGTCCACGTCCACGTCCACGTCAACTTCCACGTCCACGTCCACGTCCACGTCCACGTCCACGTCAACGTCCACGTCCACGTCCACGTCCACGTCCACGTCCACGTCCTTGTCCACGTCCACGTCCACGTCCACGTCCATGTCCACGTCCACGCCCACCCACGTCCACGTCCACGTCCACATCCCCGTCCACGTCCACGTCCGCATCCCCGTCAACGTCCACGTCCGCGTCCACGTCCACGTCCACGTCCATGTCCACATCCACGTCCACGTCCACGTCCTCGTCCACATCCCCGTCCACGTCCACGTCCGCGTCCATGTCCACTTCCGCGTCCACGTCCATGTCCACTTCCATGTCCACGTCCCTCCACGTCCATGTCCACGTCCATGTCCACGTCCATGTCCACGTCCACTTCCGCGTCCACGTCCACGTCCACGTCCACGACCACGTCCACGTCCACGACCACATCCACGTCCACGACCACATCCACGTCCACGTCCACGTCCACGTCCATGTCCACGTCCACGACCACATCCCCGTCCACGTCCACGTCCGCGTCCACATCCCCGTCCACGTCCACGTCCGCGTCCACGTCCCCGTCCATGTCCACGTCCACGTCCACGTCCTGGTCCACGTCCACGTCCGCGTCCACATCTCCGTCCACGTCCACGTCCGCGTCCACGTCCCCGTCGATGTCCACGTCCACGTCCACGTCCACGTCCTAGTCCATGTCCACGTCCACGTCCACGTCCATGTCCACGTCCAGGTCCACGTCCACGTCCACGTCCACGTCCATGTCCACGTCCATGTCTATGTCCATGTATACGTCCACGTCCACGTCCTGGTCCATGTCCACATCCACGTCCACGTCCATGTCCACGTCCACGTCCACGTCCACGTCCATGTCAACGTCCACGTCAACGTCCACGTCCACGTCCACGTCCACCTCCACGTCCAGGTCCACCTCCACGTCCACGTCCACGTCCACGTCCACGTCCACGTCAACGTCCACGTCCACGTCCACGTCAACGTCCACGTCCACGTCCACGTCAACGTCCACGTCCACGTCCAGGTCCACATCAACGTCCACGTCAACGTCCACGTCCACGTCCACGTCCACGTCCAGGTCCACGTCCACGTCCACGTCCACGTCCACGTCCAGGTCCACATCAACGTCCACGTCAACGTCCACGTCCACGTCCACGTCCACGTCCAGGTCCACGTCCACGTCCACGTCCAGGTCCACGTCCACGTCCACGTCCACGTACACGTCAACGTACACGTCAACGTCCACGTCCACGTCCAAGTACACGTCAACGTCCACGTCCACGTCCACGTCCACGCCCACGTCCACGTCCAGGTCCACGCCCACATCCACGTCCACGTCCACGTCCATGTCCACGTCCACGTCCACGACCACGTCCACGTCCACGTCCACGTCCACGTCCATGTCCACTTCCACGTCCACATCCCCGTCCACGTCCAAGTCCACGTCCATGTCCATCCACGTCCATGTCGACGTCCATGTCCACCCACGTCCACGTCCACGTCCGCGTCCATCCACGTCCATGTCCCCGTCCACGTCCAAGTCCACGTCCATGTCCATCCACGTCCATGTCGACGTCCGCGTCCATCCACGTCCACGTCCACGTCCGCGTCCACGTCCACGTCCATGTCCGCGTCCACGTCCACGTCCATGTCCACGTCCACGTCCATGTCCATGTCCACGTCCATGTCCATGTCCATGTCCACGTCCACATCCACGTCCACGTCCACGTCCACGTCCACGTCCATGTCCACGTCCATGTCCACGTCCACGTCCATGTCCACGACCACGTCCATGTCCATGTCCAAGTCCTCCACGTCCATGTCCACATCCATGTCCACGTCCACGTCCACGTCCACGTCCATGTCCACGTCCACGTCCATGTCCACGTCGACGTCCATGTCCACGTCCATGTCCACGTCCACGTCCACGTCCACGACCATGTCCACTTCCACGTCCACGTCCACGTCCACGTCCACGTCCACGTCCACGACCACGTCCACGTCCACGTTCACGTCCATGTCCACGTCCACGTCCATCCACGTCCACGTCCACGTCCGCGTCCATGTCCCCGTCCATGTCCACGTCCACGTCCACGTCCACGTCCTGGTCCATGTCCACGTCCACGTCCACGTCCACGTCCGCGTCCATATCCACGTCCATGTCCATGTGCACGTCCACGTCCACGTCCACGTCCTGGTCCATGTCCATGTCCACGTCCGCGTCCACGTCCACGTCCATATCCATGTCCATTTCCATGTCCACATCCACGTCCGCGTCCGTCCACGTCCACGTCCGCGTCCACGTCCCCGTCCATGTCCACGTCCACGTCCACGTCCACGTCCACGTCCTGGTCCATGTCCATGTCCACGTCCACGTCCACGTCTACATCCATATCCACGTCCACGTCCATGTCCACGTCCACGTCCATGTCCACGTCCACGTCCATGTCCAGGTCGATGTCCATGTCTACGTCCACGTCCACGTCTACGTCCACGTCCACGTCCACGTCCATGTCCACGTCCACGTCCATGTCCACGTCCACGTCAATGTCCACGTCAACGTCCACGTCCATGTCCACGTCGACGTCGACGTCCACGTCCACGTCCATGTCCGCGTCCACGTCCACGTCCACGTCCACGTCCACGTCCATGTCCATGTCCACGTCCATCCACGTCCACGTCCACGTCCACGTCCATGTCCAAGTCCGCGTCCGCGTCCATCCACGTCCACGTCCACGTCCACGTCCACGTCCATGTCCACGTCCATGTCCACGTCCATGTCCACGTCCACGTCCACGTCCACGTCCACGTCCACGACCACGTCCACGACCATGTCCACTTCCACGTCCACGTCCACGTCCATGTCCACGTCCATGTCCACGTCCAAGTCCTCCACGTCCACGTCCACGTCCACGTCCACGACCACGTCCATGTCCACGTCCATGTCCACGTCCACGTCCACGTCCACGTCCACATCCACGTCCACGTCCACGTCCACGTCCTGGTCCATGTCCACGTCCACGTCCACGTCCACGTCCACGTCCACGTCCAAGTCCATGTCCACGTCCACGTCCATGTCCACGTCCACGTCCTTGTCCACGTCCATGTCCATGTCCATGTCCATGTCCATGTCTACGTCCACGTCCACGTCTACGTCCACGTCCACGTCCATGTCCATGTCCACGTCCACGTCCATGTCCACGTCCACGTCAATGTCCACGTCCACGTCCACGTCCATGTCCACGTCGACGTCCACGTCCACGTCCACGTCCACGTCCACGTCCACGTCCACATCCAAGTCCACGTCCGCGTCCATCCACGTCCACGTCCACGTCCATGTCCATGTCCACGTCCACGTCCACGTCCATGTCCATGTCCACGTCCATGTCCATGTCCACGTCCACGTCCACGTCCACGTCCACGTCCACGTCCACGTCCACGTCCACGTCCACATCCACGTACACGTCCACGTCCACGTCCACGTCCACATCCACGTCCACGTCCACGACCACGTCCAGGACCATGTCCACGTCCACGTCCACGTCCACGTCCATGTCCACGTCCATGTCCACGTCCAAGTCCTCCACGTCCACGTCCACGTCCACGTCCACGACCACGTCCATGTCCACGTCCATGTCCTCCACGTCCATGTCCACGTCCATGTCCACGTCCACTTCTACGTCCACGTCCATGTCCATATCCACGTCACGTCCATGTCCACGTCCACGTCCACGTCGGCGTCCATGTCCACGTCGACGTCGACGTCCACGTCCACGTCCACATCCATGTCCACGTCCATGTCCACGTCCACGTCCACGTCCACGTCCATGTCCACGTCCACGTCCACGTCTACATCCATGTCCACGTCCATGTCCATGTCCACGTCCACGTCCACGTCCATGTCCATGTCCATGTCCACGTCCACGTCCATGTCCATGTCCATGTCCACGTCCACGTCCATGTCCACGTCCAGGTCCACATCTATGTCCACGTCCACGTCCACGTCCATGTCCACGTCCATGTCCATGTCGACGTCCACGTCCACGTCCATGTCCACGTCCATGTCCATGTCCATGTCCATGTCCATGTCCATGTCCACGTACACGTCCACGTCCACGTCCACGTCCATGTCCACGTCCACGTCCACGTCCACGTCCATGTCCATGTCCACGTCCACGTCCACGTCCATGTCCATGTCCATGTCCACGTCCACGTCCATGTCCACGTCCACGTCCACGTCCACGTCCACGTCTACGTCCACCTCCACCTCCACCTCCACATCCACCTCCACGTCCACGACCACGTCCATGTCCACGTCCAAGTCCTCCACGTCCATGTCCAAGTCCATGTCTACGTCCACGTCCACGTCCACGTCCACGTCCACGACCATGTCCACGTCCACGTCCACGTCCACGTCCCCGTCCACGTCCCCGTCCACGTCCACGTCCGCGTCCACGTCCACGTCCACGTCCGCGTCCATCCACGTCCGCGTCCACGTCCACGTCCACGTCCACGTCCACGTCCGCGTCTGCGTCCACGTCCGCGTCTACGTCCAAGTCCGCGTCCTCCTCCACGTCCACGTCCACGTCCGCGTCCACTTCCACGTCCCTGTCCACGTCCACGTCCACGTCCACGTCCACGTCCACGACCACGTCCACGTCCACGTCCATCCACGTCCTGAAGGGGATGGAATCTGGGAGAAGGTGATGGAATCTGGGAGAAGGGGATGGAATCTGGGAGAAGGGGATGGAATCTGGGAAAAGGGGAGGGAATCTGGGAGAAGGGGATGGAATTTGGGAGAAGGGGATGGAATCTGGGAGAAGGGGATGGAATCTTGGGGAAGGGGATGGAATCTGGGAGAAGGGGATGGAATCTGGGAGAAGGGGATGGAATGAGGGTGAAGGGGATGGAATCTGGGACAAGGGGATGGAATCTAGGAGAAGGGGATGGAATCTGGGAGAAGGGGATGGAATCTGTGAGAAGGGGATGGAATCTGGGAGAAGGGAATGGAATTTGAGAGAAGGGGATGGAATCTGGGAGAAGGGGATGGAATCTGGGGGAAGGGGATGTAATATGGAAGAAGGGGATGGAATCTGGGAGAAGGGGATGGAATGAGGAAAAGGGGATGGAATGAGGGAGAAGGGGATGGATTCTGGGAGAAGGGGATGAAATCTGGGAGAAGGGGATGGAATCTGGAGAAGGGGATGGAATCTGGGAGAAGGGGATGGAATCTAGGAGAAGGGGATGGAATCTACGAGAAGGGGATGGCATGAGGGAGAAGGGGATGGAATCTGGGAGAAGGGGATGGAATCTAGGAGAAGGGGATGGAATCTGGGAGAAAGGGATGGAATCAGGGAGAAGGGGATGGAATCTGGGAGAAGGGATGGAGTCTGAGAGAAGGGGATGGAATCTGGGAGAAGGGGATGGAATCTGGAAGAAGGGGATGGAATGAGGGAGAAGGGGATGGAATCTGGGAGAAGGGGATGGAATCTGGGAGAAGGGGATGGAATCTAGGAGAAGGGGATGGAATATGGGAGAAGGGGATGGAATCTGGGAGAAGGGGATGTAATATGGGAAAAGGGGATGGAATCTGGGAGAAGGGGATGGAATCTGGAAGAAGGGGATGGAATCTGGGAGAAGGGGATGGAATCAGGGAGAAGGGATGGAATTTGGGAGAAGGGGATGGAATTTGGGAGAAGGGGATGGAATCTGAGAGAAGGGGATGGAATCTGGGAGAAGGGGATGGAACCTGGGAGAAGGGGATGGAATCTGGGAGAAGGGGATGGAATCTGGGAGAAGGGGATGGAATCTGGGAGAAGGGGATGGAATGAGGGAGAAGGGGATGGAATCTGGGAGAAGGGGATGGAATCTCGGAGAAGGGATGGAATCTGGGAGAAGGGGATGGAATCGGGAAGAAGGGGATGGAATCCGGGAGAAAGGGATGAAATCTGGGAGAAGGGGATGGAATCTGGGAGAAGGGGATGGAATCGGGGAGAAGGGGATGGAATCAGGGAGAAGGGGATGGAATTTGGGAGAAGGGGATGGAATCTGGAGAAGGGGATGGAATCTGGGAGAAGGGGATGGAATTTGGGAGAAGGGGATGGAATCTGGGATAAGGGGTTGGAATCTGGGAGAAGGGGATGGAATCTGGGAGAAGGGGATGGAATTTGGGAGAAGGGGATAGAATATGGAGAAGGGGATGGAATCTGGGAGAAGGGGATGGAATCTGGGAGAAGGGGATGGAATTTGGGAGAAGGGGATGGAATCAGGGAGAAGAGATGGAATTTGGGAGAAGGGGATGGAATCTGGGAGAAGGGGATGGAATCTAGGAGAAGGGGATGGAATCAGGGAGAAGGGGATGGAATCGGGGAGAAGGGGTTGGAATCAGGGAGAAGGGGATGGAATTTGGGAGAAGGGGATGGAATCTGGAGAAGGGGAGGGAATCTGGGAGAAGGGGATGGAATTTGGGAGAAGGAGATGGAATCTGGGAGAAGGGAATGGAATCTGGGAGAAGGGGATGGAATCTGGGAGAAGGGGATGGAATCTGGGAGAAGGGGATGGAATATGGGAGAAGGGGATGGAATCAGGGAGAAGGGGAAGGAATCTGGGAGAAGGGGATGGAATCTGGGAGAAGGGGATGGAATCTGGGAGAAGGGGATGGAATCTAGGAGAAGGGGATGGAATCTGGGAGAAGGGGATGGAATCAAGGAGAAGGGGATGGAATCGGGGAGAAGGGGTTGGAATCAGGGAGAAGGGGATGGAATTTGGGAGAAGGGGATGGTATCTGGGAGAAGGGGATGGAATCTAGGAGAAGGGGATGGAATCTGGGAGAAGGGGATGGAATCTGGGAGAAGGGGATGGAATCTAGGAGAAGGGGATGGAATCTGGGAGAAGGGGATGGAATCTGGGAGAAAGGGATGGAATCTGGGAGAAGGGGATGGAATCTGGGAGAAGGGGATGGAATCTGGGAGAAGGGGATGGAATCTGGGAGAAGGGGATGGAATCTGGGAGAAGGGGATGGTATCTGGGAGAAGGGGATGGAATCTAGGAGAAGGGGATGGAATCTGGGAGAAGGGGATGGAATCTGGGAGAAGGGGATGGAATCTGGGAGAAGGGGATGGACTCTGGGAGAAGGGGATGGAATCTGGGAGAAGGGGATGGAATCTAGGAGAAGGGGATGGAATCAGGGAGAAGGGGATGGAATCTGGGAGAAGGGGATGGAATCAGGGAGAAGAGGATGAAATCTGGGAGAAGGGGATAGAATCTGGGAGAAGGGGGTGGACTCTGGGAGAAGGGGATGGAATCTGGGAGAAGGGGATGGAATCTGGGAGAAGGAGATGGAATCTGGGAGAAGGGGATGGAATCTGGGAGAAGGGGATGGAATCTGGGAGAAGGGGATGGAATCAGGGAGAAGGGGATGGAATATGGGAGAAGGGGATGGAATCTGGGAGAAGGGGATGGAATCTGGGAGAAGGGGATGGACTCTGGGAGAAGGGGATGGAATCTGGGAGAAGGGGATGGAATCTGGGAGAAGGGGATAGAATCTGGGAGAAGGGGATGGAATCTGGGAGAAGGGGACGGAATCAGGGAGAAGGGGATGAAATCTGGGAGAAGGGGATGGAATCTTGGAGAAGGGGGTGGAATCTGGAGAAGGGGAGGGAATCTGGGAGAAGGGGATGGAATTTGGGAGAAGG
This sequence comes from Closterium sp. NIES-65, assembly GCA_948144175.1. NCBI lineage: Eukaryota > Viridiplantae > Streptophyta > Zygnematophyceae > Desmidiales > Closteriaceae > Closterium > Closterium sp. NIES-65. The sequence goes on from CANXME010000695.1 coordinate 24,392, forward strand.
AGATGGAATCTGGGAGAAGGGAATGGAATCTGGGAGAAGGGGATGGAATCTGGGAGAAGGGGATGGAATCTGGGAGAAGGGGATGGAATATGGGAGAAGGGGATGGAATCAGGGAGAAGGGGAAGGAATCTGGGAGAAGGGGATGGAATCTGGGAGAAGGGGATGGAATCTGGGAGAAGGGGATGGAATCTAGGAGAAGGGGATGGAATCTGGGAGAAGGGGATGGAATCAAGGAGAAGGGGATGGAATCGGGGAGAAGGGGTTGGAATCAGGGAGAAGGGGATGGAATTTGGGAGAAGGGGATGGTATCTGGGAGAAGGGGATGGAATCTAGGAGAAGGGGATGGAATCTGGGAGAAGGGGATGGAATCTGGGAGAAGGGGATGGAATCTAGGAGAAGGGGATGGAATCTGGGAGAAGGGGATGGAATCTGGGAGAAAGGGATGGAATCTGGGAGAAGGGGATGGAATCTGGGAGAAGGGGATGGAATCTGGGAGAAGGGGATGGAATCTGGGAGAAGGGGATGGAATCTGGGAGAAGGGGATGGTATCTGGGAGAAGGGGATGGAATCTAGGAGAAGGGGATGGAATCTGGGAGAAGGGGATGGAATCTGGGAGAAGGGGATGGAATCTGGGAGAAGGGGATGGACTCTGGGAGAAGGGGATGGAATCTGGGAGAAGGGGATGGAATCTAGGAGAAGGGGATGGAATCAGGGAGAAGGGGATGGAATCTGGGAGAAGGGGATGGAATCAGGGAGAAGAGGATGAAATCTGGGAGAAGGGGATAGAATCTGGGAGAAGGGGGTGGACTCTGGGAGAAGGGGATGGAATCTGGGAGAAGGGGATGGAATCTGGGAGAAGGAGATGGAATCTGGGAGAAGGGGATGGAATCTGGGAGAAGGGGATGGAATCTGGGAGAAGGGGATGGAATCAGGGAGAAGGGGATGGAATATGGGAGAAGGGGATGGAATCTGGGAGAAGGGGATAGAATCTGGGAGAAGGGGATGGACTCTGGGAGAAGGGGATGGAATCTGGGAGAAGGGGATGGAATCTGGGAGAAGGGGATAGAATCTGGGAGAAGGGGATGGAATCTGGGAGAAGGGGATGGACTCTGCGAGAAGGGGATGGAATCTGGGAGAAGGGGATGGAATCTAGGAGAAGGGGATGGAATCAGGGAGAAGGGGATGGAATCTGGGAGAAGGGGATGGAATCAGGGAGAAGAGGATGAAATCTGGGAGAAGGGGATAGAATCTGGGAGAAGGGGGTGGACTCTGGGAGAAGGGGATGGAATCTGGGAGAAGGGGATGGAATCTGGGAGAAGGAGATGGAATCTGGGAGAAGGGGATGGAATCTGGGAGAAGGGGATGGAATCTGGGAGAAGGGGATGGAATCAGGGAGAAGGGGATGGAATATGGGAGAAGGGGATGGAATCTGGGAGAAGGGGATGGAATCTGGGAGAAGGGGATGGACTCTGGGAGAAGGGGATGGAATCTGGGAGAAGGGGATGGAATCTGGGAGAAGGGGATAGAATCTGGGAGAAGGGGATGGAATCTGGGAGAAGGGGACGGAATCAGGGAGAAGGGGATGAAATCTGGGAGAAGGGGATGGAATCTTGGAGAAGGGGGTGGAATCTAGGAGAAGGGGATGGAATCTAGGAGAAGGGGATGGAATCAGGGAGAAGGGGATGGAATCTGGGAGAAGGGGATGGAATCAGGGAGAAGAGGATGAAATCTGGGAGAAGGGGATAGAATCTGGGAGAAGGGGGTGGACTCTGGGAGAAGGGGATGGAATCTGGGAGAAGGGGATGGAATCTGGGAGAAGGAGATGGAATCTGGGAGAAGGGGATGGAATCTGGGAGAAGGGGATGGAATCTGGGAGAAGGGGATGGAATCAGGGAGAAGGGGATGGAATATGGGAGAAGGGGATGGAATCTGGGAGAAGGGGATGGAATCTGGGAGAAGGGGATGGACTCTGGGAGAAGGGGATGGAATCTGGGAGAAGGGGATGGAATCTGGGAGAAGGGGATAGAATCTGGGAGAAGGGGATGGAATCTGGGAGAAGGGGACGGAATCAGGGAGAAGGGGATGAAATCTGGGAGAAGGGGATGGAATCTTGGAGAAGGGGGTGGAATCTGGAGAAGGGGAGGGAATCTGGGAGAAGGGGATGGAATTTGGGAGAAGGAGATGGAATCTGGGAGAAGGGAATGGAATCTGGGAGAAGGGGATGGAATCTGGGAGAAGGGGATGGAATCTGGGAGAAGGGGATGGAATATGGGAGAAGGGGATGGAATCAGGGAGAAGGGGAAGGAATCTGGGAGAAGGGGATGGAATCTGGGAGAAGGGGATGGAATCTGGGAGAAGGGGATGGAATCTAGGAGAAGGGGATGGAATCTGGGAGAAGGGGATGGAATCAAGGAGAAGGGGATGGAATCGGGGAGAAGGGGTTGGAATCAGGGAGAAGGGGATGGAATTTGGGAGAAGGGGATGGTATCTGGGAGAAGGGGATGGAATCTAGGAGAAGGGGATGGAATCTGGGAGAAGGGGATGGAATCTGGGAGAAGGGGATGGAATCTAGGAGAAGGGGATGGAATCTGGGAGAAGGGGATGGAATCTGGGAGAAAGGGATGGAATCTGGGAGAAGGGGATGGAATCTGGGAGAAGGGGATGGAATCTGGGAGAAGGGGATGGAATCTGGGAGAAGGGGATGGAATCTGGGAGAAGGGGATGGTATCTGGGAGAAGGGGATGGAATCTAGGAGAAGGGGATGGAATCTGGGAGAAGGGGATGGAATCTGGGAGAAGGGGATGGAATCTGGGAGAAGGGGATGGACTCTGGGAGAAGGGGATGGAATCTGGGAGAAGGAGATGGAATCTAGGAGAAGGGGATGGAATCAGGGAGAAGGGGATGGAATCTGGGAGAAGGGGATGGAATCAGGGAGAAGAGGATGAAATCTGGGAGAAGGGGATAGAATCTGGGAGAAGGGGGTGGACTCTGGGAGAAGGGGATGGAATCTGGGAGAAGGGGATGGAATCTGGGAGAAGGAGATGGAATCTGGGAGAAGGGGATGGAATCTGGGAGAAGGGGATGGAATCTGGGAGAAGGGGATGGAATCAGGGAGAAGGGGATGGAATATGGGAGAAGGGGATGGAATCTGGGAGAAGGGGATGGAATCTGGGAGAAGGGGATGGACTCTGGGAGAAGGGGATGGAATCTGGGAGAAGGGGATGGAATCTGGGAGAAGGGGATAGAATCTGGGAGAAGGGGATGGAATCTGGGAGAAGGGGATGGACTCTGCGAGAAGGGGATGGAATCTGGGAGAAGGGGATGGAATCTAGGAGAAGGGGATGGAATCAGGGAGAAGGGGATGGAATCTGGGAGAAGGGGATGGAATCAGGGAGAAGAGGATGAAATCTGGGAGAAGGGGATAGAATCTGGGAGAAGGGGGTGGACACTGGGAGAAGGGGATGGAATCTGGGAGAAGGGGATGGAATCTGGGAGAAGGAGATGGAATCTGGGAGAAGGGGATGGAATCTGGGAGAAGGGGATGGAATCTGGGAGAAGGGGATGGAATCAGGGAGAAGGGGATGGAATATGGGAGAAGGGGATGGAATCTGGGAGAAGGGGATGGAATCTGGGAGAAGGGGATGGACTCTGGGAGAAGGGGATGGAATCTGGGAGAAGGGGATGGAATCTGGGAGAAGGGGATAGAATCTGGGAGAAGGGGATGGAATCTGGGAGAAGGGGACGGAATCAGGGAGAAGGGGATGAAATCTGGGAGAAGGGGATGGAATCTTGGAGAAGGGGGTGGAATCTGGGAGAAGGGGATGGAATCTGGGAGAAGGGGATGGACTCTGGGAGAAGGGGATGGAATCTGGGAGAAGGGGATGGAATCTGGGAGAAGGGGATGGAATCTGGGAGAAGGGGATGGAATCTGGGAGAAGGGGACGGAATCAGGGAGAAGGGGATGAAATCTGGGAGAAGGGGATGGAATCTTGGAGAAGGGGGTGGAATCTGGGAGAAGGGAATGGAATCTGGGAGAACGGGATGGAATCTGGGAGAAGGAGATGGAATCTGGGAGAAGGGGATGGAATATGGGAGAAGGGGATGGAATCTGGGAGAAGGGGATGGAATCTGGGAGAAGGGGATGGAATATGGGAGAAGGGGATGGAATCTGGGAGAAGGGGATGGAATTTGGGAGAAGGGGATGGAATCTGGGAGAAGGGGGTGGAATCTGGGAGAAGGGGAAGAAATTTGGGAGAAGGGGATGGAATCAGGGAGAAGGGGATGGAATCTTGGAGAGGGGGATTGAATCTGGGAGAAGGGGATGGTGCGGAGATTACTTATGCAGCGGGAGCTAGACTACGGGCTAGGCACGGGGCAAGAGTGATCGTAGCGTTCGTTCGTTCCTTAGTCGTTTCCAAGTGCTAACACTGCTTGCTGGTTCACGGGGAAAATCGGCAAGAGTTTCACTAGGAAAACATAACAACAAAAGTTCAGAATGAATGCATCAACATTGGCAACACTGACTAAATCAGACCTAGCAAGGCTTGCTGGTCCACTGCCAGTGCAGCACGGTCGACCGCGTGCCAGCACAACTCTGTCGACCGCGCTCCAGCAGAGCAGAGTCGCGGCTTGCCAACGTTGCAAGTCCGCGGTGCGCCAACGCTGTAGTATATCAGCTACACAGCGTCGCATCCGCGTGACAACGGTGCACCAGCTTTGCAGGTGCGTGCAGCTGGTTGGCGCCCAACTCCTCGTCACATGCCCAGCGAGACACTCCGCCCGTGACGGCGCCCACCAGCCACGTCGATCTCGGGATACCACCCCCGAGATCGTCTTCGTAGACAACATCCCCGGCGACTTTCGCGCACGTCGCCCGGGTATCCTGGTTGACCGGGTACTTCGCGGTCCTCCCGCGGTTTCTCGGTCACCGCGGTCCTCCGCGGTTTCGTGGATCCACGATCCCCCGTGATTTCGTGGCTCCGCGGTCCCCCACAATTTCGTGGCTCAGCGGTCCCCCACGATTTCGTGGCTCCGCGGTCTTTCACGATTTCGTGGCTCCGCGGCCCCCCACGAGCCACTGCCATTTCGTGGCTCCCACGGGCCACTGCAATTTCATGGCTCCCACGGTCGGCTCCGCCCAAGCGAGGACGGGGCCAAACACAACTCCCGTTGACAGATGGAATCTAGGAGAAGGGGATGGAATGTGGGAGAAGGGGATGGAATCTGGGAGAAGGGGATGGAATCTAGGAGAAGGGGATGGAATCGGGGAGAAGGGGATGGAATCTGGGAGAAGGGGATGGAATCTGGGAGAAGGGGATGGAATCTGGGAGAAGGGGATGGAATCTGGGAGGAGGGGGTGGAATCTGAGAGAAGGGGATGAAATTTGGGAGAAGGGGATGGAATCAGGGAAAAGGGGATGGAATCTGGGAGAGGGGGATGGAATCTGGGAGAAGGGGATGCAATATGGGAGAAGGGGATGGAATCGGGGAGAAGGGGATGGAATTTGAGAGAAGGGGATGGAATATGGGAGAAGGGGATGGAATCAGTGAGAAGGGGGTGGAATCTGGGGGAAGGGGATGGAATCTGGGAGAAGGGGATGGAATCTGGGAGAACGGGATGGAATCTGGAAGAAGGGGATAGAATCTTGGAGAAGGGGATGGAATCTAGGAGAAGGGGATGGAATCAGGGAGAAGGGGGTGGAATCTGGGAGAAGGGGATGAAATTTGGGAGAAGGGGATGGAATCTGGGAGAAGGGGATGGTCCACGTCCACGTCCACGTCCACGTCCTCGACCACGTCCACGTCCACGTCCACGTCCTCCACGTCCACGTCCACGTCCACGTCCACGACCACGTCCACGTCCACGACCACGTCCACGACCACGTCCAGGTCCACGTCCAGGTCCACGTCCAGGTCCACGTCCACGTCCACGTCCACGTCCACAACGTCCACGTCCACGTCCACGACCACGAACACGTCCACGTCCACGTCCACGTCCACGACCACGTCCACGTCCACGTCCACGTCCACGTCCTGGTCCAGGTCCAGGTCCACATCCACGTCCACGTCCACGACCACGTCCACGACCACCTCCACGTCCACTTCCACGCCCACGTCCACGTCCACGTCCACGTTCAGGTCCAGGTCCACGTCATGGTCCACGTCCACGTCCACGTCGACGTCCACCTCCACGTCCACGTCCACGTCCACCTCCACGTCCACGTCCACGTCCACGTCGACGTTCAGGTCCACGTCGAGGTCCACGTCCACGTCCACGTCCACGTCCACGACCACGTCCACGACCACCTCCACATCCACGACCACCTCCACGTCCAGGTCCAAGTCCACGTCCAGGTCCACGTCCACGTCTAGGTCCACGTCCACGTCCACGTCCACCTCCACGTCCACGTCCACGTCCAGGTCCACGTCCACGTCCACGTCCAGGTCCAGGTCCAGGTCCACGTCCAGGTCCAGGTCCACGTCCATGTCCACGACCACGTCCACGTCCACAACGTCCACGTCCACGTCCATGACCACGTCAAGGTCCACGTCCACGTCAAGGTCCACGTCCACGTCCACGTCCAAGTCCACGTCCACGTTCAGGTCCACGTCCACGTCCACGTCCACGTCCACCTCCACGTCCACCTCCACGTCCACGTCCACGTCCACGTCCAAGTCCACGTCCAGGTCCAAGTCCACATCCAGGACCACGTCCACGTCCAGGTCCAGGTCCACGTCCACGTCCACGTCCACGACCACGTCCACGACCACGTCCACATCCACAACGTCCACATCCACGTCCACGTCCACGACCACGTCCACCACCACGTCCACGTCCACCACCACGGCCACGTCCACGTCCAGCTCCACGTCCACGTCCATGTCTACGTGCACATCCACGTCCACGTCCACGTCCACGTCCATGTCCAGGTCCACGTCCAGGTCCATGTCCAAGTCCCCGTCCACGTCCACGACCACATCAACGTCCAAGTCCATGTCCAGGTCCACGTCCACGTCCACGTCCACGTCGACGTCCACGACCACGACCATGCCCAGGTCCACGTCCACGTCCGCGACCATGTCCACGTCCACGTCCAAGTTCACGTCCACGTCCAAGTCCACGTCCACGTCCATGACCACGTCCACGACCACGTCCACGTCCACGACTACGTCCACGTCCACGACCACGTCCACGACCACGTCCAGGTCCACGTCCACGTCCACGACCACGTCCACGTCCACGTCCACGTCCACGTCCAGGTCCACGTCCACGTCCACGTCCACGTCCACGACCACCTCCACGTCCACGTCCATGCCCACCTCCACGTCCACGTCCACGTCCACGTCCATGTCCAGGTCCAGGTCCAGGTCCAGGTCCACGTCCACGTCCACGTCCACGACCACGTCCACGTCCACGTCCACGTCCACGTCCACCTCCACGTCCACGTCCACGACCACGTCCACCTCCACGTCCACGTCCACGACCACGTCCACGTCCACGTCCATGTCCACCTCCAAGTCCACGTCCACGTCCATGTCCACGTGCACGACCACGTCCATGTCCACGTCCACGTCCACGACCACGACCACGTCCACGACCATGTCCACGTCCACGACCACGACCACGTCCATGACCACGTCCACGTCCACGTCCGTGTCCACGACCACGACCACGACCACGTCCACGTCCACGTCCAGGTCCACGTCCACGACCACGTCCACGTCCACGTCCAGTTCCATATCCACGTCCACGTCCACGTCCACGTCCACGTCCACGTCCACGACCACGTCCACGTCCACGTCCACGTCCATGTCCTAGTCCACGTCCACGTCCTAGTCCACGTCCACGTCCACGTCCACGCCCACGTCCACGCCCACGACCATGTCCACGTCCACGTCCACGACCACGTCCACGTCCACGTCCACGTCCACGTCTTAGTCCACGTCCACGTCCACGTCCACGCCCACGTCCACGTCCACGCCCACGTCCACGCCCACGTCCACGACCATGTCCATGTCCACGTCCACGTCCACGACCACGTCCACGTCCACGTCCACGTCCACGACCACGTCTACGACCACCTCCACGTCCACGTCCACGCCCACGTCGACGTCCACGTCCACGTCCAGGTCCACGTCCACGTCCACGTCCACGACCACGACCACGTCCACGACCACGTCCACGTCCACGACCACGTCCATGTCCACGTCCACGTCCACGTCCACGTCCTCGTCCACTACGTCCATGACCATGTCCACCTCCACGACCACGTCCACGTCCACGTCCACGTCCACGTCCACTTCCAAGTCCACGTCCACGTCCACCTCCACGACCACGTCCACGTCCACGTCCACGACCACGTCCACGTCCACGTCCACGTCCACGTCCACGTCCACGACCACGTCCACGTCCACGTCCACGTCCACCATGTCCACCACGTCAACGACCACGTCCACGTCCACGTCCACGTCCACGACCACGTCCACCTCCACAACGTCCACGTCCACGTCCACGACCACGTCCACATCCTCCACGTCCACGTCCACGTCCTCCACGTCCACGACCACGTCCACGTCCACGTCCACGTCCTCCATGTCCACGTCCACGTCCTCCACGTCCACGACCACGTCCACATCCACAACGTCCACCTCCACGTCCACGTCCACGACCACGTCCACGTCCACGTCGACCACCACGTCCACGTCCACGTCCAGGTCCACGCCACGTCCACGTCCACGTCCACATCCACGTCCACGTCCACGTCCACGTCCATGTCCAGGTCCACGTCCACGTCCACGTCCATGTCCACGTCCAAGTCCACGTCCACGTCCACGTCCACGACCACGTCCACGTCCACGTCCACGTCCACGACCACGTCCACGTCCACGTCCACGTCCACCTCCACGACCACGTCCACGTCCACGTCCACGTCCACCACGTCCACCACGTCGACGACCACGTCCACGTCCACGTCCACGACCACGTCCACGTCCACGTCCACGTCCACGACCACGTCCACGTCCTCCACGTCCACGTCCTCCACGTCCACGACCACGTCCACGTCCACGTCCTCCAAGTCCACGTCTACGTCCTCCACGTCCACGACCACGTCCACATCCACAACGTCCACATCCACGTCGACGTCCACGACCACGTCCACGTCCACGTCGACCACCACGTCCACGTCCACGTCAAGGCCCACGCCACGTCCACGTCCACGTCCACATCCACGTCCACGTCCACGTCCACGTCCATGTCCATGTCCACGTCCAGGTCTACGTCCAAGTCCCCGTCCACGTCCACGACCACGTCCACGTCCACATCCAGGTCCACGTCCACGTCCACGTCCACGTCGACGTCCACGACCACGACCACGCCTAGGTCCACGTCCACGTCCACGACCATGTCCACGTCCACGTCCACGTCCACATCCACGACCACGTCCACGACCACGTCCACGTCCACAACCACGTCCACGTCCACGACCACGTCCACGACCACGTCCACGACCACGTCCAGGTCCACGTCCACGTCCACGACCATGTCCACGTCCACGTCCACGTCCACGTCCAGGTCCACGTCCACGTCCACGTCCACGTCCACGACCACCTCCACGTCCACGTCCACGCCCACCTCCACGTCCACGTCCACGTCCAGGTCCAGGTCCAGGTCCAGGTCCAGGTCCAGGTCCACGTCCACGTCCACGACCACCTCCACGTCCATGTCTACGTCCACGTCCACCTCCACGTCCACGTCCACGACCACGTCCACCTCCACGTCCACGTCCACGACCACGTCCACGTCAACGTCCACGTCCACCTCCAAGTCCACGCTTTCCATCACCCCTCCCCATTCTCCCTCCTTCCATCACCCCGCCCCTTTCTCCCGCTTTCGATCTCCCCGCCCCATTCTCCCGCTTTCCATCACCCACCCCATTCTCCTGCTTTCCATCACCTCGCCCCATTCTCCCGCTTTCCATCACCCCGCCCCATTCTTCTGCTTTCCATCACCCCGCCCCATTCTCCCGCTTTCCATCACCCTGCCCCATTCACCCGCTTTCCATCACCCGGCCCATTCTCCCGCTTTCCATCACCCCGCCCCATTCTCCCGCTTTCCATCACCCACCCCATTCTCCCGCTTTCCATCACCTCGCCCCATTCTCCCGCTTTCCATCACCCCGCCCCATTCTTCTGCTTTCCATCACCCCGCCCCATTCTCCCGCTTTCCATCACCCTGCCCCATTCACCCGCTTTCCATCACCCGGCCCATTCTTCCGCTTTCCATCACCCCGCCCCATTCTCCCGCTTTCCATCACCCTGCCCCATTCTCCCGCTTTCCATCACCCCGCACCATTCTCCCGCTTTCCATCACCCCGCCCCATTCTCCCGCTTTCCATCACTCCGCCCCATTCTCCCGCTTTCCATCACCCCGCGCCATTCTTCCGCTTTCCATCACCCCGCCCCCTTCTCCCTCCTTCCATCACCCCGCCCCATTCTCCCTCCTTCCATCACCCCGCCCCATTCTCCCGCTTTCCATCAGCCCGCCCCATTCTCCCGCTTTCCATCACCCCGCCCCTTTCTCCCGCTTTCCATCTCCCTGCCCCATTCTCCCGCTTTCCATCACCCCGCCCCATTCTCCCGCTTTCCATCACCTCGACCCATTCTCCCGCTTCCCATCATCCCGCCCTATTCCCCCGCTTTCCATCACCCCTCCCCATTCTCCCTCCTTCCATCACCCCGCCCCATTCTCCCGCTTTCCATTACACGCCCCATTCTCCCGCTTTCCATCACCTCGCCCCATCTCCCGCTTTCCATCACCCCGCCCCATTCTCCTGCTTTCCATCATCCCGCCCCATTCACCCGCTTTCCATCACCCGCCCCATTCTCCCGCTTTCCATCACCCCGCCCCATTCTCCCACTTTCCATCACCCCGCCCCATTCTCCCGCTTTTTATCACCCCGCCCCATTCTCCCGCTTTCCAACACCCCGCCCCATTCTCCCGCTTTCCATCACCCCGCCCCATTCTTCCGCTTCCCATCATCCCGCCCCATTCCCCCGCTTTCCATCACCCCTCCCCATTCTCCCTCCTTCCATCACCCTGCCCCTTTCTCCCGCTTTCCATCTCCCGGCCCCATTCTCACGCTTTCCATCACCCGCCCCATTCTCCCGCTTTCCATCACCTCGCCCCATTCTCCCGCTTTCCATCACCCCGCCCCATTCTTCTGCTTTCCATCACCCCGCCCCATTCTCCCGCTTTCCATCACCCTGCCCCATTCACCCGCTTTCCATCACCCGCCCCATTCTCCCGCTTTCCATCACCCCGCCCCATTCTCCCGCTTTCCATCACCCCGCCCCATTCTCCCGCTTTTCATCACCCCGCCCCATTCTCCCGCTTTCCAACACCCCGGCCCATTCTCTCGCTTTCCATCACCCCGCCCCCTTCTTCCTCCTTCCATCACCCCGCCCCGTTCTCCCTCCTTCCTTCACCCCGCCCCATTCTCCCGCTTTCCATCACCCTGCCCCATTCTCCCGCTTTCCATCACCCCGCACCATTCTCCCGCTTTCCATCACCCCGCCCCATTCTCCCGCTTTCCATCACCCCGCCCCATTCTCCCGCTTTCCATCACCCCGCGCCATTCTTCCGCTTTCCATCACCCCGCCCCCTTCTCCCTCCTTCCATCACCCCGCCCCATTCTCCCTCCTTCCATCACCCCGCCCCATTCTCCCGCTTTTCATCACCCCGCCCCATTCTCCCGCTTTCCAACACCCCGGCCCATTCTCTTGCTTTCCATCACCCCGCCCCCTTCTTCCTCCTTCCATCACCCCGCCCCGTTCTCCCTCCTTCCTTCACCCCGCCCCATTCTCCCGCTTTCCATCACCCTGCCCCATTCTCCCGCTTTCCATCACCCCGCACCATTCTCCCGCTTTCCATCACCCCGCCCCATTCTCCCGCTTTCCATCACCCCGCCCCATTCTCCCGCTTTCCATCACCCCGCGCCATTCTTCCGCTTTCCATCACCCCGCCCCCTTCTCCCTCCTTCCATCACCCCGCCCATTCTCCCTCCTTCCATCACCCCGCCCCATTCTCCCGCTTTCCATCAGCCCGCCCCATTCTCCCGCTTTCCATCACCCCGCCCCTTTCTCCCGCCTTCCATCTCCCTGCCCCATTCTCCCGCTTTCCATCACCCCGCCCCATTCTCCCGCTTTCCATCACCCCGCCCCATTCTCCCGCTTCCCATCATCCCGCCCCATTCCCCCGCTTTCCATCACCCCTCCCCATTCTCCCTCCTTCCATCACCCCGCCCCATTCTCCCGCTTTCCATTACACGCCCCATTCTCCCGCTTTCCATCACCTCGCCCCATCTCCCGCTTTCCATCACCCCGCCCCATTCTCCTGCTTTCCATCACCCCGCCCCATTCACCCGCTTTCCATCACCTGCCCCATTCTCCCGCTTTCCATCACCCCGTCCCATTCTCCCACTTTCCATCACCCCGCCCCATTCTCCCGCTTTTCATCACCCCGCCCCATTCTCCCGCTTTCCAACACCCCGCCCCATTCTCCCGCTTTCCATCACCCCGCCCCATTCTCCCGCTTTCCATCACCCCGCCCCATTCTCCCTCCTTCCCACCCCGCCTCATTCTCCCTCCTTCCATCACCCCGCCCCATTCTCCCGCTTTCCATCACCCCGCCCCATTCTCCCGCTTTCCATCACCCAGCCCCATTCTCCCACTTTCCATCACCCCGCCCCATTTTCCCGCTTTCTATCACCCTGCCCCATTCTCACGCTTCCATCACCCTACCCCAATCTCCCGCATTCCATCACCCCGCCCCATTCTCCCTCCTTCCATCACCCCGCCCCATTCTCCCGCTTTCCATCACCCCGCCCCATTCTCCCGCTTTCCATAACCCCGCCCCATTATCCCTCCTTCCATCACCCGCCCCGTTCTCCCTCCTTCCATCACCCCGCCCCTTTCTCCCTCCTTCCATCACCCCGCCCTATTCTCCCGCTTTCCATCAGCCCGCCTTATTCTCCCGCTTTCCATCACCCCGCCCCATTCTCCCGCTTTCCATCACCCCGCCCCATTCTCCCGCTTTCCATCACCCCGCCCCATTCTCCCGCTTTCCATCACCCCGCCCCATTCTCCCGCTTTCCATCACCCCGCCCCATTCTCCCGCTTTCCATCACCCTGCCCCATTCTCCCGCTTTCCATCACCCCGCCCCATTCTCCCGCTTTCCATCTCCCCGCCCCATTCTCCCTCCTTCCATCACCCCGCCTCATTCTACCTCCTTCCATCACCCCGCCCCATGCTCCTGCTTTCCATCACCCCGCCCCATTCTCCCGCTTTCCATCACCCCGCCCCATTCTCCCTCCTTCCATCACCCCGCCCCATTCTCCTGCTTTCCATCAGCCCACCCCATTCTCCCGCTTTCCATCTCCCCGCCCCATTCTACCTCCTTCCATCACCCCGCCCCATGCTCCCACTTTCCATCACCCCGCCCCATTCTCCCGCTTTCCATCACCCCGCCCCATTCTCCCTCCTTCCATCACACCGCCCCATTCTCCCGCTTTCCATCACCGCGCCCCATTCTCCCACTTTCCATCACCCCGCCCCATTCTCCCGTTTTCCATCACCCCGCCCCATTCTCCCTCCTTCCATCACCCCGCCCCATTCTCCCGCTTTCCATCACCCCGCCCCTTTCTCCCTCCTTCCATCACCCTGCCCCATTCTCCCGCTTTCCATCACCCCGCGCTATTCTCCCTCCTTCCATCACCCGGCTCCATTCTCCCGCTTTCCATCACCCCGCCCCATTCTCCCGCTTCCCATAACCCCACCTCATTCTCCCGCTTTCCATCACCCCGCCACATTCTCCCGCTTTCCATCACCCCGCCCCATTCTCCCGCTTTCCATCACCCCGCCCCATTCTCCCGCTTTCCATCACCCCGCTCCATTCTCCCGCTTTCCATCATGCCGCCCCCTTCTCCCTCCTTCCATCACCCCGCCCCATTCTCCCTCCTTCCATCACCCCGCCCCATTCTCCCGCTTTCCATCAGCCCGCCCCTTTCTCCCGCTTTCCATCTCCCTGCCCCATTCTCCCACTTTCCATCAACCCGCCCCATTCTCCCGCTTTCCACCACCCCGCCCCATTCTCCCGCTTCCCATCATCCCGCCCCATTCCCCCGGTTTCCATCACCCCTCCCCATTCTCCCTCCTTCTATCACCCCGCCCCATTCTCCCGCTTTCCATTACCCGCCCCATTCTCCCGCTTTCCATCACCTCGCCCCATCTCCCGCTTTCCATCACCCCGCCCTATTCTTCTGCTTTCCATCACCCCGCCCCATTCTCCTGCTTTCCATCACCCCGCCCCATTCACCCGCTTTCCATCACCCCGCCCTATTCTTCTGCTTTCCATCACCCCGCCCCATTCTCTCGCTTTCCATCACCCCGCACCCTTCTTCCTCCTTCCATCACCCGCCCCATTCTCCCGCTTTCCATCACCCCGCCCCATTCTCCCGCTTTCCATCACCCCGCTTCATTCTCCCGCTTTCCATCACCCCGCCACATTTTCCCACTTTCCATCACCCCGCCCCCTTCTCTCTCCTTCCATCACCCCGCCCCATTCTCCCTCCTTCCATCACCCCGCCCCATTCTCCCGCTTTCCATCAGCCCGCCCCATTCTCCCGCTTTCCATCACCCCGCCCCTTTCTCCCGCTTTCCATCTCCCCGCCCCATTCTCCCGCTTTCCATCACACCGCCCCATTCTCCCGCTTTCCATCACCCCGCCCCATTCTTCCGCTTCCCATCATTCCGCCCCATTCCCCCGCTTTCCATCACCCCTCCCCATTCTCCCTCCTTCCATCACCCCGCCCCATTCTCCCACTTTCCATCACCCGCCCCATTCTCCCGCTTTCCATCACCTCGCCCCACTCTCCCGCTTTCCATCACCCCGCCCCATTCTTCTGCTTTCCATCACCCCGCCCCATTCTCCCGCTTTCCATCACCCTGCCCCATTCTCCCGCTTTCCATCACCCCGCCCCATTCTCCCACTTTCCATCACCCGCCCCATTCTCCCGCTTTCCATCACCCCACCCCATTCTCCCGCTTTCCATCACCCCGCCCCATTCTCCCGCTTTTCATCACCCCGCCCCATTCTCCCGCTTTCCAACACCCCAGCCCATTCTCTCGCTTACCATCACCCCGCCCCCTTCTTCCTCCTTCCATCACCCCGCCCCATTCTCCCTCCTTCCTTCACCCCGCCCCATTCTCCCGCTTTCCATCACCCTGCCCCATTCTCCCGCTTTCCATCACCCCGCCCCATTCTCCCGCTTTTCCATCACCCCGCCCCATTCTCCCTCCTTCCATCACCCCGCCCCATTCTCCCGCTTTCCATCACCCCGCCCCCTTCTCTCTCCTTCCATCACCCCGCCCCATTCTCCCTCCTTCCATCACCCCGCCCCATTCTCCCGCTTTCCATCAGCCCGCCCCATTCTCCCGCTTTTCATCACCCCGCCCCTTTCTCCCGCTTTCCATCTCCCCGCCCCATTCTCCCGCTTTCCATCACACCGCCCCATTCTCCCGCTTTCCATCACCGCGCCCCATTCTTCCGCTTCCCATCATTCCGCCCCATTCCCCCGCTTTCCATCACCCCTCCCCATTCTCCCTCCTTCCATCACCCCGCCCCATTCTCCCACTTTCCATCACCCGCCCCATTCTCCCGCTTTCCATCACCTCGCCCCACTCTCCCGCTTTCCATCACCCCGCCCCATTCTTCTGCTTTCCATCACCCTGCCCCATTCTCCCGCTTTCCATCACCCTGCCCCATTCTCCCGCTTTCCATCACCCCGCCCCATTCTCCCACTTTCCATCACCCGCCCCATTCTCCCGCTTTCCATCACCCCACCCCATTCTCCCGCTTTCCATCACCCCGCCCCATTCTCCTGCTTTTCATCACCCCGCCCCATTCTCCCGCTTTCCAACACCCCAGCCCATTCTCTCGCTTACCATCACCCCGCCCCCTTCTTCCTCCTTCCATCACCCCGCCCCATTCTCCCTCCTTCCTTCACCCCGCCCCATTCTCCCGCTTTCCATCACCCTGCCCCATTCCCCCGCTTTCCATCACCCCGCCCCATTCTCCCGCTTTTCCATCACCCCGCCCCATTCTCCCTCCTTCCATCACCCCGCCCCATTCTCCCGCTTTCAATCACCCCGCCCCATTCTCCCGCTTTCCATCACCCCGCCCCCTTTTCCCTCCTTCCATCACCCCGCCCCATTCTCCCTCCTTCCATCACCCCGCCCCATTCTCCCGCTTTCCATCACCCCGCCCCATTCTCCCGCTTTCCATCACCCCGCCCCTTTCTCCCGCTTTCCATCTCCGTGCCCCATTCTCCCGCTTTCCATCACCCCGCCCCATTCTCCCGCTTTCCATCACCCTGCCCCATTCTCCCGCTTCCCATCATCCCGCCCCATTCTCCCGCTTTCTATCACCCCGCCCCATTCTCCCTCCTTCCATCACCCCGCCCCATTCTCCCGCTTTCCATCCACCCGCCCCATTCTCCCGCTTTCCACCACCCCGCCCCCTTCTCCCTCCTTCCATCACCCCGCCCCATTCTCCCTCCTTCCATCACCCCGCCCCATTCTCCCGCTTTCCATCAGCCCGCCCCATTCTCCCGCTTTCCATCACCCCGCCCCTTTCTCCCGCTTTCCATCTCCCTGCTCCATTCTCCCGCTTTCCATCACCCCGTCCCATTCTCCCGCTTTCCATCACCCCGCCCCATTCTCCCGCTTCCCATCATCCCGCCCCATTCCCCCGCTTTCCATCACCCCTCCCCATTCTCCCCTCTTCCATCACCCCGCCCCATTCTCCCGCTTTCCATCACCCCGCCCCATTCTCCCTCCTTCCATCACCCCGCCCCATTCTCCCTCCTTCCATCACCCCGCCCCATTCTCCCGCTTTCCATCACCCCGCCCCATTCTCCCGCTTCCCAGAACCCCACCCCATTCTCCCGCTTTCCATCACCCCGCCACAGTCTTCCACCTTCCATCAACCCGCCCCCTTCTCTCTCCTTCCATCACCCCGCCCCATTCTCCCTCCTTCCATCACCCCGCCCCATTCTCCCGCTTTCCATCAGCTCGCCCCATTCTCCCGCTTTCCATCACCCCTCCCCTTTCTCCCGCTTTCCATCTCCCCGCCCCATTCTCCCGCTTTCCATCACCCCGCCCCATTCTCCCGCTTTCCATCACCCCGACCCATTCTTCCGCTTCCCATCATCCCGCCCCATTCCCCCGCTTTCCATCACCCCTCCCCATTCTCCCTCCTTCTATCACCCCGCCCCATTCTCTCACTTTCCATCACCCCGCCCCATTCTCCCGCTTTCCATCACCCCGACCCATTCTCCCGCTTTCCATCACCCCGCCCCATTCTGCCTCCTTCCATCACCCCGCCCCATTCTCCCGCTTACCATCACCCCGCCCCATTCTCCCTCCTTCCATCACCCCGGCCCATTCTCCCTCATTCCATCACCCCGCTCCATTCTCCCGCTTTCCATCACACCGCGCCATTCTCCCGCTTCCCATAACCCCACCCCATTCTCCCGCTTTCCATCACCCCGCCACATTTTCCCACTTTCCATCACCCCGCCCCCTTCTCTCTCCTTCCATCACCCCGCCCCATTCTCCCTCCTTCCATCACCCCGCCCCATTCTCCCGCTTTCCATCACCCCGCCCCTTTCTCCGGCTTTCCATCTCCCCGCCCCATTCTCCCGCTTTCCATCACACCGCCCCATTCTCCCGCTTTCCATCACCCCGCCCCATTCTTCCGCTTCCCATCATTCCGCCCCATTCCCCCGCTTTCCATCACCCCTCCCCATTCTCCCTCCTTCCATCACCCCGCCCCATTCTCCCACTTTCCATCACCCGCCCCATTCTCCCGCTTTCCATCACCTCGCCCCACTCTCCCGCTTTCCATCACCCCGCCCCATTCTTCTGCTTTCCATCACCCCGCCCCATTCTCCCGCTTTCCATCACCCTGCCCCATTCTCCCGCTTTCCATCACCCCGCCCCATTCTCCCACTTTCCATCACCCGCCCCATTCTCCCGCTTTCCATCACCCCACCCCATTCTCCCGCTTTCCATCACCCCGCCCCATTCTCCCGCTTTTCATCACCCCGCCCCATTCTCCCGCTTTCCAACACCCCAGCCCATTCTCTCGCTTACCATCACCCCGCCTCCTTCTTCCTCCTTCCATCACCCCGCCCCATTCTCCCTCCTTCCTTCACCCCGCCCCATTCTCCCGCTTTCCATCACCCTGCCCCATTCCCCCGCTTTCCATCACCCCGCCCCATTCTCCCGCTTTTCCATCACCCCGCCCCATTCTCCCTCCTTCCATCACCCCGCCCCATTCTCCCGCTTTCCATCACCCCGCCCCATTCTCCCGCTTTCCATCACCCCGCCCCCTTCTCCCTCCTTCCATCACCCCGCCCCATTCTCCCTCCTTCCATCACCCCGCCCCATTCTCCCGCTTTCCATCACCCCGCCCCATTCTCCCGCTTTCCATCACCCCGCCCCTTTCTCCCGCTTTCCATCTCCGTGCCCCATTCTCCCGCTTTCCATCACCCCGCCCCATTCTCCCGCTTTCCATCACCCTGCCCCATTCTCCCGCTTCCCATCATCCCGCCCCATTCTCCCGCTTTCTATCACCCCGCCCCATTCTCCCTCCTTCCATCACCCCGCCCCATTCTCCCGCTTTCCATCACCCCGCCCCATTCTCCCGCTTTCCACCACCCCGCCCCCTTCTCCCTCCTTCCATCACCCCGCCCCATTCTCCCTCCTTCCATCACCCCGCCCCATTCTCCCGCTTTCCATCAGCCTGCCCCATTCTCCCGCTTTCCATCACCCCGCCCCTTTCTCCCGCTTTCCATCTCCCTGCTCCATTCTCCCGCTTTCCATCACCCCGTCCCATTCTCCCGCTTTCCATCACCCCGCCCCATTCTCCCGCTTCCCATCATCCCGCCCCATTCCCCCGCTTTCCATCACCCCTCCCCATTCTCCCCTCTTCCATCACCCCGCCCCATTCTCCCGCTTTCCATCACCCCGCCCCATTCTTCTGCTTTCCATCACCCTGCCCCATTCTCCCGCTTTCCATCACCCTGCCCCATTCTCCCGCTTTCCATCACCCCGCCCCATTCTCCCACTTTCCATCACCCGCCCCATTCTCCCGCTTTCCATCACCCCACCCCATTCTCCCGCTTTCCATCACCCCGCCCCATTCTCCCGCTTTTCATCACCCCGCCCCATTCTCCCGCTTTCCAACACCCCAGCCCATTCTCTCGCTTACCATCACCCCGCCCCCTTCTTCCTCCTTCCATCACCCCGCCCCATTCTCCCTCCTTCCTTCACCCCGCCCCATTCTCCCGCTTTCCATCACCCTGCCCCATTCCCCCGCTTTCCATCACCCCGCCCCATTCTCCCGCTTTTCCATCACCCCGCCCCATTCTCCCTCCTTCCATCACCCCGCCCCATTCTCCCGCTTTCAATCACCCCGCCCCATTCTCCCGCTTTCCATCACCCCGCCCCCTTTTCCCTCCTTCCATCACCCCGCCCCATTCTCCCTCCTTCCATCACCCCGCCCCATTCTCCCGCTTTCCATCACCCCGCCCCATTCTCCCGCTTTCCATCACCCCGCCCCTTTCTCCCGCTTTCCATCTCCGTGCCCCATTCTCCCGCTTTCCATCACCCCGCCCCATTCTCCCGCTTTCCATCACCCTGCCCCATTCTCCCGCTTCCCATCATCCCGCCCCATTCTCCCGCTTTCTATCACCCCGCCCCATTCTCCCTCCTTCCATCACCCCGCCCCATTCTCCCGCTTTCCATCCACCCGCCCCATTCTCCCGCTTTCCACCACCCCGCCCCCTTCTCCCTCCTTCCATCACCCCGCCCCATTCTCCCTCCTTCCATCACCCCGCCCCATTCTCCCGCTTTCCATCAGCCCGCCCCATTCTCCCGCTTTCCATCACCCCGCCCCTTTCTCCCGCTTTCCATCTCCCTGCTCCATTCTCCCGCTTTCCATCACCCCGTCCCATTCTCCCGCTTTCCATCACCCCGCCCCATTCTCCCGCTTCCCATCATCCCGCCCCATTCCCCCGCTTTCCATCACCCCTCCCCATTCTCCCCTCTTCCATCACCCCGCCCCATTCTCCCGCTTTCCATCACCCCGCCCCATTCTCCCTCCTTCCATCACCCCGCCCCATTCTCCCTCCTTCCATCACCCCGCCCCATTCTCCCGCTTTCCATCACCCCGCCCCATTCTCCCGCTTCCCAGAACCCCACCCCATTCTCCCGCTTTCCATCACCCCGCCACAGTCTTCCACCTTCCATCAACCCGCCCCCTTCTCTCTCCTTCCATCACCCCGCCCCATTCTCCCTCCTTCCATCACCCCGCCCCATTCTCCCGCTTTCCATCAGCTCGCCCCATTCTCCCGCTTTCCATCACCCCTCCCCTTTCTCCCGCTTTCCATCTCCCCGCCCCATTCTCCCGCTTTCCATCACCCCGCCCCATTCTCCCGCTTTCCATCACCCCGACCCATTCTTCCGCTTCCCATCATCCCGCCCCATTCCCCCGCTTTCCATCACCCCTCCCCATTCTCCCTCCTTCTATCACCCCGCCCCATTCTCTCACTTTCCATCACCCCGCCCCATTCTCCCGCTTTCCATCACCCCGACCCATTCTCCCGCTTTCCATCACCCCGCCCCATTCTGCCTCCTTCCATCACCCCGCCCCATTCTCCCGCTTACCATCACCCCGCCCCATTCTCCCTCCTTCCATCACCCCGGCCCATTCTCCCTCATTCCATCACCCCGCTCCATTCTCCCGCTTTCCATCACACCGCGCCATTCTCCCGCTTCCCATAACCCCACCCCATTCTCCCGCTTTCCATCACCCCGCCACATTTTCCCACTTTCCATCACCCCGCCCCCTTCTCTCTCCTTCCATCACCCCGCCCCATTCTCCCTCCTTCCATCACCCCGCCCCATTCTCCCGCTTTCCATCACCCCGCCCCTTTCTCCGGCTTTCCATCTCCCCGCCCCATTCTCCCGCTTTCCATCACACCGCCCCATTCTCCCGCTTTCCATCACCCCGCCCCATTCTTACGCTTCCCATCATTCCGCCCCATTCCCCCGCTTTCCATCACCCCTCCCCATTCTCCCTCCTTCCATCACCCCGCCCCATTCTCCCACTTTCCATCACCCGCCCCATTCTCCCGCTTTCCATCACCTCGCCCCACTCTCCCGCTTTCCATCACCCCGCCCCATTCTTCTGCTTTCCATCACCCCGCCCCATTCTCCCGCTTTCCATCACCCTGCCCCATTCTCCCGCTTTCCATCACCCCGCCCCATTCTCCCACTTTCCATCACCCGCCCCATTCTCCCGCTTTCCATCACCCCACCCCATTCTCCCGCTTTCCATCACCCCGCCCCATTCTCCCGCTTTTCATCACCCCGCCCCATTCTCCCGCTTTCCAACACCCCAGCCCATTCTCTCGCTTACCATCACCCCGCCTCCTTCTTCCTCCTTCCATCACCCCGCCCCATTCTCCCTCCTTCCTTCACCCCGCCCCATTCTCCCGCTTTCCATCACCCTGCCCCATTCTCCCGCTTTCCATCACCCCGCCCCATTCTCCCGCTTTTCCATCACCCCGCCCCATTCTCCCTCCTTCCATCACCCCGCCCCATTCTCCCGCTTTCCATCACCCCGCCCCATTCTCCCGCTTTCCATCACCCCGCCCCCTTCTCCCTCCTTCCATCACCCCGCCCCATTCTCCCTCCTTCCATCACCCCGCCCCATTCTCCCGCTTTCCATCACCCCGCCCCATTCTCCCGCTTTCCATCACCCCGCCCCTTTCTCCCGCTTTCCATCTCCGTGCCCCATTCTCCCGCTTTCCATCACCCCGCCCCATTCTCCCGCTTTCCATCACCCTGCCCCATTCTCCCGCTTCCCATCATCCCGCCCCATTCTCCCGCTTTCTATCACCCCGCCCCATTCTCCCTCCTTCCATCACCCCGCCCCATTCTCCCGCTTTCCATCACCCCGCCCCATTCTCCCGCTTTCCACCACCCCGCCCCCTTCTCCCTCCTTCCATCACCCCGCCCCATTCTCCCTCCTTCCATCACCCCGCCCCATTCTCCCGCTTTCCATCAGCCTGCCCCATTCTCCCGCTTTCCATCACCCCGCCCCTTTCTCCCGCTTTCCATCTCCCTGCTCCATTCTCCCGCTTTCCATCACCTCGTCCCATTCTCCCGCTTTCCATCACCCCGCCCCATTCTCCCGCTTCCCATCATCCCGCCCCATTCCCCCGCTTTCCATCACCCCTCCCCATTCTCCCCTCTTCCATCACCCCGCCCCATTCTCCCGCTTTCCATCACCCCGCCCCATTCTCCCTCCTTCCATCACCCCGCCCCATTCTCCCTCCTTCCATCACCCCGCCCCATTCTCCCGCTTTCCATCACCCCGCCCCATTCTCCCGCTTCCCAGAACCCCACCCCATTCTCCCGCTTTCCATCACCCCGCCACAGTCTTCCACCTTCCATCAACCCGCCCCCTTCTCTCTCCTTCCATCACCCCGCCCCATTCTCCCTCCTTCCATCACCCCGCCCCATTCTCCCGCTTTCCATCAGCTCGCCCCATTCTCCCGCTTTCCATCACCCCTCCCCTTTCTCCCGCTTTCCATCTCCCCGCCCCATTCTCCCGCTTTCCATCACCCCGCCCCATTCTTCCGCTTTCCATCACCCCGCCCCATTCTTCCGCTTCCCATCATCCCGCCCCATTCCCCCGCTTTCCATCACCCCTCCCCATTCTCCCTCCTTCTATCACCCCGCCCCATTCTCTCACTTTCCATCACCCCGCCCCATTCTCCCGCTTTCCATCACCCCGACCCATTCTCCCGCTTTCCATCACCCCGCCCCATTCTGCCTCCTTCCATCACCCCGCCCCATTCTCCCGCTTTCCATCACCCCGCCCCATTCTCCCTCCTTCCATCACCCCGCCCCATTCTCCCTCATTCCATCACCCCGCTCCATTCTCCCGCTTTCCATCACCCCGCGCCATTCTCCCGCTTCCCATAACCCCACCCCATTCTCCCGCTTTCCATCACCCCGCCACATTTTCCCACTTTCCATCACCCCGCCCCCTTCTCTCTCCTTCCATCACCCCGCCCCATTCTCCCTCCTTCCATCACCCCGCCCCATTCTCCCGCTTTCCATCAGCCCGCCCCATTCTCCCGCTTTCCATCACCCCGCCCCTTTCTCCCGCTTTCCATCTCCCCGCCCCATTCTCCCGCTTTCCATCAGACCGCCCCATTCTCCCGCTTTCCATCACCCCGCCCCATTCTTCCGCTTCCCATCATCCCGCCCCATTCCCCCGCTTTCCATCACCCCTCCCCATTCTCCCTCCTTCCATCACCCCGCCCCTTTCTCCCGCTTTCCATCTCCCGCCCCATTCTCCCGCTTTCCATCACCCGCCCCATTCTCCCGCTTTCCATCACCTCGCCCCACTCTCCCGCTTTCCATCACCCCGCCCTATTCTTCTGCTTTCCATCACCCCGCCCCATTCTCCCGCTTTCCATCACCTCGCCCCACTCTCCCGCTTTCCATCACCCCGCTCCATTCTTCTGCTTTCCATCACCCCGCCCCATTCTCCCGCTTTCCATCACCCTGCCCCATTCTCCCGCTTTCCATCACCCCGCCCCATTCTCCCGCTTTCCATCACCCGCCCCATTCTCCCGCTTTCCATCACCCCGCCCCATTCTCCCGCTTTCCATCACCCCGCCCCATTCTCCCGCTTTTCATCACCCCGCCCCATTCTCCCCCTTTCCAACACCCCAGCCCATTCTCTCGCTTACCATCACCCCGCCCCCTTCTTCCTCCTTCCATCACCCCGCCCCATTCTCCCTCCTTCCTTCATCCCGCCCCATTCTCCCGCTTTCCATCACCCTGCCCCATTCTCCCGCTTTCCATCACCCCGCCCCATTCTCCCGCTTTTCCATCACCCCGCCCCATTCTCCCTCCTTCCATCACCCCGCCCCATTCTCCCGCTTTCCATCACCCCGCCCCATTCTCCCGCTTTCCATCACCCCGCCCCCTTCTCCCTCCTTCCATTACCCCGCCCCATTCTCCCGCTTTCCATCAGCCCGCCCCATTCTCCCACTTTCCATCACCCCGCCCCTTTCTCCCGCTTTCCATCTCCGTGCCCCATTCTCCCGAATTCCATCAACCCGCCCCATTCTCCCGCTTTCCATCACCCCGCCCCATTCTCCCGCTTCCCATCATCCCGCCCCATTCTCCCGCTTTCTATCACCCCGCCCCATTCTCCCTCCTTCCATCACCCCGCCCCATTCTCCCGCTTTCCATCACCCCGCCCCATTCTCCCGCTTTCCACCACCCCGCCCCATTCTCCCTCCTTCCATCACCCCGCCCCATTCTCCCTCCTTCCATCACCCCGCCCCATTCTCCCGCTTTCCATCAGCCCGCCCCATTCTCCCGCTTTCCATCACCCCGCCCCTTTCTCCCGCTTTCCATCTCCCTGCTCCATTCTCCCGCTTTCCATCACCCCGCCCCATTCTCCCGCTTCCCATCACCCCGCCCCATTCTCCCTCCTTCCATCACCCCGCCCCATTCTCCCGCTTTCCATCACCCCGCCCCATTCTCCCGCTTTCCATCACCCCGCCCCATTCTCCCGCTTCCCATCAACCCGCCCCATTCCCCCGCTTTCCATCACCCCTCCCCATTCTCCCCTCTTCCATCACCCCGCCCCATTCTCCTGCTTTCCATCACCCCGCCCCATTCTCCCTCCTTCCATCACCCCGCCCCATTCTCCCTCCTTCCATCACCCCGCCCCATTCTCCCGCTTTCCATCACCCCGCCCCATTCTCCCGCTTCCCATAACCCCACCCCATTCTCCCGCTTTCCATCACCCCGCCACAGTCTTCCACCTTCCATCAACCCGCCCCCTTCTCTCTCCTTCCATCACCCCGCCCCATTCTCCCTCCTTCCATCACCCCGCCCCATTCTCCCGCTTTCCATCAGCTCGCCCCATTCTCCCGCTTTCCATCACCCCTCCCCTTTCTCCCGCTTTCCATCTCCCCGCCCCATTCTCCCGCTTTCCATCACCCCGCCCCATTCTCCCGCTTTCCATCACCCCGCCCCATTCTCCCGCTTTCCATCACCCCGCCCCATTCTTCCGCTTCCCATCATCCCCCCCCATTCCCCCGCTTTCCATCACCCCTCCCCATTCTCCCTCCTTCTATCACCCCGCCCCATTCTCTCACTTTCCATCACCCCGCCCCATTCTCCCGCTTTCCATCACCCCGCCCCATTCTCCCGCTTTCCATCACCCCGCCCCATTCTGTCTCCTTCCATCACCCCGCCCCATTCTCCCGCTTTCCATCACCCCGCCCCATTCTCCCTCCTTCCATCACCCCGCCCCATTCTCCCTCATTCCATCACCCCGCTCCATTCTCCCGCTTTCCATCACCCCGCGCCATTCTCCCGCTTCCCATAACCCCACCCCATTCTCCCGCTTTCGATCACCCCGCCACATTTTCCCACTTTCCATCACCCCGCCCCCTTCTCTCTCCTTCCATCACCCCGCCCCATTCTCCCTCCTTCCATCACCCCGCCCCATTCTCCAGCTTTCTATCAGCCCGCCCCATTCTCCCGCTTTCCATCACCCCGCCGCTTTCTCCCGCTTTCCATCTCCCCGCCCCATTCTCCCGCTTTCCATCAGACCGCCCCATTCTCCCGCTTTCCAACACCCTGCCCCATTCTTCCGCTTCCCATCATCCCGCCCCATTCCCCCGCTTTCCATCACCCCTCCCCATTCTCCCTCCTTCCATCACCCCGCCCCTTTCTCCCGCTTTCCATCTCCCGCCCCATTCTCCCGCTTTCCATCACCCGCCCCATTCTCCCGCTTTCCATCACCTCGCCCCATTCTCCCGCTTTCCATCACCCCGCCCCATTCTTCTGCTTTCCATCACCCCGCCCCATTCTCCCGCTTTCCATCACCCTGCCCCATTCACCCGCTTTCCATCACCCGCCCCATTCTCCCGCTTTCCATCACACCGCCCCATTCTTCCGCTTTCCATCACCCCGCCCCATTCTCCCGCTTTCCATCACCCCGCCCCATTCTCCCTCTTCCCATTACCCCGCCCTATTCTCTCGCTTTCCATCACCCCGCCCCATTCTCCCGCTTTTCATCACCCCACCCCATTCTCCCGCTTTCCATCACCCCGTCCCATTCTCCCTCTTTCCATCACCCCGCCCCATTCCTCCTCTTTCCATCTCCCCGCCCCATTCTCCCTCTTTCTATCACCCCGCCTCATTCTCCCGCTTTCCATCACCCCGCCCCATTATCCCACTTTCCATCACCCCACCCCATTCTCCATCTTTACATCACCCCGCCCCACTCTCCCGCCTTCCATCACCCCGCCCCATTCTCCATCTTTCCATCACCCTGCCCAATTCTCCCGCCTTCCATCACCCCACCCCATTCTCCCGTCTTCCATCACCCCGCCCCATTCTCCCGCTTTCCATCACCCCACCCTATTCTCCCACTTTCCATCACCCCGCCATATTCTTCCTCTTTCCATCACCCCGCCCCATTCTCCCGCTTTCCATCACCCCGCCCCATTTTCCCTCTTTCCATCACCCCGCCCCATTCTCCCGCTTTCCATCACCCCGCCCCATTCTCCCTCTTCCCATCACCCCGCCCCATTCTCCCGCCTTTCATCACCCCGCCCCATTCTCCCGCTTTCCATCACCCCGCCCAATTCTCCCGCTTCCCATCACCCCGCCCCATTCTCCTGCCTTCCATCACCCCGCCCTATTCTCCCTCTTTCCATCACCCCGCCCCATTTTCCCGCTCTACATCACCCCGCCCCGTTCTCCCGCTTTCCATCACCCCGCCCCATTCTCCCGCTTTCCATCACCCCACCCCATTCTCCCGCTTTCCATCACCCCGCCCCATTCTCCCGGTTTCCATCACCCCGGCCCATTTTCCCGCTTTCCATCACCCCGCCCCATTCTCCCGCTTTCCATCACCCCGCCCCATTCTCCCGCTTTCCATCACCCCGTCCCGTTCTCTCGCTTTCCATCACCATGCCCCATTCTTCCGCTTTCCATCACCCCGCCCGCTCCATTCTCCCGCTTTCCATCACCCCGCCCAATTCTCCCTCTTTCCATCACCCCTCCCCATTTTTCCTCTTTCCATCACCCCGCCCCATTCTCCCTCTTTGCATCACCCAGCCCCATTCTCCCGCTTTCCATCACCCCGTCCCATTCTCCCTCTTTCCATCACCCCGCCCAATTCTCCCTCTTTCCATCACCCCGCCCCATTCTCCAGCTTTCCGTCACCCCGCCCCATTCTCCCTCTTTCCATCACCCTGCCCCATTCTCCCTCTCTCCATCACCCCGCCCCATTCTCCCTCTTTCCATCACCCCGCCCCATTCTCCCGCTTTCCTTCACCCCGCGCCATTTAACCTCTTTCCATCACCCGCCCCATTCTCCCGCTTTCCATCACCCAGCTCCATTGTCCCGCTTTCCATCACCCCGCCCAATTCTCCCTCTTTCTATCACCCCGCCCCATTCTCCCTCTTTCCATCACCCCGCCCCATTCTCCTGCTTTCCATCACCCCGCCCCATTCTCCCTCTTTCCATCACCCCGCTCCATTCTCCCTCTTTCCATTACCCCGCCCCATTCTCCTGCTTTCCATCACCCCGCCCCATTCTCCCTCTTTCCATCACCCCGCCCCATTCTCCCTCTTTCCATTACCCCGCCCCATTCTCCTGCTTTCCATCACCCTGCCCCATTCTCCCTCTTTCCATCACCCCGCCCCATTCTCCAGCTTTCCATCACCTCGCTCCATTCTCCCGCTTTCCATCACCGCGCCCAATTCTCCCGCTTTCCATCACCCCTCTCCATTCTCCCTCTTTCCATCTCCCCGCCCCATTCTCCTTCTTTCCATCAACCCGTCCCATTCTCCCTCTATCCGTCACCCCACCCCATTCTCCCTGTTTCCATCACCTCGCCCCATTCTCCCGCTTTCCATCACCCCGTCCCATTCTCCCTCTTTCCATCACCCCGCCCAATTCTCCCTCTTTCCATCACCCCGCCCCATTCTCCAGCTTTCCGTCACCCCGCCCCATTCTCCCTCTTTCCATCACCCTGCCCCATTCCCCCTCTCTCCATCACCCCGCCCCATTCTCCCTCTTTCCATCACCCCGCCCCATTCTCCCGCTTTCCTTCACCCCGCGCCATTTAACCTCTTTCCATCACCCGCCCCATTCTCCCGCTTTCCATCACCCAGCTCCATTGTCCCGCTTTCCATCACCCCGCCCAATTCTCCCTCTTTCTATCACCCCGCCCCATTCTCCCTCTTTCCATCACCCCGCCCCATTCTCCTGCTTTCCATCACCCCGCCCCATTCTCCCTCTTTCCATCACCCCCCTCCATTCTCCCTCTTTCCATTACCCCGCCCCATTCTCCTGCTTTCCATCACCCCGCCCCATTCTCCCTCTTTCCATCACCCCGCCCCATTCTCCCTCTTTCCATTACCCCGCCCCATTCTCCTGCTTTCCATCACCCCGCCCCATTCTCCCTCTTTCCATCACCCCGCCCCATTCTCCAGCTTTCCATCACCTCGCTCCATTCTCCCGCTTTCCATCACCGCGCCCAATTCTCCCGCTTTCTATCACCCCTCTCCATTCTCCCTCTTTCCATCTCCCCGCCCCATTCTCCTTCTTTCCATCAACCCGTCCCATTCTCCCTCTATCCATCACCCCACCCCATTCTCCCTGTTTCCATCACCTCGCCCCATTCTCCCTCTTTCCATGACCGCGCCCCATTCTTCCTGTTTCCATCACCTCGCCCCATTCTCTCGCTTTCCATCACCCCTCCCTATTCTCCCTCTTTCCATCACCCCGCCCCATTCTCCCGCTTTCCATCACCCCGCCCCATTCTCCTTCTTTCCATCACCCCGCCCCATTCTCCACCTTTATATCACCCTGCCCCATTCTCCCGATTTCCATCACCCCAGCCCATTCTCCCGCTTTCCATCACCCCGACCCATTCTCCCGCTTTCCATCACCCCGCCCCGTTCTCCCGCTTTCCATCACACCGCCCCATTCTCCCTCTTTCCATCACCCCGCCCCATTCTCCCGCTTTCCATCACCCCGCCCCATTCTCCCGCTTTCCATCACCCCGCCCCGTTCTCCCGCTTTCCATCACCCCGCCTCATTCTCCCTCTTTCCATCAACCCGCCCCATTCTCCCTATTTCCATCACCCCGGTCCATTCTCCCGCTTTCCATCACCCCGCCCAATTCTCCCTCTTTCCATCACCCCTCTCCATTCTCCCTCTTTCCATCACCCCGCCCCATTCTCCCGCTTTCCATTACCCCGCCCCATTCTCCCTCTTTCCATCACCCGCCCCATTCTCGCGTCTTTCATCACCCCGCCCCATTCTCCCTCTTTCCATCACCCCGCCCAATTCTCCCACTTTCCATCACCCTGCCCCATTCTCCCACCTTTCATCACCCCGCCCCATTCTCCCTCTTTCCATCAACCTGCCCCATTCTCCCTCTTTCCATCACCCCGCCTTATTCTCCCTCTTTCCATCACCCCGCCCCATTCTCCCGATTTCCATCACCCCGCCCCATTCTCCCGCTTTCCATCACCCCGCCCCGTTCTCCCACTTTCCATCACCCCGCCTCATTCTCCCTCTTTCCATCAACCCGCCCCATTCTCCCTCTTTCCATCACCCCGCTCCATTCTCCCGCTTTCCATCACCCTGCCCGCTCCATTCTCCCGCTTTCCATCACCCCGCCCAATTCTCCCTCTTTCCATCACCCCTCCCCATTCTCCCTCTTTCCATCACCCCGCCCCATTCTCCCGCTTTCCATCACCCCGCCCCATTCTCCCGCTTTCCATCACCCGCCTTATTCTCCCGTCTTTCATCACCCCGCCCCATTCTCCCTCTTTCCATAAACCCGCCCCATTCCCCCTCTTTCCATCACCCCGCCTTATTCTCCCTCTTTCCATCACCCCGCTCCATTCTCCCGATTTCCAGCACCCCGCCCCATTCTCCCGCTTTCCATCACCCCGCCCCATTCTCCCTCTATCAATCACCCCGCACAAATCTCCGACTTTCCATCACCCCGTCCCATTCTCCTGTTTTCCATCACCCCGCCCCATTCTCTCGCTTTCTATCACCCCGCCTTATTCTCCCGCTTTCCATCACCCCGCACCATTCTCTCGCTTTCCATCACCCCGCCCCATTCTCACTATCTCCATCACCCCTCCCTATTCTCCCTCTTTCCATCACCCCGCCCCATTCTCATGCTTTCTATCACCCCGCCCCATTCTCCCTCTTTCCATCACCCCGCCCCATTCTCCCGCCTTCCATCACCCCGCCCCATTCTCCTTCCTTCTATCACCCTGGCCAATTCTCCCGCTTTCCATCACCGCGCCCCATTCTCCCGCCTTCCATCACCCCGCCCCATTCTCCCTCTTTCCATCACCCCGCTCCATTCTCCCGCTTTCCATCACCCCGCCCCATTCTCCAGCCCCATTCTCCCTCTTTCC
Source organism: Closterium sp. NIES-65 (assembly GCA_948144175.1). Taxonomy (NCBI): domain Eukaryota; kingdom Viridiplantae; phylum Streptophyta; class Zygnematophyceae; order Desmidiales; family Closteriaceae; genus Closterium; species Closterium sp. NIES-65. The sequence goes on from CANXME010000695.1 coordinate 55,022, forward strand.
ATCACCCCGCCCCATTCTCTCGCTTTCCATCACCCCGCCCCATTTTCCCTCTTTCCATCACCCCGCCCCATTCTCCCGCTTTCCATCACCCCGCCCCATTCTCCCGCTTTCCATCACCCCGCTCCATTCTCCCGCTTTCCATCACCCCGCCCAATTCTCCCTCTTTCCATCACCCCACCCCATTCTCCCGATTTCCATCACCCCTCCCCATTCTCCCGCTTTCCATCACCCCGCCCCATTCTCCCTCTATCCATCACCCCGCCCAATTCTCCCACTTTCCATCACCCCGTCCCATTCTCCTGTTTTCCATCACCCCGCCCCATTCTCTCGCTTTCTATCATCCCGCCTTATTCTCCCGCTTTCCATCACCCCGCACCATTCTCACTATCTCCATCACCCCTCCCCATTCTCCCTCTTTCCATCACCCCGCCCCATTCTCATGCTTTCTATCACCCCGCCCCATTCTCCCTCTTTCCATCACCCCGCCCCATTCTCCTGCATTCTATCACCCTGCCCCATTCTCCATCCTTCCATCACCCCACCCCATTCTCCTGCTTGCCATCAACTCGCCTGGCTGGTGGGGGTGCTGGGAGCAACTCACCTGGCTGGTGGGGGTGCTGGGAGCAACTCACCTGGCTGGTGGGGGTGCCTGGAGCAACTCGTCTAGCTGGTGGGGGTGCTGGGAGCAACTTGCCTGGCTGGTGGGGGTGTTGGGAGCAACTCGCCTGGCCAGTGGGGGTGCTGGGAGCAACTCGCCTTGCTGGTGGGGGTGCTGGGAGCAACTTGCCTGGCTGGTGGGGGTGCTGGGAGCAACTCGCCTGGCTGGTGGGGGTGCTGGGAGCAACTCGCCTGGCTGGTGGGGGTGCTGGGAGCAACTCGCCTGGCTGGTCGGGGTGCTGGGAGCAACTCACCTGGCTGGTGGGGGTGCTGAGAGCAACTCACATGGCTGGTGGGGGTGCTAGGAGCAACTCGTCTGGCTGGTGGGGGTGCTGGGAGCAACTCGCCTGGCTGGTGGGGGTGCTGGGAGCAACTCGCCTGGCTGGTGGGGGTGCTGGGAGCAATTCGCCTGGCTGGTGGGGGTGCTGGGAGCAACTCGCCTGGCTGGTGGGGGTGCTGGGAGCAACTCGCCTTGCTGGTGGGAGTGCTGGGAGCAACTCGCCTGGCTGGTGGGGGTGCTGGGAGCAACTCGCCTGGCTGGTGGGGGTGCTGGGAGCAACTCGCCTGGCTGGTGGGGGTGCTGGGAGCAACTCGCCTGGCTGGTGGGGGTGCTGGGAGCAACTCGCCTCGCTGGTGGGTGTGCTGGGAGCAATTCACCTGGCTGGTGGGGGTGCTGGGATCAACTCGTCTGGCTGGTGGGGGGTGCTGGGAGCAACTCGCCTGGCTGGTGGGGGTGCTAGGAGCAACTCACCTGGCAGGTGGGGGTGTTAGGACCAACTCACCTGGCTGGTGGGGGTCCTCGGAGCAATTCACCTGGCTGGTGGGGGTGATGGGAGCAACTCACCTAGCTGGTGGGGGTGCTGGGAGCAACTCACCTGGCTGGTGGGGGTGCTGGGAGCAACTCACCTGGCTGGTGGGGGTGCTAGGAGCAACTCACCTGGCTGGTGGGGGTGCTGGGAGCAACTCGCCTGGCTGGTGGGGGTGCTGGGAGCAACTCACCTGGCTGGTGGGGGTGCTAGGAGCAACTCACCAGGCTGATGGGGGTCCTGGGAGCAACTCGCCTGGCTGGTGGGGGTGCTGGGAGCAACTCACCTAGCAACTCACCTGGCTGGTGGGGGTGCTGGGAGCAACTCACCTGGCCGGTGGGGGTGCTGGGAGCAACTCACCTGGCTGGTGGGGGTGCTGGGAGCAACTCACCTGGCTGGTGGGGGTGCTGGGAGCAAGTAACCTGGCCTGTAGGGGTGCTGGGAGCAACTCGCCTGGCTGGTGGGGGTGCTGGGAGCAACTCGCCCGGCTGGTGGGGGTGCTGGGAGCAATTCGCCTGGCTGGTGGGGGTGCTGGGAGCAACTCGCCTGGCTGGTGGGGGTGCTGGGAGCAACTCGCCTTGCTGGTGGGAGTGCTGGGAGCAACTCGCCTGGCTGGTGGGGGTGCTGGGAGCAACTCGCCTGGCTGGTGGGGGTGCTGGGAGCAACTCGCCTGGCTGGTGGGGGTGCTGGGAGCAACTCGCCTGGCTGGTGGGGGTGCTGGGAGCAACTCGCCTGGCTGGTGGGTGTGCTGGGAGCAACTCACCTGGCTGGTGGGGGTGCTGGGAGCAACTCACCTGGCTGGTGGGGGTGCTTGGAGCAACTCACCTGGCTGGTGGGGGTGCTGGGAGCAACTCACCTGGTTGGTGGGGGTGCTGGGAGCAACTCGCCTGGCTGGTAGGGGTGCTGGGAGCAACTCACATGGCTGGTGGGGGTGCTGGGAGCAACTCATCTGGCTGGTGGGGGTGCTAGGAGCAACTCACCTGGCTGGTGGGGGTGCTGGGAGCAACTCACCTGGCTGGTGGGGGTGCTGGGAGCAACTTATCTGGCTGGTGGGGTTGTTGGGAGCAACTCACCTGGCTGGTGGGGGTGCTGGGAGCAACTCACCTGGCTCGTGGGGGTGCTAGGAGCAACTCACCTGGCTGTTGGGGGTGCTGGGAGCAACTCACCTGTCTGGTGGGGTTGCTGGGAGCAACTCACCTGGCTGGTGGGGGTGCTGGGAGCAACTTTCCTGGCTGGTGGGGGTGCTGGGAGCAATTCACCTGGCTGGTGGGGGTGCTGGGAGCAACTCGCTTGGCTAGTGGGGGTGCTGGGAGCAACTTGCCTGGCTGGTGGGGGTGCTGAGAGCAACTCGCCTGGCTTGTGGGGGTGCTGGGAGCAACTCACCCGGCTGGTGGGGGTGCTGGAAGCAACTCACCTGGCTGGTGAGGATGCTAGGAGCAACTCGTCTAGCTAGTGGGGGTGCTGGGAGCAACTCACCTGGCTGGTAGAGGTGCTGGGAGCAACTCGCCTGGCTGGTGGGGGTGCTGGGAGCAACTCGCCTGGCTGGTGGGGGTGCTGGGAGCAACTCGCCTGGCTGGTGGGTGTGCTGGGAGCAACTCACCTGGCTGGTGGGGGTGCTGGGAGCAACTCACCTGGCTGGTGGGGGTGCTTGGAGCAACTCACCTGGCTGGTGGGGGTGCTGGGAGCAACTCACCTGGTTGGTGGGGGTGCTGGGAGCAACTCGCCTGGCTGGTAGGGGTGCTGGGAGCAACTCACATGGCTGGTGGGGGTGCTGGGAGCAACTCATCTGGCTGGTGGGGGTGCTAGGAGCAACTCACCTGGCTGGTGGGGGTGCTGGGAGCAACTCACCTGGCTGGTGGGGGTGCTGGGAGCAACTTATCTGGCTGGTGGGGTTGTTGGGAGCAACTCACCTGGCTGGTGGGGGTGCTGGGAGCAACTCACCTGGCTCGTGGGGGTGCTAGGAGCAACTCACCTGGCTGTTGGGGGTGCTGGGAGCAACTCACCTGGCTGGTGGGGGTGCTGGGAGCAACTTTCCTGGCTGGTGGGGGTGCTGGGAGCAATTCACCTGGCTGGTGGGGGTGCTGGGAGCAACTCGCTTGGCTAGTGGGGGTGCTGGGAGCAACTTGCCTGGCTGGTGGGGGTGCTGAGAGCAACTCGCCTGGCTTGTGGGGGTGCTGGGAGCAACTCACCCGGCTGGTGGGGGTGCTGGAAGCAACTCACCTGGCTGGTGAGGATGCTAGGAGCAACTCGTCTAGCTAGTGGGGGTGCTGGGAGCAACTCACCTGGCTGGTAGAGGTGCTGGGAGCAACTCGCCTGGCTGGTGGGGGTGCTGGGAGCAACTCACCTAGCAACTCACCTGGCTGGTGGGGGTGCTGGGAGCCACTCACCTGGCCGGTGGGGGTGCTGGGAGCAACTCACCTGGCTGGTGGGGGTGCTGGGAGCAACTCACCTGGCTGTTGGCGGTGCTGGGAGCAACTTGCCTGGCTGGTGGGGTTGCTGGGAGCAACTCACCTGGCTGGTGGGGGTGCTGGGAGCAACTCGCCTGGCTGGTGGGGGTGCTAGGAGCAATTCGCCTGGCTGGTGGGGGTGCTGGGAGCAACTCGCCTGGCTGGTGGGGGCGCTGGGAGCAATTCGCCTGGCTGGTGGGGGTGCTGGGAGCAACTCGCCTGGCTGGTGGGGGTGCTGGGAGCAACTCGCCTTGCTGGTGGGAGTGCTGGGAGCAACTCGCCTGGCTGGTGGGGGTGCTGGGAGCAACTCGCCTGGCTGGTGGGGGTGCTGGGAGCAACTCGCCTGGCTGGTGGGGGTGCTGGGAGCAACTCGCCTGGCTGGTGGGGGTGCTGAGAGCAACTCGCCTCGCTGGTGGGTGTGCTGGGAGCAACTCACCTGGCTGGTGGGGGTGCTGGGAGCAACTCACCTGGCTGGTGGGGGTGCTTGGAGCAACTCACCTGGCTGGTGGGGGTGCTGGGAGCAACTCACCTGGTTGGTGGGGGTGCTGGGAGCAACTCGCCTGGCTGGTAGGGGTGCTGGGAGCAACTCACATGGCTGGTGGGGGTGCTGGGAGCAACTCACCTGGCTGGTGGGGGTGCTAGGAGCAACTCACCTGGCTGGTGGGGGTGCTGGGAGCAACTCACCTGGCTGGTGGGGGTGCTGGGAGCAACTCATCTGGCTGGTGGGGTTGTTGGGAGCAACTCACCTGGCTGGTGGGGGTGCTGGGAGCAACTCACCTGGCTCGTGGGGGTGCTAGGAGCAACTCACCTGGCTGTTGGGGGTGCTGGGAGCAACTCACCTGTCTGGTGGGGTTGCTGGGAGCAACTCACCTGGCTGGTGGGGGTGCTGGGAGCAACTCGCCTGGCTGGTGGGGGTGCTAGGAGCAACTCACCAGGCTGATGGGGATCCTGGGAGCAACTCGCCTGGCTGGTGGGGGTGCTGGGAGCAACTCACCAGGCTGATGGGGGTCCTGGGAGCAACTCGCCTGGCTGGTGGGGGTGCTGGGAGCAATTCACCTAGCAACTCACCTGGCTGGTGGGGGTGCTGGGAGCAACTCACCTGGCTGGTGGGGGTGCTGGGAGCAACTCACCTGGCTGTTGGGGGTGCTGGGAGCAACTCACCTGGCTGGTGGGGTTGCTGGGAGCAACTCACCTGGCTGGTGGGGGTGCTGGGAGCAACTCGCCTGGCTGATGGAGGTGCTAGGAGCAATTCGCCTGGCTGGTGGGGGTGCTGGGAGCAACTCGCCTGGCTGGTGGGGGTGCTGGGAGCAATTCGCCTGGCTGGTGGAGGTGCTGAGAGCAACTCGCCTGGCTGGTGGGGGTGCTGGGAGCAACTCGCCTTGCTGGTGGGAGTGCTGGGAGCAACTCGCCTGGCTGGTGGGGGTGCTGGGAGCAACTCGCCTGGCTGGTGGGGGTGCTGGGAGCAACTCGCCTGGCTGGTGGGGGTGCTGGGAGCAACTCGCCTGGCTGGTGGGGGTGCTGGGAGCAACTCGCCTCGCTGGTGGGTGTGCTGGGAGCAACTCACCTGGCTGGTGGGGGTGCTGGGAGCAACTCACCTGGCTGGTGGGGGTGCTTGGAGCAACTCACCTGGCTGGTGGGGGTGCTGGGAGCAACTCACCTGGTTGGTGGGGGTGCTGGGAGCAACTCGCCTGGCTGGTAGGGGTGCTGGGAGCAACTCACATGGCTGGTGGGGGTGCTGGGAGCAACTCACCTGGCTGGTGGCCGTGCTAGGAGCAACTCACCTGGCTGGTGGGGGTGCTGGGAGCAACTCACCTGGCTGGTGGGGGTGCTGGGAGCAACTCATCTGGCTGGTGGGGTTGTTGGGATTAACTCACCTGGCTGGTGGGGGTGCTGGGAGCAACTCACTTGGCTCGTGGGGGCGCTAGGAGCAACTCACCTGGCTGTTGGGGGTGCTGGGAGCAACTCACCTGTCTGGTGGGGTTGCTGGGAGCAACTCACCTGGCTGGTGGGGGTGCTGGGAGCAACTTTCCTGGCTGGTGGGGGTGCTGGGAGCAATTCACCTGGCTGGTGGGGGTGCTGGGAGCAACTCGCTTGGCTAGTGGGGGTGCTGGGAGCAACTTGCCTGGCTGGTGGGGGTGCTGAGAGCAACTCGCCTGGCTTGTGGGGGTGCTGGGAGCAACTCACCCGGCTGGTGGGGGTGCTGGAAGCAACTCACTTGGCTGGTGAGGATGCTAGGAGCAACTCGTCTAGCTAGTGGGGGTGCTGGGAGCAACTCACCTGGCTGGTAGAGGTGCTGGGAGCAACTCGCCTGGCTGGTGGGGGTGCTGGGAGCAACTCGCTTGGCTGGTGGGGGTGCTGGGAGCAACTCGCCTGGCTGGTGGGGGTGCTGGGAGCAACTCACCTGGCTGGTGGGGGTGCTGGGAGCAACTCACCTGGCTGTTGGTGGTGCTGGGAGCAACTCACCTGGCTGGTGGGGTTGCTGGGAGCAACTCACCTGGCTGGTGGGGGTGCTGGGAGCAACTCGCCTGGCTGGTGGGGGTGCTAGGAGCAACTCGCCTGGCTGGTGGGGGTGCTGGGAGCAACTCGCCTGGCTGGTGGGGGTGCTGGGAGAAACTCGCCTGGCTGGTGGGGGTGCTGGGAGCAACTCGCCTGGCTGGTGGGGGAGCTGGGAGCAACTCGCCTGGCTGGTGGGGGTGCTGGGAGCAACTCACCTGGCTGGTGGGGGTGCTGGGAGCAACTTACCTGGCTGGTGGGGGTGCTGGGAGCAACTCGCCTGGCTGGTGAGGATGCTAGGAGCAACTCGCGTGGCTAGTGGGGGTGCTGGGAGCAACTCGCCTGGCTGGTGGGGGTGCTGGGAGCAACTTGATTGGCTGGTGGGGGTGCTGGGACCAACTCGATTGGCTGGTGGGGGTGCTGGGAGCAACTCGCCTGGCTGGTGGGGGAGCTGGGAGCAACTCGCCTGGCTTGTGGGGGTGCTGGGAGCAACTCACCTGGCTGGTGGGGGTGCCGGGAGCAACTCACCTGGCTGGTGGGGGTGCTGGGAGCAACTTGCCTGGCTGGTGAGGATGCTAGGAGCAACTCGCCTGGCTAGTGGGGGTGCTGGGAGCAACTCGCCTGGCTGGTGGGGGTGCTGGGAGCAACTCGATTGGCTAGTGGGGGTGCTGGGAGCCACTCGATTGGCTGGTGGGGGTGCTGGGAGCAACTCGCCTGGCTGGTGGGGGTGCTGGGAGCAACTCACCTGGCTGGTGGGGGTGCTGGGAGCAACTCACCTGGCTGGTGGGGGTGCTGGGAGCAACTCACCTGGCTGGTGGGGGTGCTGGGAGCAACTCACCTAGCTAGTGGGGGTGCTGGGAGCAACTTGCCTGGCTGGTGGGGGTGTTGGGGTAACTCGCGTGGCTGGTGTGGGTGCTGGGAGCAACTCGCGTGGCTGGTGGGGGTGCGGGGAGCAACTCGCCTGGCTGGTGGGGGTGCTGGGAGCAACTCGCCTGGCTGGTGGGGATGCTAGGAGCAACTCACCTGGCCGGTTGGGGTGCTGAGAGCAACTCGCCTGGCTAGTGGGGGTGCTGGGAGCAACTCGTCTGTCTGGTGGGGGTGCTGAGAGCAACTCGCCTGGCTGGTGGGGGTGCTGGAAGCAACTCGCTTGGCTGGTGGGGGTGCTGGGAGCAACTCGCCTGGCTGGTGGGGGTGCTGGGAGCAACTCACCTGGCTGGTGGGGGTGCTGGGAGCAACTCGTCTGGGTGGTGGGGGTGCTGGGAGCAGAGGAGCCTGGCTGGTGGGGGTGCTGAGAGCAACTCGCCTGGCTGGTGGGGGTGCTGGGAGCAACTCGCCTGGCTGGTGGGGGTGCTGGGAGCAACTCGCCTGGCTGGTGGGGGTGCTGGGAGCAACTCGCCTGGCTAGTGGGGGTGCTGGCAGCAACTCGCCTGGCTGGTGGGGGTGCTGGGAGCAACTCACCTGGCTGGTGGGGGTGCTCGGAGCAACTCGCCTAGCTGGTGGGGGTGCTGGGAGCAACTCACCTGGCTGGTGAGGATGCTAGGAGCAACTCGACTGGCTAGTGGGGGTGCTGGGAGCAACTCACCTCGCTGGTGGGGGTGTTGGGAGCAATTTACCTGGCTGGTGGGGGTGCTGGGAGCAACTCACCTGACTGGTGGGGGTGCTGGGAGCAACTCGCTTGGCCGGTGGGGGTGCTGGTAGCAACTCGCCTGGCTGGTGGGGGTGCTAGGAGCAACTCGCCTAGCTGGTAGGAATGCTGGGAGCAACTCGCCTGGCCGGTGGGGGTGCTGGGAGCAACTCGCCTGGCCGGTGGGGGTGCTGGGAGCAACTCACTCTCTTGAGCAGAGGAGTAACTTTAGATATCTGCTCAATCCAAATAACATTCACACACACTCAGAGAATCCAAACCACACCAAACACAAATTCTTGCATACGCTCACACCACGCATGCAACGCACGAACACATGATGTGAGGCAGACAGACGTGAATGCGTATGGTAGCATCACTCAACAGAAAGTGGGAGAACGGGGCGGGGTGATGGAAAGCGGGAGAATGGGGCGGGGTGATGGAAAGCTGGAGAATGGGGCGGGTGATGGAAAGCAGGAGAATGTGGTGGAGTGATGAAAAGATTGAGAATGGGGCGGGGTGATGGAAAGCGGGAGAATGGGGCGGGGTGAAGGAAAGCGGGAGAATGGGGCGGGGTGATGGAAAGCGGGAGAAAGGGGCGGGGTGATGCAAGGAGGGAGAATGGAGTGGGGTGATGGAAGGAGGGAGATTGGGCCGGGGTGATGGAAAGCGGGAGAAGGGGGCGAGGTGATGGAAAGCGGGAGAATAGGGCGGGGCTATGAAATGCGGGAGACTGGGGCGGGGTGAGGGAAAGCGGGAGAAAGGGGCGGGGTGATGGAAAGCGGGAGAATGGGGCGGGGTGATGGAAAGCGGGAGAATGGGGCGGGGTTATGGAAGGAGGGAGAATGGGGCGGGGTGATGGAAGGAGGGAGAATAGGGCGGGGTGATGGAAAGCAGGAGAATGGGGCGGGGTGATGGAAAGCGTGAGAATAGGGCGGTGTGATGGAAAGCGGGAGAATGGGGCGGGGTGATGGAAAGAGGGAGAATGGGGAGGGGTGATGGAAAGCGGGAGAATGGGACGGGGTGATGGAAAGCGGGAGAATGGGGCGGGGTGATGGAAAGCGGGAGAATGGGGCGGGGTAATGGAAAGCGGGAGAATGGGGCGGGGTGATGGAAAGCGGGAGAATGGAGCGGGTGATGGAAAGCGGGAGAATGGGGCGGGGTGATGGAAAGCGGGAGAATGGGGCAGGGTGTTGGAAAGCGGGAGAATGGGGCGGGGTGATGGAAAGCGGGAGAATCGGGCGGGGTGATGGAAAGCGGGAGAATGGGGCGGGGTGATGGAAAGAGGGAGAATGGGACGGGGTGATGGAAAGCTGGAGAATGGGGCGTGGTGATGGAAAGCGGGAGAATGGGACGGGGTGATCGAAAGCGGGAGAATGGGGCGGGGTGATGGAAAGCGGGAGAATGGGGCGGGGTAATGTAAGGAGGGAGAACGGGGTAGGGTCATGGAAGGAGGGAGAATGGGGCGGGGTGATGGAAAGCAGGAGAATGGGGAGGAGTGATGGAAAGCGGGAGAATGGGGCGGGGTGATGGAAAGCGGGAGAATGGGGCGGGGTGATGGAAAGCGGGAGAATGGGGCGGGGTGATGGAAAGCGGGAGAATGGGGCGGGGTGATGGAAAGTGGGGGAATGGGGCGGGGTGATGGATAGCAGGAGAATGGGGCGGGGTGACGCAAAGCGGGAAAATGGGGCGGGGTGATGGAAAGCGGGAGAATGGGGCTGGGTGATGGAATGCGGAAGAATGGGGCGGGGTGATGGAAAGCAGGAGAATGGGGCGGGGTGATGGAAGGAGGGAGAATGGGGTGGGGTGATGGTAGGAGGGAGATTGGGCCGAGGTGATGGAAAGCGGGAGAAGGGGGCGAGGTGATGGAAAGCGGGAGAATAGGGCGGGGCTATGAAATGCGGGAGACTGGGGCGGGGTGAGGGAAAGCGGGAGAATGGGGCGGGGTGATGGAAATCGGGAGAATGGGGCGGGGTGATGGAAAGCGGAAGAATGGGGCGGGGTTATGGAAGGAGGGAGAATGGGGCGGGGTGATGGAAGGAGGGAGAATGGGGCGGGGTGATGGAAAGCAGGTGAATGGGGCGGGGTGATGGAAAGCGTGAGAATAGGGTGGTGTGATGGAAAGCGGGAGAATGGGGCGGGGTGATGGAAGAAGGGAGAATGGGGAGGGGTGATGGAAAGCGGGAGAATGGGACGGGGTGATGGAAAGCGGGAGAATGGGGCGGGGTGATGGAAAGCGGGAGAATGGGGCGGCGTGATGGAAAGCGGGAGAATGGGGCGGGGTGATGGAAAGCGGGAGAATGGAGCGGGTGATGGAAAGCGGGAGAATGGGGCGGGGTGATGGAAAGCGGGAGAATGGGGCGGGGTGATGGAAAGCGGGAGAATGGGGCGGGGTTATGGAAAGCGGGAGAATCGGGCGGGGTGATGGAAAGCGGGAGAATGGGGCGGGGTGATGGAAAGAGGGAGAATGGGACGGGGTGATGGAAAGCTGGAGAATGGGACGGGGTGATGGAAAGCGGGAGAATGGGGCGGGGTGATGGAAAGCGGGAGAATGGGGCGGGGTAATGGAAGGAGGGAGAATGGGGCGGGGTCATGGAAGGAGGGAGAATGGGGCAGGGTGATGGAAAGCGGGAGAATGGGGAGGGGTGATGGAAAGCGGGAGAATGGGGTGGGGTGATGGAAAGCGGGAGAATGGGGCGGGGTGATGGAAAGCGGGAGAATGGGGCGGGGTGATGGAAAGTGGGGGAATGGGGCGGGGTGATGGATAGCGGGAGAATGGGGCGGGGTGACGGAAAGAGGGAAAATGGGGCGGGGTGATGGAAAGCGGGAGAATGGGGCTGGGTGATGAAATGCGGAAGAATGGGGCGGGGTGATGGAAAGCAGGAGAATGGGACGAGGTGATGGAAGGAGGGAGAATGGGGCGAGGTGATGGAAGAAGGGAGAATGGGGCGGGGTGATGGAAGGCTGGAGAATGGGGCGTGGTGATGGAAAGCGGGAGAATGGGACGGGGTGATGGAAAGCGGGAGAATGGGGCGGGGTGATGGAAAGCGGGAGAATGGGGCGGGGTAATGGAAGGAGGGAGAATGGGGCGGGGTCATGGAAGGAGGGAGAATGGGGCAGGGCGATGGAAAGCAGGAGAATGGGGAGGGGTGATGGAAAGCGGGAGAATGGGGCGGGGTGATGGAAAGCGGGAGAATGGGGCGGGGTGATGGGAAGTGGGGGAATGGGGCGGGGTGATGGATAGCGGGAGAATGGGGCGGGGTGACGGAAAGCGGGAAAATGGGGCGGGGTGATGGAAAGCGGGAGAATGGGGCGGGGTGATGGAAAGCGGGAGAATGGGGCGGGGTGATGGACAGTGGGGGAATGGGGCGGGGTGATGGATAGCGGGAGAATGGGACGGGGTGACGGAAAGCGGGAAAATGGGGCGGGGTGATGGAAAGCGGGAGAATGGGGCTGGGTGATGAAATGCGGAAGAATGGGGCGGGGTGATGGAAAGCAGGAGAATGGGGCGGGGTGATGGAAGGAGGGAGAATGGGGCGAGGTGATGGAAGAAGGGAGAATGGGGCGGGGTGATGGAAAGCGGGAGAATGGGGCGGGGTGATGGAAAGCGGGAGAATGGGGCGGGGTGATGGAAAGCGGGAGAATAAGGCGTGGTGATGGAAAGCGGGAGAATTGGGCGGGGTGATGGAAAGCGGGAGAATGGGGCGGGGTGATGGAAGGAGGGGGAATGGGGCGGGGTGATGGAAAGCGGGAGAATGGTGCGGGGTGATGGAAAGCGGGAGAATGGGGCGGGGTGATGGAAAGCGGGAGAATGGGGCGGGGTGATGGATAGCGGGAGAATGGGGCGGGGTGATGGAAAGCGGGAGAATCGGGCGGGGTGATGGAAAGCGGGAGAATGGGGTGGGGTGATGGAAAGAGGGAGAATGGGACGGGGTGATGGAAAGCTGGAGAATGGGGCGTGGTGATGGAAAGCGGGAGAATGGGACGGGGTGATGGAAAGCGGGAGAATGGGGCGGGGTGATGGAAAGCGGGAGAATGGGGCGGGGTAATGGAAGGAGGGAGAATGGGGCGGGGTCATGGAAGGAGGGAGAATGGGGCAGGGTGATGGAAAGCAGGAGAATGGGGAGGGGTGATGGAAAGCGGGAGAATGGGGCGGGGTGATGGAAAGCGGGAGAATGGGGCGGGGTGATGGAAAGCGGGAGAATGGGGCGGGGTGATGGAAAGTGGGGGAATGGGGCGGGGTGATGGATAGCGGGAGAATGGGGCGGGGTGACGGAAAGCGGGAAAATGGGGCGGGGTGATGGAGAGCGGGAGAATGGGGCTGGGTGATGAAATGCGGAAGAATGGGGCGGGGTGATGGAAAGCAGGTGAATGGGGCGGGGTGATGGAAGGAGGGAGAATGGGGCGAGGTGATGGAAGAAGGGAGAATGGGGCGGGGTGATGGAAAGCGGGAGAATGGGGCGGGGTGATGGAAAGCGGGAGAATGGGGCGGGGTGATGGAAAGCGGGAGAATAAGGCGTGGTGATGGAAAGCGGGAGAATTGGGCGGGGTGATGGAAAGCGGGAGAATGGGGCGGGGTGATGGAAGGAGGGGGAATGGGGCGGGGTGATGGAAAGCGGGAGAATGGTGCGGGGTGATGGAAAGCGGGAGAATGGGGCGGGGTGATGGAAAGCGGGAGAATGGGGCGGGGTGATGGATAGCGGGAGAATGGGGCGGGGTGATGGAAAGCGGGAGAATCGGGCGGGGTGATGGAAAGCGGGAGAATGGGGTGGGGTGATGGAAAGAGGGAGAATGGGACGGGGTGATGGAAAGCTGGAGAATGGGGCGTGGGTGATGGAAAGCGGGAGAATGGGGCGGGGTAATGGAAGGAGGGAGAATGGGGCGGGGTCATGGAAGGAGGGAGAATGGGGTAGGGTGATGGAAAGCAGGAGAATGGGGAGGGGTGATGGAAAGCGGGAGAATGGGGCGGGGTGATGGAAAGCGGGAGAATGGGGCGGGGTGATGGAAAGCGGGAGAATGGGGCGGGGTGATGGAAAGTGGGGGAATGGGGCGGGGTGATGGATAGCGGGAGAATGGGGCGGGGTGACGGAAAGCGGGAAAATGGGGCGGTGTGATGTAAAGCAGGAGAATGGGGCTGGGTGATGAAATGCGGAAGAATTGGGCGGGGTGATGGAAAGCAGGAGAATGGGGTGGGGTGATGGAAGGAGGGAGAATGGGGCGAGGTGATGGAAGAAGGGAGAATGGGGCGGGGTGATGGAAAGCGGGAGAAAGGGGCGGGGTGATGGAAAGCGGGAGAATGGGGCGGGGTGATGGAAAGCGGGAGAATAAGGCGTGGTGATGGAAAGCGGGAGAATTGGGCGGGGTGATGGAAAGCGGGAGAATGGGGCGGGGTGATGGAAGGAGGGGGAATGGGACGGGGTGATGGAAAGCAGGAGAATGGTGCGGAGTGATGGAAAGCGGGAGAATGGGGCGGGGTGATGGAAAGCGGGAGAATGGGGCGGGGTGATGGATAGCGGGAGAATGGGGCGGGGTGATGGAAAGCGGGAGAATGGTGAGGGGTGATGGAAAGTGGGGGAATGGGGCGGGGTGATGGATAGCGGGAGAATGGGGCGGGGTGACCGAAAGCAGGAAAATGGGGCGAGGTGATGGAAAGCGGGAGAATGGGGCTGGGTGATGGAATGCGGAAGAATAGGGCGGGGTGATGGAAAGCAGGAGAATGGGGTGGGGTGATGGGAGGAAGAATGGGGCGGGGTGATGGAAGGAGGGAGAATGGGGCGGGGTGATTGAAAGCGGGAGAATGGGGCGGGGTGATGGAAAGCAGGAGAATGGGGCGGGGTGATGGAAAGCGGGAGAATGGGCCGGGGTGATGGAAGGAGGGAGAATGGGGCAGGGTCATGGAAGGAGGGAGAATGGGGCGGGGTGATGGAAAGCGGGAGAATGGGGCGGGGTGATGGAAAGCGGGAGAATGGGGTGGGGTGACGGAAAGCGGGAGAATGAGGCAGGGTGATGGAAAGCGGGAGAATGGGTCGGGGTGATGGAAAGCGGGAGAATGGGGCGGGGTGATGCAAAGTGGGAGAATGGGGTGGGGCGATGGAAAGCGGGAGAATGGGGCGTGGAGATGGAAGGAGGGAGAATGGGTCGGGGTGATGGAAGGAGGGAGAATGGGGCGGGGTGATGGAAGGAGGGAGAATGGGGAGGGGTGATGGAAAGTGGGAGAATGGGGCGGGTGATGGAAAGCGAGAGAATGGGGCGGGGTGATGGAAAGCGGGAGAATGGGGCGGGGTGATGGAAAGCGGGAGAATGGGGTGGAGTGATGGAAAGCGGGAGAATGGGGCGGGGTGATGGAAAGCGGGAGAATGGGGCGGGGTGATGGAAAGCGGGAGAATGGGGCGGGGTGATGGAAAGCGGGAGAATGAGGCGGGGTGATGGAAAGCGGGAGAATGGGGCGACGTGATGGGAGCAGGGAGAATGGGGCGGGATGATGGAAAGCGGGAGAATGGGGCGGGATGATGGAAAGCGGGAGAATGGGGCAAGGTGATGGAGAGCGGGAAAATGGGGCGGGGTGATGGAGAGCGGGAGAATGGGGCAGGGTGATGCAAAGCGAGAGAATGGGGCGGGGTGATGGAAAGTGGGAGAATGGGGCGGGGTGATGGAAAGCGGGAGAATGGGGCGGGGTGACGGAAAGCGGGAGAATGGGGCGGGGTGATGGAAAGCGGGAGAATGGGGCGGGGTGATGGAAAGCGGGAGAATGGGGCGGGGTGATGGAAAGCGGGAGAATGAGGCGGGGTGATGGAAAGCGGGAGAATGGGGCGACGTGATGGGAGGAGGGAGAATGGGGCGGGATGATGGAAAGTGGGAGAATGGGCCGGGATGATGGAAAGCGGGAGAATGGGGCAAGGTGATGGAGAGCGGGAAAATGGGGCGGGGTGATTGAGAGCGGGAGAATGCGGCGGGGTGATGGAAAGCGAGAGAATGGGGCGGGGTGATGGAAAGTGGGAGAATGGGGCGAGGTGATGGAAAGCGGGAGAATGGGGCGGGGTGATGGAAAGAGGGAGAATGGGGCGGGGTGATGGAAAGTGGGAGAATGGGGCGGGGTGATGGAAAGCGGGAGAATGGGGCGGGGTGATGGAAAGCGGGAGAATGGGGCGGGGTGATGGAAAGAGGGAGAATGGGGCGGGGTGATGGAAAGCAGGAGAATGGGGTGGGGTGATGGAAAGAGGGAGAATGGGGCGGGGTGATGGAAAGCAGGAGAATGGGGCGGGGTGATGGAAAGTGGGAGAATGGGGCGGGGTGATGGAAAGCGGGAGAATTGGGCGGGGTGATGGAAAGCGGGAGAATGGGGCGGGGTGATGGAAAGCGGGAGAATGGGGCGGGGTGATGGAAAGCGGAAGAATGGGGAGGGGTGATGGAAAGCGGGAGAATGGGGCGGGGTGATGGAAAGCGGGAGAATGGGGCGGGGTGATGGAAAGAGGGAGAATGGGGCGGGGTGATGGAAAGCAGGAGAATGGGGTGGGGTGATGGAAAGAGGGAGAATGGGGCGGGGTGATGGAAAGCAGGAGAATGGGGCGGGGTGATGGAAAGCGGGAGAATGAGGCGGGGTGATGGGAAGAGGGCGAATGGGCCGGGGTGATGGGAAGCGGAGGAATGGGGTGGGGTGAAGGAAAGCGGGAGAATAGGGCGGGGTGATGGAAAGCGGGAGAATTGGGCGGGGTGATCGAAAGCGGGAGAATGGGGCGGGGTGATGGGAAGAGGGAGAACGGGGCGGGGTGATGGGAAGCGGGAGAATGGGGCGGGGTGAAGGAAAGAGGGAGAATGGGGCGGGGTGATGGAAAGAGGGAGAATGGGGCGGGGTGATGGAAAGCGGGAGAATGGGTCAGGGTGATGGAAAGCGGGAGAATGGGGCGGGGTGATGGAAAGCAGGAGAATGGGCGGGTTGATGGAAAGCGGGAGAATAGGGCGGGGTAATGGAAAGCGGGAGAATGGGGCGAGGTGATGGAAAGCGGGAGAATGGAGCGGGGTGATAGAAAGCGGGAGAATGGGGCGGGGTGATGGAAAGCGGGAGAATGGGGCGGGGTGATGGAAAGAGGGAGAATAAGGCGGGGTGTTGGAAAGGGAGAATGGTGCGGGGTGATGGAAAGCGGGAGAATGGGGCGGGGTGATGGAAAGAGGGAGAATGGGGCGGGGTGATGGAAAGCGGGAGTATGGAGCGGGGTGATAGAAAGCGGGAGAATGGGGCGGGGTGATGGAAAGCGGGAGAATGGGGCGGGGTGATGGAAAGAGGGAGAATAAGGGGGGGTGTTGGAAAGGGAGAATGGTGCGGGGTGATGGAAAGCGGGAGAATGGGGCGGGGTGATGGAAAGAGGGAGAATGGGGCGGGGTGATGGAAAGCAGGAGAATGGGGTGGGGTGATGGAAAGAGGGAGAATGGGGCGGGGTGATGGAAAGCAGGAGAATGGGGCGGGGTGATGGAAAGCGGGAGAATGAGGCGGGGTGATGGGAAGAGGGCGAATGGGCCGGGGTGATGGGAAGCGGAGGAATGGGGCGGGGTGAAGGAAAGCGGGAGAATAGGGCGGGGTGATGGAAAGCGGGAGAATCGGGCGGGGTGATCGAAAGCGGGAGAATGGGGCGGGGTGATGGGAAGAGGGAGAACAGGGCGGGGTGATGGGAAGCGGGAGAATGGGGCGGGGTGAAGGAAAGAGGGAGAATGGGGCGGGGTGATGGAAAGAGGGAGAATGGGGCGGGGTGATGGAAAGCGGGAGAATGGGGCGGGGTGATGGAAAGCGGGAGAATGGGGCGGGGTGATGGAAAGCAGGAGAATGGGCGGGTTGATGGAAAGCGGGAGAATAGGGCGGGGTAATGGAAAGCGGGAGAATAGGGCGAGGTGATGGAAAGCGGGAGAATGGAGCGGGGTGATAGAAAGCGGGAGAATGGGGCGGGGTGATGGAAAGCGGGAGAATGGGGCGGGGTGATGGAAAGAGGGAGAATAAGGCGGGGTGTTGGAAAGAGGGAGAATGGGGCGGGGTGATGGAAAGCGAGAGAATGGGTCGGGATGATGGAAAGAGGGAGAATGGGGCGGGGTGATGGAAAGCGGGAGAATGGGGCGGGGTGATGGAAAGCGGGAGAATGGGGCAGGGTGATGGAAAGAGGTAGAATGGGGCGGGGTGATGGAAAGCAGGAGAATGGGGTGGGGTGATGGGGGAGAATGGGGCGCGGTGATGGAAAGCGGGAGAATGGGGCGGGGTGATGGAAAGCGGGAGAATGGGGCGGGGTGATGGGAAGAGGGAGAATGGGGCAGGGTGATGGGAAGCCGGGGAATGGGGCGGGGTGAAGGAAAGCGGGAGAATGGGGCGGGGTGATAAAAAGCGGGAGAATGGGGTGGGGTGATCGAAAGCGGGAGAATGGGGCGGGGTCATGGGAAGAGGGAGAATGGGATGGGTTGATGGGAAGCGGGAGAATGGGGCGGGGTGAAGGAAAGAGGGAGAATGGGGCGGGGTGATAGAAAGCGGGAGAATGGGGCGGGTTGATGGAAAGCGGGAGAATGGAGCGGGGTGATAGAAAGCGGGAGAATGGGGCGGGGTGATGGAAAGCGGGAGAATGGGGCGGGGTGATGGAAAGCGGGAGAATGGGGCCTTGAGGGCTTGAAGGCTTGAAGGCTTGAGGGCTTGAAGGCTTGAGGGCTTGAGGGCTTGAGGGCTTGAGGGCTTGAGGGCTTGAAGGCTTGAAGGCTTGAGGGCTTGAGGGCTTGAGGGCTTGAAGGCTTGAGGGCTTGAAGGCTTCAGGGCTTGAAGGCTTGAAGGCTTGAAGGCTTGAAGGCTTGAGGGCTTGAGGGCTTGAAGGCTTGAGGGCTTGAGGGCTTGAGGACTTGAAGGCTTCAAGGCTTGAAGGCTTGAAGGCTTGAAGGCTTGAGGGCTTGAGTGCTTAAGGGCTTGAGGGCTTTAGGGCTTGAGGGCTTGAGGGCTTGAAGGCTTGATGGCTTGAGGGCTTGAAGGCTTGAAGGCTTGAAGGCTTGAAGGCTTGAGGGCTTGAGGGCTTGAGGGCTTGAAGGCTTGCGGGCTTGAGGGCCTGAAGGCTTGAAGGCTTGAAGGCTTGAAGGCTTGAAGGCTTGAGGGCTTGAGGGCTTGAAGGCTTGAGGGCTTGAGGGCTTGAGGACTTGAAGGCTTGAAGGCTTGAAGGCTTGAAGGCTTGAAGGCTTGAGGGCTTGAGTGCTTAAGGGCTTGAGGGCTTGAGGGCTTGAGGGCTTGAAGGCTTGATGGGTTGAGGGCTTGAAGGCTTGAAGGCTTGAAGGCTTGAATGCTTGAGGGCTTCAGGGCTTGAGGGCTTGAGGGCTTGAAGGCTTGAAGGCTTGAAGGCTTGAGGGCTTGAGGGCTTGAAGGCTTGAAGGCTTGAAGGCTTGAAGGCTTGAGGGCTTGAGGGCTTGAGGGCTTGAGGGCTTTAGGGCTTGAGGGCTTGAGGGCGTAAAGGCTTGAAGGCTTGAAGGCTTGAAGGCTTGAAGGCTTGAGGGCTTGAGAGCTTGAGGGCTTGAGGGCTTGAGGGCTTGAAGGCTTGAGGGCTTGAGGGCTTGAGGGCTTGAAGGCTTGAAGGCTTGAAGGCTTGAGGGCTTGAAGGCTTGAAGGCTTGAGGGCTTGAGGGCTTGAAGGCTTGAAGGCTTGAGGGCTTGAGGGCTTGAAGGCTTGAAGGCTTGAGGGCTTGAGGGCGTGAGGGCTTGAGGGCTTGAGGGCGTGAGGGCGTGAGGGCTTGAGGGCTTGAGGGCTTGAGGGCTTGTGGGCTTGAGGGCTTGAGGGCTTGAGGGCTTGAGGGCTTGAAGGCTTGAATTCTTGAAGGCTTGAAGGCTTGAAGGCTTGAAGGCTCTAGGGCTTGAGGGCTTGAGGGCTTGAAGGCTTGAAGGCTTGAGGGCTTGACGACACCAGGCCCACCAGGTCAAGGTCGAAAGCCTTGGCCCTGACCAGCAGAGGGAGGAGGGGGAAGGGGGGCAAGTACATGAGGAAAATGAGCCCGTGCCCCACACTGGCGATGACAGGAAAACTAACTGCGGATCGGAGGACACCAGGCACGTGATGACAGAGGTACTTTCATCTCACCATCTGATGACAGAGGTACTTTCATCTCACCATCTGATGAAAGAGGTACTTTCATCTCACCATCTGATGAAAGAGTTACTTTCATCTCACCATCTGATGAAAGAGGTACTTTCATCTCACCATCTGATGAATAACAACCTTCATCTCACCATCTGATGAAAGAGTTACTTTCATCTCACCATCTGATGAAAGAGTTACTTTCATCTCACCATCTGATGAAAGAGTTACTTTCATCTCACCATCTGATAAAAGAGGTACTTTCATCTCACTATCTGATGAAAGAATTACTTTCATCTCACCATCTGATGAAAGAGGTACTTTCATCTCACCATCTGATAAAAGAGTTACTTTCATCTCACCATCTGATGAAAGAGGTACTTTCATCTCACCATCTGATGAAAGAGGTACTTTCATCTCACCATCTGATGAAAGAGTTACTTTCATCTCACCATCTGATGAAAGAGTTGCTTTCATCTCACCATCTGATGAAAGAGTTACTTTCATCTCACCATCTTAAGAAAGAGTTGCTTTCATCTCACCATCTGATGAAAGAGTTGCTTTCATCTCACCATCTGATGAAAGAGGTACTTTCATCTCACCATCTGATGAAAGAATTACTTTCATCTCACCATCTGATGAAAGAGTTGCTTTCATCTCACCATCTGATGAAAGAGTTACTTTGATCTCACCATCTGATGAAAGAGGTACTTTCATCTCAACATCTGATGAAAGAGGTACTTTCATCTCACCATCTGATGAAAGAGTTACTTTCATCTCACAATCTGATGAAAGAGTTGCTTTCATCTCAACATCACTCTGCCCCATTCTACCTCTTTCTATCACCCCGCCCCATTCTCCCTCTTTCCATCACCCCGCCCCATTCTCCCGATTTCCATCACCCCGCCCCATTCTCTCGCCTCTTTCCATCACCCCGCCCCATTCTCCCGCTTTCCATCACTCCGCCCCATTCTCCCGCTTTCCATGACCCCGCCCCATTCTCCCGCTTTCCATCACCCCCCCCCCATTCTCCAACTTTCCATCACCCCGCCCCATTCTCCCGCTTTCCATCAACCCGACCCATTCTCCCGCTTTCCATCACCCCGCCCCATTCTCCCTCTTTCGATCACCCGCCCCATTCTCCCGCTTTCCTTCACCCCGCCCCATTCTTTCGCCTCTTTCCATCACCCCGCCCCATTCTCCTGCTTTCCATCACCCCGCCCCATTCTCCCGCTTTCCATCACCCCGCCCCATTCTCCAGCTTTCCATCACCCTGCCCCATTCTCCCTCTTTCCATCACCCTTCCCCATTCTCCCTCTATCCATCACCCCGCCCAATTCTCCCGCTTTCCATCACCCCGTCCCATTCTCCCGCTTTCCATCACCTCGCCCCATTCTTTTGCGTTCCATCACCCCACCCCATCCTCCCCTCTTTCCATCATCCCGCCCCATTCTCCTGATTTCTATCACCCCGCCCCATTCTCCCTCTTTCCATCACCCCGCCCCATTCTCCCGCTTTCCATCACCCCGCCCCATTCTCCCTCTTTCAGTCACCCCGCCCCATTCTCTCGCTTTCCATCACCCCACCCCGTTCTCCCGCTTTCCATCACCCCGCCCCATTTTCCCGCTTTCCATCACCCCGCCCCATTCTCCTGCTTTCCATCACCCCGCCCCATTCTCCCTCATTCCATCACCCCGCCCCATTCTCTCGCTTTCCATCACCCCACCCCATTCTCCCGCTTTTCATCACCCCGCCCCATTCTCCCACTTTCCATCACCCCGTCCCATTCTCCCTCTTTCCATCACCCCGCTCCATTCTCCCGCTTTCCATCACCCCGCCCTATTCTCCCTCTTTCCATCACCCCTCCCTATTCTCCCTCTTTCCATCACCCCGCCCTATTCTCCCGCTTTCCATCACCCCGCCCCATTCTCCCGCTTTCCATCACCCCGCCCCATTCTCCCGCTTTCCATCACCCCGCCCCATTCTCCCGCTTTCCATCACGCCGCCCCATTCTCCCGCTTTGCATCACCCCGCCCCATTCTCCTGCTTTCCATCACCCCGCCCCATTCTCCCGCTTTCCATCACCCCTCCCCATTCTCCCTCTTTCCATCACCCCGCCCCATTGTCCTGCTTCCCATCACCCCGCCCCATTCTTCCGCTTTCCATCACCCCGCCCCATTCTCCCTCTTTCCATCACCCCGCCCCATTCTCCCGCTTTCCAT
The DNA here is from genome assembly GCA_948144175.1 of Closterium sp. NIES-65. Lineage (NCBI taxonomy): Eukaryota > Viridiplantae > Streptophyta > Zygnematophyceae > Desmidiales > Closteriaceae > Closterium > Closterium sp. NIES-65. The sequence goes on from CANXME010000695.1 coordinate 76,345, forward strand.
CTCCCCACCCTATTCTCCTGCTTTCCATCACCCCGTCCCATTCTCCTGCCTCTTTCCATCACCCCGCCCCAATCTCCCGCTTTCCATCACCGCGCCCCATTCTCCCGCTTTCCATCACCCCGCCCCCATTCTCCCGCTTCCCATCACCCCGCCCCGTTCTCCCACTTTCCATCATCCCGCCCCATTCTCCAGCATTCCATCACCGCGCCCCATTCTCCTGCTTTCCATCACCCCGCCCCATTCTCCCTCTTTCCATCACCCCGCCCCATTCTCCCGCTTTCCATCACCCCGCCCCATTCTCCTGCTTTCCATTACCCCGCCCCATTCTCCCGGTTTCCATCACCCCGCCCCATTCTCCCTCTTTCCATCACCCCGTCCCATTCTCCTGCCTCTTTCTATCACCCCGCCCCATTCTCCCTCTTTCCATCACCCCGCCCCATTCTCCCGATTTCCATCACCCCGCCCCATTCTCTCGCCTCTTTCCATCACCCCGCCCCATTCTCCCGCTTTCCATCACTCCGCCCCATTCTCCCGCTTTCCATCACCCCGCCCCATTCTCCCGCTTTCCATCACCCCGCCCCATTCTCCAACTTTCCATCACCCCGCCCCATTCTCCCGCTTTCCATCAACCCGACCCATTCTCCCGCTTTCCATTACCCCGCCCCATTCTCCCTCTTTCGATCACCCGCCCCATTCTCCCGCTTTCCTTCACCCGGCCCCATTCTTTCGCCTCTTTCCATCACCCCGCCCCATTCTCCTGCTTTCCATCACCCCGCCCCATTCTCCCGCTTTCCATCACCCCGCCCCATTCTCCAGCTTTCCATCACCCCGCCCCATTCTCCCTCTTTCCATCACCCTTCCCCATTCTCCCTCTATCCATCACCCCACCTAATTCTCCCGCTTTCCATCACCCCGTCCCATTCTCCCGCTTTCCATCACCCCGCCCCATTCTTTTGCGTTCCATCACCCCACCCTTTCCTCCCCTCTTTCCATCACCCCGCCCCATTCTCCCGATTTCTATCACCCCGCCCCATTCTCCCTCTTTCCATCACCCCGCTCCATTCTCCCGCTTTCCATCACCCCGCCCTATTCTCCCTCTTTCCATCACCCCTCCCTATTCTCCCTCTTTCCATCACCCCGCCCTATTCTCCCGCTTTCCATCACCCCGCCCCATTCTCCCGCTTTCCATCACCCCGCCCCATTCTCCCGCTTTCCATCACCCCGCCCCATTCTCCCGCTTTCCATCACCCCGCCCCATTCTCCCGCTTTCCATCACCCCGCCCCATTCTCCCTCTTTCCATCACCCCGCCCCATTCTCCCGCTTTCCATCACCCCGCCCCATTCTTTTGCGTTCCATCACCCCACCCCATCCTCCCCTCTTTCCATCACCCCGCCCCATTCTCCCGATTTCTAACACCCCGCCCCATTCTCCCTTTTTCCATCACCCCGCCCCATTCTCCCGCTTTCCATCACCCCGCCCCATTCTCCTTCTTTCAATCACCCTGCCCCATTCTCTCGCTTTCCATCATCCCGCCCCGTTCTCCCGCTTTCCATCACCCCGCCCCATTTTCGCGCTTTCCATCACCCCGCCCCATTCTCCTGCTTTCCATCACCCCGCCCATTCTCCCTCATTCCATCACCCCGCCCCATTCTCTCGCTTTCCATCACCCCGCCCCATTCTCCCGCTTTTCATCACCCCGCCCCATTCTCCCGCATTCCATCACCCCGTCCCATTCTCCCTCTTTCCATCACCCCGCTCCATTCTCCCGCTTTCCATCACCCCGCCCTATTCTCCCTCTTTCCATCACCCCTCCCTATTCTCCCTCTTTCCATCACCCCGCCCTATTCTCCCGCTTTCCATCACCCCGCCCCATTCTCCCGCTTTCCATCACCCCGCCCCATTCTCCCGCTTTCCATCACCCCGCCCCATTCTCCCGCTTTCCATCACCCCGCCCCATTCTCCCGCTTTCCATCACCCCGCCCCATTCTCCCTCTTTCCATCACCCCGCCCCGTTCTCCCGCTTTCCATCACCCCGCTCCGTTCTCCCGCTTTCCATCACCCCGACCCATTCTCCCCCTTTCCATCAACCCGCCACATTCTCCCGCTTTCCATCACCGCGCCCCATTCTCCCTCTTTCCATCACCCCGCCCCGTTGTCCCGCTTTCCATCACCCCGCCCCATTCTCCCTCTTTCCATCACCCCGCCCCATTCTCCCTGTTTCCATCACCCCGCCCCATTCTCCCGATTTCCATCACCCCTCCCCATTCTCCCGCTTTCCATCACCCCGCCCCATTCTCCCGCTTTCCATCACTCCACCCCATTCTCCCGCTTTCCATCACCCCGCCCCATTCTCCCGCTTTCCATCACCCTGCCCCATTCTCCCGCTTCCCATCACATCGGCCCATTCTCCCGCTTTCCATCACCCCGCCCCATTCTCCCACTTTCCATCACCCCGCCCCATTCTCCCTCCTTCCATCACCCCGCCTCATTCTCCCGCTTTCCATCACCCCGCCCCATTCTCCCGCTTTCCATAACCCCGCCGCATTCTCCCGCTTTCCATCACCCAGCCACATTCTCCCACTTTCCGTCAGCCCGCCCCATTCTCCCTCCTTCCATCGCCCTGTCCCATTCTCCCTCCTTCCATCATCCCGCCCCATTCTCCCTCCTTCCATCACCTCGCCCCATTTTCCCGCTTTCTATCAGCCCGCCCATTCCACCGCTTTCCATCACCCCGCCCCATTCTCCAGCTTTCCATAACCCGCCCCATTCTCCCGCTTTCCATCACCCCGCCCCATTCTCCCGCTTTCCATCGCCCCACCCCATTCTCCCGCTTTCCATCACCCCACCCCATATTCCCGCTTTCCATCACCCCGCCCCATTCTCCAGCTTTCCATCAGCCGCCCCATTCTCCCGCTTTCCATCACCCCGCCTCAGTCTCCCGATTCCCATCAACCCGCCCCATTCTCCCGCTTTCCATCACCCCGCCCCATTCTCCCTCTTTCCATCACCCCGCCCCATTCTCCCTGTTTCCATCACCCCGCCCCATTCTCCCGATTTCCATCACCCCTCCCCATTCTCCCGCTTTCCATCACCCCGCCCCATTCTCCCGCTTTCCATCACTCCACCCCATTCTCCCGCTTTCCATCACCCCGCCCCATTCTCCCGCTTTCCATCACCCTGCCCCATTCTCCCGCTTCCCATCACCTCGGCCCATTCTCCCGCTTTCCATCACCCCGCCCCATTCTCCCACTTTCCATCACCCCGCCCCATTCTCCCTCCTTCCATCACCCCGCCTCATTCTCCCGCTTTCCATCACCCCGCCCCATTCTCCCGCTTTCCATAACCCCGCCGCATTCTCCCGCTTTCCATCACCCAGCCACATTCTCCCACTTTCCGTCAGCCCGCCCCATTCTCCCTCCTTCCATCGCCCTGCCCCATTCTCCCTCCTTCCATCATCCCGCCCCATTCTCCCTCCTTCCATCACCTCGCCCCATTTTCCCGCTTTCTATCAGCCCGCCCATTCCACCGCTTTCCATCACCCCGCCCCATTCTCCAGCTTTCCATAACCCGCCCCATTCTCCCGCTTTCCATCACCCCGCCCCATTCTCCCGCTTTCCATCACCCCACCCCATTCTCCCGCTTTCCATCACCCCACCCCATATTCCCGCTTTCCATCACCCCGCCCCATTCTCCAGCTTTCCATCAGCCGCCCCATTCTCCCGCTTTCCATCACCCCGCCCCATTCTCCCGCTTTCCATCACCCCACCCCATTCTCCCGCTTTCCATCACCCCACCCCATATTCCCGCTTTCCATCACCCCGCCCCATTCTCCAGCTTCCCATCAACCCGCCCCATTCTCCCGCTTTCCATCACCCCGCCCCATTCTACCACTTTCCATCACCTCGCCCCTTTCTCCCGCTTTCCATCACCCTGCCCCATTCTCCCACTTTCCATCAACCTGCCCCATTCTCCCGCTTTCCATCACCCTGCCCGATTCTCCCTCCTTCCATCACCCCACCCCATTCTCCCGCTTTCCATCACCCCGCCTTATTCTCCTGCTCTCCATCACCCCGCACCATTCGCCCGCTTTCCATCACCCCTCCCCATTCTCCTGCTTTCCATCACCCCGCCCCATTCTCCCTCCTTCCATGACCCCGCCCCATTCTCCCTCCATCCATCGCCCCGCCCTATTCTCCCAATTTCCATCACCCCACCCCATTCTCCCCGCTTTCCATCACCCCGCCTTATTCTCCCGCTTTCCATCACCTCGCCCCATTCTCCCGCTTTCCATCACCCCGCCCCATTCTCCGCTTTCCATCACACGCCCATTCTCCCGCTTTCCATCACCCCGCACCATTCTCCCGCTTTTCATTACCCCGCCCCATTTTCCCGCTTCCCATCATCTCGCCCCATTCTCCTGCTTTCCATCACCCTGCCCCATTCTCCCTCCTTCCATCACCCCACCCCATTCTCCCGCTTTCCATCACCTCGCCCCATTCTCCCGCTTTCCGTCACCCGCCCCTTCTCCGCTTTCCATCACCCCGCCCATTCTCCTGCTTTCCATCACCCGCCCATTCTCCCGCTTTCCATCACCCCACCCCAGTCTCCCTGCTTTCCATCACCCGCCCCATTCTCCCGCTTTCCATCACCCCTCCCCAGTCTCCCGCTTTCCATCACCCCGCCCCATTCTCC
>CANXME010000696.1:0-25000 GCA_948144175.1 Closterium sp. NIES-65
TCCTCCCAGTTTCCCCCGACAGAGGCTCCTCTGCAGACACTTCACATGGACGTGTGGGGCCCGGCCCCCGTCCGTGGGCAGGGTCACGAGCGCTACTTCCTGTTGGTGGTTGACGACTACTCGCGTTACACCACAGTCTTCTCCTTGCGCAGCAAGGGTGCTGTCACTGAGGTGCTGATCGACTGGATTCGCGAGGCTCGTCTCCAGCTCAGGAGGAGCTTCGGCTCGGACTTTCCTGTTCTGCGTCTGCACTCTGACCGAGGTGGGGAGTTCTCCTCTCGCCTTCTGCGAGACTACTGTCGTGCACAGGGGATCCGCCAGACCTTTACGCTTCCGGACTCTCCACAGAAAAATGGGATTGCTGAGCGCCGCATTGGCATGGTCATGGATGTCGCTCGTACGTCCATGATGCATGCGGCTGCCCCCCATTTTCTGTGGCCGTTTGCGGTTCGGTACGCGGCGCATCAGCTCAACCTTCACCCCAGGGTCTCTCGGCCCGCGATGTCCCCAGTGTTACTGTGGACGGGGTAAGGTCGGCGATGCGTCTGCGTTCCGTGTCTGGGGATCTCGGGCGTTTGTCCGCGACTTGTCTGCGGACAAGCTGTCCCCCCGTGCTGCTCCCTGTGTCTTCCTTGGCTTCCCCTCTGATGCTCCAGGGTGGCAGTTCTACCACCCCTCCTCTCGTCGTGTTCTGTCCTCCCAGGACGTCACGTTCGACGAGTCAGTCCCCTTCTACCGCCTCTTCCCCTACCGTACTCCTTCCCTCCCCCCCCACCGGACTTCCTGGTGCCAGTTCCCCCCCCGGTAGACCCCCCTCCCCCCTCAGGTTCCTGCCCCTTCAGGTGTGTCCCAGGTAGACACAGTCGAGCCAGTCGAGGTTGCTGCTGAGTCTGGTCCTGTTGCGGGTGCAGAGTCTGGGGGTGCTACGCCTGCGGGTGCTGAGCTTGGGGGTGCTGCTGCTGGGGGTGCTGAGCCTGGGGTGCGAGGCCGGGGGGTGCTGAGCTTGGGGGTGCTGCTGCTGGGGGTACTGAGCCGGGGGGTGCTACGTCAGGAGCTGCTGAGCCTGGGGGTGCTGAGCCTGGAGGTGCGGAGCCTGCGACTGCTGGACCTGGGGGCTCTCCGGTTGCTCCGTCTCGGCGGGAGCCGCTCTCTCCACAGGAGCTGCGCGAGTGGTTTGCTCGCCGCTGGAGGCGTGCTGCTGGAGCGGGAGCTCCTTCGACTGCTGAGGGTGCTGGTGCTGCCGGTCCCGGAGCTGCTGGGCCTGCGGATCCTACTGGAGCTGGAGCTGCTGAGCCTGGGGGTGCTGAGTCTGGAGCTGCTGAGCCTGGGGGTGCTGAGTCTGGAGCTGCTGAGCCTAGGGGTGCTATGTCTGGAGCTGCTGAGCCTGGGGGTGCTACGTCTGGAGCCGCTGAGCCTGGGGTTTCTCCTGGTGCTGCGTCTCGGCGGGAGCCCCTCTCTCCACAGGAGCTGCGCGAGTGGTTTGCTCGCCGCTGGAGGCGTACTGCTGGAGCTAGAGCTTCTTCGACCGTCGAGGGTGCTGGTGCCGCCGGTCCCGGAGGTGCTACGCCTGCGGGTCCTACTGGAGCTGGGGCTGCTGAGGGCGTTGGTGCTGAGTCTGCTGCTGTCTGTCCTGACGGTGGTTCTGCTGCTGGTGTTGCTGGAGGTACTGCCGCTGGAGGTGTTGGTGGCGCTGGTGCTGCCGCTGAGGGTGCTGGTGCTGTCCCTGCTGAGTCTGGAGCTGCCGCGCGGCCTCGGGCGTACTTCGTTCCGCTTCTGCAGCAGGTTCTTGGTCTTTCTCCTCCGGTAGAGTGTCCACAACCTGTCCAGTCGCAGTCACTGTTGGAGCCTACCTCCCCACTGCCTGCTCCCTCTCCTTACACTGGTCCTACTGGAGGTCTTACTGAGCGTCGTGAGCCTGCGTCTTGTCCCGCGTCGCCTGTTCGTGCTGCCCGCGCTAGTGGTCGTGGTTCGCGTCCGCGTCCTCCTCCTGTCCCTGGCACGCACCGGATGTCTCTGCGTCCGTCCACTGCTCCTCTGCGTGCCCTTTTGCCTTCTCCTCCTGAGTCCTCCCTTCCTGTGCTTACCGACCCAGAGCCGGACTCCCTTCGTGCTGCCAGTCCTACCGTCACGCGTCTGCTTGCTACTGTCGTCACTGACCCCTCTTTTGAGTCCGCTGCTGCGTCTGCTCTTGTCGCTGAGCTCGTCGACTTTGCTGCTCGCTGTCGTCTAGACTACGCTGCTAGTCTTCTTGCTGAGTCTGCGTCTGTCTGACCTCCGTCCATCGGGGGTGAGTGTGCTCTTGGCACGGACGTCCTAGAGGACAGGCAGGAGGAGTTCCAGTGTCTGGCTGCTGCTTCACCTCATCTCGCGTCTGTACTGCTTGCTCCTGAGGGAGACCCAGATGCACTAGACATCCCGACTCCGCGCTCTTACGCGGAGGCCGTAGAGGGTCCCTACTCCTCTCAGTGGCAGGCAGCTATGGATGCAGAGATGGCTTCCTGGAAGTCCACAGGCACCTACGTTGACGCGGTTCCCCCTCCTGGGGCGAACATCGTCAGTGGCATGTGGATCTTCAGAGTGAAGCGGCCGCCGGGCTCTCCACCTGTCTTCAAGGCGCGGTACGTCGCTCGTGGCTTCAGTCAACGGCAGGGAGTTGACTACTTTCAGACCTTCTCTCCCACCCCGAAGATGACCACTCTTCGGGTGCTGCTGCACATAGCCGCTCAGCGCGACTACGAGCTTCACTCTCTCGACTTTAGTACTGCGTTCTTGCAGGGGAGCCTGCACGAGGAGATCTGGCTGCGCCGTCCACCTGGCTTCACTGGGACTTTCCCTCCTGGCACCCAGTGGAGCCTCCGATGGCCAGTCTACGGTCTCCGCCAGGCACCACGTGAGTGGCACGACACACTGAGGACTACGCTTGCGGCCCTTGGGTTTGCTCCTTCTACTGCTGACCCGTCGCTGTTTCTGCGCACCGACACTTCACTGCCGCCGTTCTACATCCTCGTGTACGTCGACGACTTGGTCTTTGCCACAGCGGACACTGCTGGACTCGCCTACGTGAAGTCCGAGCTGCTGAAGAGACACACGTGCACAGACCTGGGTGAACTGCGCAGCTACCTTGGCTTGCAGATCACTCGGGACAGAGCACGCCGCACCATTACCTTGACTCAGTCACACATGGTGCAGCAGGTCCTTCAGCGCTTCGGCTTCACGTACTCCTCGCCTCACGCCACTCCTCTGTCTACTCGTCACTCGCTCTCAGGTCTGCCTTCGGATGAGTCCGTAGAGTCGAGTGGCCCGTACCCAGAGCTTGTTGGCTGCCTCATGTACCTGATGACCTGCACACGACCTGACCTTGCATACCCTCTTAGCATTCTTGCACGCTATGTTGCTCCTGGGAGACACCGACCAGAGCACATGGCTGCAGCGAAGAGGGTATTGCGCTACCTGTGCAGTACGTCGGGCATGGGGCCAGTGCTTGGAGGGCAGATTCCAGTGGTACTTACAGGTCACGCGGACGCTTCTTGGGCTGACGACCAGGCTACGCAGCGGTCGTCACAGGGTTACACCTTCAGCCTTGGCTCCGGCTCTGTCTCGTGGCGGGCTACTCGCTCGTCTTCGGTTCTCAGCTCGAGTTGTGAGGCTGAGATCTACGCAGGGGCCATGGCTGCACAGGAGCTTCGCTGGCTCACCTACCTGCTGACTGACCTTGGAGAGCCGCCTCGTTCTCCTCCAGTGCTGTACGTAGACAACAAGGCCATGCTGGCCTTGCGTCGAGAGCAGCGTCTGGAGCACAGAACGAAGCACATTGCTCTTCGCTACTTCCTTGCTCGTGAGCTACAGCAGCGTGGACAGTTGCGGCTTGCGTACGTGGCCTCTGAGGCCAACACTGCTGATGTGTTCACCAAGGCACTCGCGCCTTGTGACCATCAGCGCTTCTGCACCCAGCTGGGTCTTGTGCCTGTCTTGCCTCACTTGCTCTCCTCTTGACTTTACTTGTATTGTCACATATATATACCTGCTCTTGCTTCTCTAGCTTTATATATATATGTGTGTACTACTGCATGTGAACTGGCCTTGTGGCCTTGTTCTTGTGCTCGGACTGTGTGGTGACTTTGTGATCCACCCTGAGCTTTGCTTTGCTTTGCTTGACTGGTCTTGTGACCCCTTGTTCTCCCCCACTTTGCCTATGGGGATGTGTCAGAACATATATGTAGCTTATGCTGTTGTGTAGGCTACAGTGGGGTGTCCCATAGGGGGTACAACCCAATTAGGGTTTTGCTATTTGGACCCAACTCTTTCATAGTGCATTCATTCTCGTTCTATTCTCCACAGGAGTAGCAGTAGTAGCAGGAGAAGTAGTTGCTGCACGTGGGGCGGCGCGGCTTGGTCAGGGCGGCGCGATTCGGGCGGCGCGACTCGGGCGGCGCGGCTCGGGCAGGGCGGCGCGGTGCGGCTCGGACTAGGGTACGCGGCATGGCGCAACGGTGGGCCTGCGCGTGGGCGGCTGTAGCGGGCGATCCGTGGCTGTGCGTGGGCGGCGGCTTACGAGGGCGACGCGGCGGCCTACGGGCGGGGCTGCGGCGCTCTGGATGGCCAGGAGGGCTGGTCGACGGGCGGCTAGCGGGCTGTTCGTGGCGGCACTAGTCGCGCGGGCGGCTAACAGTCGGCGCGCGCGCAAAAAAGGCCGCGCGCGGGCTGCTAGCGGGCTCGTGCACTAAAAGAAAAAGGGCCGCGCACGGCACTAGCGAGCTGCGCACGGGCAGTAGGAGAAGGAGAGGCGCACGAGGGCGCACTAGGAGAGAGGCGCTCGAAGGCGCTAAGTCGATACGGCGCTCGAGGGCGCTTGGTGATGCCTTTCAGCAGCTGCAGGTCGTGATCGTCCCGCCACTGTCGCGTGCGGAACAGCGGTGCCAGCTGGCTGTGGCTCTTCAGGTGCTCTGGCAGCCCCGGCAGCAACTCCTCCCAACCCAGCTCCACCGCTTCCTCCTCCTCTTCCAACCCCTCTTCCTTTTCACCCTCCTTGTCACCCTGCTTCTTTTCACCCTCCTTCTTTTCAACCTCCTCTTCTCGCTCCTTCTTGTCACCCTCCTTCTTGTCACCCTCCTTCATGTCACCCTCCTTGTCACCCTCCTGCTTTCCACCTTCTCCCTCTCCCGTCTCTCCCTCTCCAGTATCTCCTTCACCCTTCGCACCCGGCTCACTGTTTCCCTCCTCCCGCTTCTCATGCCCCTCCCCATCTCCCTCCACGCCCCCCATTTCTGAAGGTCCATCCCCCTTCCCTTCCCCCACCACCCCTCCACGCCCCCTCTCTCCCTTCTCACCCCCTTCCCCACCAGCCAAAGTCACGCCCTCCATTTCTGAAGGTCCATCCCTTTTTCCTTCTCTCACCGCGCCTCCGCACACTTCCTCTCCCGCCTTCCTGACAGCCTCTTCTTTCCCAGAAGGTGCTGCTGCTGCTGCTGCTGCTGCTACTGCTGCTACTGCTGCATCTTTTGTTGCTGCCTCTCCCGCTGCTGCCACTGCACCCCTACGCTCTGCACCACTCGCGTCTGCACCCCTCTTTTCCACACCCCTTCCCTCTGCACCCCCACCTTTGGCCAGCCTCCTCGCCCTGACCCTCTCCCGCAGCCTCTCCCGGGTGCTCTCAGCCGCGGCCACCTTGATGCGAATGAGGTGCAGTAGGGCCAGCCGGATGAGCACCTCCTGCGGATTCACGCCCTCCTTGGGCACTCCGTCTGGTGGAGGGGGGAGGACGAAGGAGGTGGGGAGGGAGGAGAAGAGGAGATGGGGATGGGGATGGGGCAGTGAGAGGGGAAGGAGAGGGGAATGAGATGCTGAGTGAGGACATTGCCCAACCTTCACAATGTCCTCACTCAGCATCTCCCATCTCACATCCTTCAACAAGTTCAGCATCTTCTCCCCTCCACCTCCACTCCCACCACTCCCACTCCTCCTCCACCCACACCTCCGCCTTCAGCCCCTCCCACTCACTACCCTCCACCCTATGCTGGCTGGCCTTACCCTCCTTACCCACCTCCCGGATATGGCCATGGCCCCCCGGCATCTGCTGCTAATGCTGCTGAACAAACCTCCTCCTCCATCAACCCTCCTTGCTTTACTCCATTTCCCTCTACTGGATTCATAGGACATGTTAGCACTGCTTCTGCTGATTCTCTGTATGCCCATGCTATCAATAAGCCCCTCTTCCAGTATTCCGCCTACTCCTTCTCCTCAGCATGCCTTGAGTTAATCCTTGACAGTGGAGCCACACACACTGTCCTTCGGAATGCAGGCACACTGGTACCTCTCCCCAATCCCTCCACTATCTATGGAGCTGACTCCAGCTTCACCATCACAAGTCGACACACCTCCACACTCCCTTGTCCCATCTTCTCCTCAGGTATAGTCACAGGTCTATATATCCCCTCCCTACGCAACAATCTGGTAGCACTTTGTGACCTCACCAGGTTCGGTATCACCGCCCTCTTCCCTGGTTATGCACGTCACTGCGACCTCTTTCATACCTCCACTGGCCGCTTCATCTGTCGCATTCCCCTCTGCCCTCACACTAACATGTACACATACTGCACCCCTCGCACCTCCATCCACCACCTCATCACCCTCTCGGCACCCCTCCCCTCTCCCTCACCTCCCCTCTCCCCCCCCCCTCCTCTCCTCCCATCCCCTCTTCCCCCCCACCCCACCACTCCTCCCACTCCCCCCACTCCCCCCCCTCCCCCACCCCCTCATGTCAGTGTCGTGACCTCACCCACCCCGCAGTTCTCCTTCACCATCGGTTGGGTCATCCCAACTTTGCCACCCTCCGTCAAACTGTCTCCACCAAACTCCTCGACGGACTCCCCCTCACCCTCTCCCCTCTCCCCCCGTCACCCTCCCCTCCCTGCTCAGTGTGCGTTGAAAGCAAACTGAAACAGGCCCCCCACAAGAGTCATCCCTCTTTTTCTCCCCAGCCTCTTGATCTCGTCCACTTGGACGTCTGGGGCCCCAACCCTTCCCCCACCAGGCAAGGTCATAAATACTTGCTCATCCTGGTGGATGATCACAGCCGCAACTCCTCCGTCTCCCTCCTTCGCACGAAGACAGAGGCCCCGGCTGCTATTTTTGCCTGGGCTGAACAAGCACGCACCCATTTCAAACGTCCGGTCTCCTGCTTCTACTCTGATGGTGGTGGTGAGTTTCTTAACATGCTCTCATCCTACTGCACCACTCGTGGCATTATTCACACCTACACCCTACCTCATTCCCCTCATCAGAATGGCGTGGCGGAAAGTAGGGTCCGTGAGGTCACCAAGACTGCTCGGTGCCTCATGGTCCATACCTCCTACCCGCCCTCTTTCTGAGGCTATGCCATCCTCCACGCTGCCATCCTCACTAACTTGTACCCTCATACCTCCCAGCCCACCACCACTCCCACTGCACTCTGGACATCCAAAAAGCCCGACATCACCCCCCTGCGCGTGTGGGGTTCCATGGCGTATGTTCTCATACACCCTGTCGACCGCTCACGCAAAGCTGGGAAGCTAGCCTCTCGCACTCTGTCAGATTATTATAGCTGATGCATGTTTGTAGGCTATAGTGGGGTAGCACATATGGGGTACAGCTTTCTAGGGTTGTATTTGTACCCAACTCTGACTTAGTCATTTTTCATTCCTTGTCATTTATTTCACATGGTATAGAGCGAGTTCCCTGTGGGAACGTTGCCTAGGGCCCACCGAAGCGCGCCCCGAGGCGCGCATTTTTTTTTAGCGACCCCTCGAGTCGCCATTTCCCTCGTGGCCCCGCCGTCCCTCAGACGCGGCCCCGCCACCCCTTCTGATCGCGGCCCCGCCACCCGATCCCGGCCCCGCCGCCACGTCGCGGCCCCGCCGCCCGATCGCGGCCCCGCCGCCCGCTACGACGCCGCCCCGCCGCCTGCTCTGACGCGGCCCCGCCGCCACCTCTTACGCGGCCCCGCCGCCACCTCTGACGCGGCCCCGCTGCCTGATCTGACGCGGCCCCGCCGCCACCTCTGACGCGGCCCCGCCGCCTGATCTGACGCGGCCCCGCCGCCGCCTCTGACGCGGCCCCGCCGCCTGATGTGACGCGGCCCCGCCGCCTGATCTGACGTGGCCCCGCCGCCGCCTCTGACGCGGCCCCGCCGCCTGCTCTGACGCGGCCCCGCCGCCCACTACGACGCGGCCCAGCCGCCGACTACGCCGCGGCCCCGCCGCCCGCTACGCCGCCGGCCCCGCCGCCTGCTCAGCCGCGGCTCCGCCGCCCTCTCTGCCGGCTCCGCCGCTCCACCAGCCGCGGCCCCGCCGTCCCCGCCGCTGCACCTACCGGCCCTGCTACTTCGGCCCCGCTGCCCCTGATCTCGTGGCCCCACCACCCTACCTGCAGCACCCGAGCCGCCCACCTGCAGCAGCCGAGCAGCAGTGCAGCCGAGCCGCCCCGCACCCGAGCCGCCCTGCCGCCGAGCCGCCCGGGAGCCGAGCCGCCCTACACCCGAGCCGCCCTGCCGCCGAGCCGCCCGGGAGCCGAGCCGCCCTGAACCAGAGCCGCCCTGCCGCCGAGCCGCCCGGGAGCCGAGCCGCCCAGCAGCCGAGTCGCTGAGTCGCCGAGCCGCCCTTCTGCAGAGTTGCCCGGCCTGCCCTGCCTGGTGAGCACAGTCCCATTGTCACTGCGTGCTCTTCCCCTACTGCTTGCACTGCTTCGCTGTCGTCGTCATGGCTACCCCTAGTGTCCTAGCTTTTGACGCTGAGGGTCGCGCCATTGACTTTGAGGTCTGGGTAGACGACCTGCAGTTGTTTTTACAGTGCGATAGGGCAGACGGCCTCTCTCTCTTTGACCTTACCTCTGGCGCCTCTCCTGCTCCAGCTGCTGATGCTGATCCCACTGTGCGCTCTCAGTGGGCCACCCGCGATGCTGCTGCACGTCTTGCTGTGCGTCGCCACCTCCCTACCTCTGAGCGCGCGCACTTTAGTCAGTACAAGAGTGCTCAGACCTTGTACGACGCTGTAGTTGCGCGCTACTCCTCCCCTGCCACTGCTGCACTGAGCCGTCTCATGCTTCCCTACCTCTTTCCTGACCTCTCTGCCTTTCCCACTGTCGCTGACCTCATTACGCACCTCCGCACTAGTGACACTCGCTACCGCGCCGCCCTTCCTGCTGATTTCTGCGCTAAGAACCCCCCCCCCATGTACATCACTCTCTACTACGTAGTCGCACGCCTCCCTGACTCCCTTCGCGTAGTCAGGGACCACTTTCTCGCAGTCTGTCCCACCACCCTCACCGTCGACGTCCTCGAGAAGGCCCTCCTAGCAGCGGAGAAGAGCATAGTCGCTGTAGGAGCTTCTCGTGGAGACCCTCGCACCCCCATCTTTGAGGGGTGCTCTCCTTCCCCCTTGCTGCCCTCTGTTGCCGCTGCTGCTGCTGCCGACCTGCTTGGTCTTGAGTCGGTCGGCGCGGCGTCTGCCCCTAGTGGGAGACGTCGCTCTGGCAAGGGCAAGGGGGGCAAGGGCGCCGGTGGAGCTGGAGGGGGCGGTGGCGGTGGCGGCGGAGGCGGCGGAGGGAGTGGGGGTGGCGGCGGGAGTGGTGGCGGGGTTGGTGGTGGTGATGGCAGCAGCGGCGGAAGCGGCGGTGGTGGTGGCAGCGGTGGTGGTGGTGGCAGCGGTGGTGGTGGTGGCAGCGGTGGTGGTGGTGGCAGGGGTGGTGGTGGTGGCAGCGGCGGAGGTGGAGGCGGCGGAGGAGGCAGCGGAGGAGGCGGTGGTGGTGGAGGGGGTGGAGCTGGTCGGGGTGGTACCCAGCAGCGGAGCGGCGGTGGTGGTGGCCAGCGCTCGCAGCAGCAGCAGCAGCAGCGTTCGCGGGACATCCCTCCGCCTCAGCAGCTTCGTGAGTGGTACACTCAGCGTCAGAGGGGTGGGGGTACTGGTCCTTGCACCTACGTCCTTCGTTCCGGCGACGGCGCGGGTGAGCAGTGTGGGGGTGCCCACCCCACTCAGCGCTGTTTTGGCCGCCTGACGGACGCTTGACGTCAGCAATTCCCCGGGGCTAGTGAGATCCCTCGCTGGGATGAGCTTCTTAGGGCTGGTGTAGCGATCTTTGATCTTGATTTTGATGCTATCCTTGCTGCTATGTATGCTGTAACTATTAGTGAGGAGACTGAGGGTTACCGGTGTTTCCAGCCCGACCCGGGCATTGGTCCTGCTGCGCTAGGTGCTTGTGAGGCTGCTGCTCTAGGTGCCAGTGCGTCTGCGCTCTCAGGTACTGGTGAGACTGCGCTCTCAGGTACTGCGTCGCCCTCGTCCTCCCTTACTTTCACACTTGACTCTGGGGCTTCTCGCTCCTTCTTTCGAGACCGCACCACCCTTACGCCGCTTGGCCGGCCGGTTGCCGTCTCCCTGGCTGACCCCTCTGGGGGTCCTGTCCTCTCTCACTTCTCCACTGTCCTCCCGTGTCCGGCTGCCCCTTCGGGCACCCTGTCTGGTCTGTACCTTCCCTCGTTCTCTACGAACTTGGTGAGTGGCGCGGACCTGCAGGATGTGGGGGTTCACCAGTTCACTCCTGCGAGTCAGCGGGTGACCCACTGCACGGAGGCACGCACAGGCCGACACCTGGCCACGTTCTCGCGTCGGCCGGGGTCGAGTCTCTACACCCTGACCGTTGAGTCTCCTCCTGTCCCTGCGTCTGGTCAGGTGGCTGCGTCAGGTCAGGTGCTTGCTGCTGCGTCCCGGTCAGGTCCTGAGTCTGCCCCCTGTTCTTGTTGCCTCCTGTCTCACGAGACTCTCCTGTGGCACCACCGTCTTGGCCACCCCTCCTTGCCCCGTCTTCGGAGCATGGCTTCCCGTGTCCTTGTCTCTGGTCTTCCCCAGTCTCTCCCTCCCCTTCCCTCCGGGCCAGGACCTTCCTGTGTCCCCTGTGTCGAGGGTCGCCTCCGGGCTGCTCCTCACTCCTCCCAGTTCCCCCCGACAGAGGCTCCTCTGCAGACGCTTCACATGGACGTGTGGGGCCCAGCCCCCGTCCGTGGGCAGGGTCACGAGCGCTACTTTCTGTTGGTGGTTGACGACTACTCGCGTTACACCACAGTCCTCCCCTTGCGCAGCAAGGGTGCTGTCACTGAGGTGCTGATCGACTGGATCCGCGAGGCTCGTCTCCAGCTCAGGAAGAGCTTCGGCTCGGACTTTCCTGTTCTGCGTCTGCACTCGGACAGAGGCGGAGAGTTCTCCTCGCGCCTTCTGCGAGACTACTGTCGTGCACGGGGGATCCGCCAGACCTTCACGCTTCCGGACTCTCCACAGCAAAATGGGATTGCTGAGCGCCGCATTGGCATGGTCATGGATGTCGCTCGTACGTCCATGATGCATGCGGCTGCCCCCCATTTTCTGTGGCCGTTTGCGGTGAGGTACGCGGCGCATCAGCTCAACCTTCACCCCAGGGTCTCTCGGCCCGCGATGTCCCCAGTCTTGCTGTGGACGGGGAAGGTTGGCGATGCGTCTGCGTTCCGTGTCTGGGGATCTCGGGCGTTTGTCCGCGACTTGTCTGCGGACAAGCTGTCCCCTCGTGCTGCTCCCTGTGTCTTCCTTGGCTTCCCCCCTGACGCTCCAGGGTGGCAGTTCTACCACCCCTCCTCTCGTCGTGTTCTGTCCTCCCAGGACGTCACGTTCGATGAGTCAGTCCCCTTCTACCGCCTCTTCCCCTACCGCACTCCTTCCCTCCCCCCTTCGCCGGACTTCCTTGTGCCAGTTCCCCCCCCGGTAGACCCCCTCCCCCCTCAGGTTCCTGTCCCCTCAAGTGTGTCCCAGGTAGACGCAGTTGACCCGGTCGAGGTTACTGGTGACTCTGGTGCTGCTGCGGGTGCTGAGCCTGGGGGTGCTGACTCTGGAGGTGCTGTGAGCGGGGGTGCCGGGCCTGGAGGTGCTGCTTCTGGGGGTGCTGAGCCTGGGGGTGCTGGGCCTGGGGGTACTACTGCGGAGGGTGCTGAGCCGGGGGGTGCTGTGCCTGGAGCTGCTGAGCCTGGGGGTGCTGAGTTGGGAGCTGCTGAGCCTGGGGGTGCTGAGCCTGGGGTTTCTCCTGCTGCTGCGTCTCGACGGGAGCCCCTCTCTCCACAGGAGCTGCGCGAGTGGTTTGCTCGCCGCTGGAGGCGTGCTGCTGGAGCTGGAGCTTCTTCGACCGTCGAGGGTGCTGGTGCTGCCGGTCCCGGAGCTGCTGGGCCTGCGGGTCCTCCTGGAGCTGGAGCTGCTGAGGGTGTTGGTGCTGAGACCACTGCTGTCTGTCCTCGCGGTGGTTCTGCTGCTGGTGTTGCTGGAGGTCCTGCCGCTGGAGGTGTTGGTGGCGCTGGTGCTGTCGCTGAGGGTGCTGGTGCTGTCCCTGCTGAGTCTGGAGCTGTCGCGCGGCCTCGGCCGTACTTCGTTCCGCTCCTGCAGCAGGTTCTTGGTCTTTCTCCTCCGGTAGAGTGTCCACAGCCTGTCCAGTCGCAGTCAATGGAGCCTTCCTCTCCTCTGCCTGCTCCCTCTCCTTACACTGGTCCTACTGGAGGTCTTACTGAGCGTCGTGAGC
This sequence comes from Closterium sp. NIES-65, assembly GCA_948144175.1. Classification (NCBI taxonomy): domain Eukaryota; kingdom Viridiplantae; phylum Streptophyta; class Zygnematophyceae; order Desmidiales; family Closteriaceae; genus Closterium; species Closterium sp. NIES-65. Next base: position 12,562 of record CANXME010000696.1, read on the forward strand.
CTGCGTCTCGTCTCGCGTCGCCTGTTCGTGCTGCTCGCGCTAGTGGTCGCGGTTCGCGTCAGCGTCCTCCTCCTGTCCCTGGCAGGCACCGGATGTCTCTGCGTCCGTCCACTGCTCCTCTGCGTGCCCCTTTGCCTTCTCCTCCTGAGTCCTCTCTTCCTGCGCTTGCCGACCCTGTGTCGGACTCTCTTCGTGCTGCCAGTCCTATTGTCACGCGTCTGCTTGCTACTGTCGTCACTGACCCCTCGTTTGAGTCCAGTGCTGCGTCTGCTCTTGTCACTGAGCTCGTCGACTTTGCTGCTCGCTGTCGTCTAGACTACGCTGCTAGTCTTGTTGCTGAGTCTGCGTTTGTCTGTCCTCCGTACGTCGGGGGTGAGTGTGCTCTTGGCACGGACGTCCTAGAGGACAGGCAGGAGGATTTACAGTGTCTGGCTGCTGCTTCACCTCATCTCGTGTCTGTACTGCTTGCTCCTGAGGGAGACCCGGATGCACTAGACATCCCGACTCCGCGCTCTTACGCGGAGGCCGTAGAGGGTCCCTACTCCTCTCAGTGGCAGGCAGCTATGGATGCAGAGATGGCTTCCTGGAAGTCCACAGGCACCTACGTTGACGCAGTTCCCCCTCCTGGGGCGAACATCGTCAGTGGCATGTGGATCTTCCGGGTGAAGCGGCCGCCGGGCTCTCCACCTGTCTTCAAGGCGCGGTACGTTGCTCGTGGCTTCAGCCAGCGGCAGGGAGTTGACTACTTTCAGACCTTCTCTCCCACCCCGAAGATGACCACTCTTCGGGTGCTGCTGCACATAGCCGCTCAGCGCGACTACGAGCTTCACTCTCTCGACTTCAGCACTGCGTTCCTGCAGGGTAGCCTGCACGAGGAGATCTGGCTGCGCCGTCCACCTGGCTTCACTGGGACTTTCCCTCCTAGCACCCAGTGGAGCCTCCGACGGCCAGTCTACGGTCTCCGCCAGGCACCGCGTGAGTGGCACGACACACTGAGGACTACGCTTGCGGCTCTTGGGTTTGCTCCCTCTACTGCTGACCCGTCGCTGTTTCTGCGCACCGACACTTCACTGCCGCCGTTCTACATCCTCGTGTACGTCGACGACTTGGTCTTTGCCACAGCGGACACTGCTGGACTCGCCTACGTGAAGTCCGAGCTACTGAAGAGACACACGTGCACAGACCTGGGTGAACTGCGCAGCTACCTTGGCTTGCAGATCACTCGGGACAGAGCACGCCGCACCATCACCTTGACTCAGTCACACATGGTGCAGCAGGTCCTTCAGCGCTTCGGCTTCACGTACTCCTCGCCTCAGGCCACTCCTCTGCCTACTCGCCACTCACTCTCAGCTCTGCCTTTGGATGAGTCCGTAGAGTCGAGTGGCCCGTACCCAGAGCTTGTTGGCTGCCTCATGTACCTGATGACCTGCACTCGACCTGACCTTGCATACCCTCTGAGCATTCTTGCACGCTATGTTGCTCCTGGGAGACACCGACCAGAGCACATGGCTGCAGCGAAGAGGGTATTGCGCTACCTGTGCAGTACGTCGGGCATGGGGCTAGTGCTTGGAGGGCGGAGTCCAGTGGTCCTTACAGGCCACGCGGACGCTTCTTGGGCTGACGACCAGGCTACGCAGCGGTCGTCACAGGGTTACACCTTCAGTCTTGGTTCCGGCTCTATCTCGTGGCGGTCTACTCGTTCGACTTCGGTTCTCAGCTCCAGTTGTGAGGCTGAGATCTACGCCGGGGCCATGGCTGCACAGGAGCTTCGCTGGCTCACCTACCTGCTGACTGACCTTGGAGAGCCGCCTCGTTCTCCTCCAGTGCTGTACGTAGACAACAAGGCCATGCTGGCCTTGTGTCGAGAGCAGCGCTTGGAGCACAGAACGAAGCACATTGCTCTCCGCTACTTCCTTGCTCGTGAGCTGCAGCAGCGTGGTCAGTTGCGACTTGCGTACGTGGCCTCTGAGGCCAACACTGCTGATGTGTTCACCAAGGCACTCGCGCCTTGTGACCATCAGCGCTTTTGCACCCAGCTGGGTCTTGTGCCTGTCTTGCCTCACTTGCTCTCCTCTTGACTTCACTTGTACTGTGACATATATATATACCTGCTCTTGCTTGTCTAGTTTTATATATATGTCTGTACTCCTGCATGTGAACTGGCCTCTGGCCCTGCTCTTGTGCTCGGACTGTGTGGTGACTTTGTGATCCACCCTGAGCTTGCTTTGCTTTGCTTGACTGGTCTTGTGACCCCTTGTTCTCCCCCACTTTGCCTATGGGGGTGTGTCAAACATTATATATGTTATGCTTGTGTAGGCTACAGTGGGTTAGCCTATAGGGGGTACACAATTCTAGGGTTTCCTACTTTTACTCATTTCACTGCTAGTTCATTCAACCCTAATTGGGTTGTACTCGCTATAGAGTACCCCATTGCAGTCTAGACAATTATAACATTCATAGCCAAAGTGGGGTGTAATCAGCACAATGAGCAGGCAGGCATAGAGCAGGATCACAAGGACAAGCAAAGCTAGAGGCATTCACAAAGGGCAAGTGAGGAGGAGGAGGCGAGACTGTAAGAGGAGAGGAGATAGGAGGCGACGGCTGAAGCTGCAGACACACGGGCAATAGGAGTCACACTGGCACATCGGCTACCGGAACAGCGCCCCGGACTACTAGAGTAACTGGCTCCACGGCTAAGACGAGCGGTAGGAGCAACGGACCCACGGGCGACTGGCGCAGCTGGCTACGACTGGGCTACCGGAGCAGCGCCCCGGACTATGGTGCTGCTGACGACACGACGACAGCCTCCGTTCAACCTCCCCCAACTGTCCCACCCCCCTTTCACACACTCCTTGCTGCACCCCTAGCTCCACTCCCACGTCACCCCCCTTTTCACACACCCCCTGCTGCACCCTAGGTTCACTCACACCCCACCCCCTAGCACCACTCCGTCGACTCCCACACACCCACCCCCCTCAGCGGCAGCTGCAGCAGTGGGAGACAGAGGAGGAGGAGGAGCAGGGGAGACCACACACCCGCCACCACCTACTTGCCACCCCCAGACCCTAACACAGGGCAGGGCGGGACGGCGGGTAGGGAGGTTACGGGGGGGGGGGGTGGGGGGGGGGGGGGGAGGGAGGGAGGGCTGACGCGCGGCCTCCCAGGGCGCCAAAACAGGCGGCAGAAGGGGCGACACTCGCCCCCCCTCCCAAGGTCCCCCCAGGGAGCCGCGACGAGCGACGGGAAAAGAGGGGGGGGCGGTGCACGTGCCCCCGGTGCGCCAGGCGACGGAGCATGGCCGGGGCGGGGGCGGGGCAGGGTCGAGGCAGGGCCAAAAGGGGTGGCGACCGGGCCGCAAGGGGCGGCGACGGGGCCGCTGGAGGCGGCGATGGGGCCGATAGGGGCGGCGACGGGGCCGCGAAGGGGCCGCGAGGGGCCTAGAAGGGCGGGGACGGGCCGCTAGGGGCGGCGACGGGGCCGCGAAGGGGCGGCGACGGGGCCGCTGGAGGCGGCGACGGGGTTGATAGGGGCGGCGACGGCGCTGCGAAGGGGCCGCGAGGGGCCTGGAAGGGCGGCGAAGGGGCCGCAAAGGGGCAGCGACGAGGCCGCTGGAGGCGGCGACGGGGCCGATAGGGGCGGCGACGGGGCCGCGAAGGGGCTGCGAGGGGCCTGCAAGGGCGGCGACGGGCCGCTAGGGGCGGTGACGGGGCCGCGAAGGGGCGGCAACGGGGCCGCGAAGGGGCCGCGAGGGGCCAAGAAGGGCGGCGACGGGGCCGCAAGGGGTGGCGACGGGGCCGCTAAGGGTCGCGCGAGAGGCACGCCACGGGGCGTGCAGAACACAGAGTAGCAGCAGCGGAAGCAGTTAGGTGGGCCCACAGGCCAGGAGCGTAGATGCTCTAATAGCATGTGAAGAATGAGGAAGGAAGAAGAGGGGGTTGCACTAGCAGCAGTTGGCATACATGTAGGAAACCCTAATTGGGTTGTACTCGCTATAGATTATCCCACTGCATGCTAGACAATTATAACATTCTGACAGCCCAATCATGCGGTGGGCAAAACCAACCGCCGAGCAAGTGAGTTGCACCACTAAGAAGGTGGCTTGGTGGCGAATGGCATAGACGAGGTACAGCGCGAGTGTCATATCTTGTGCAGGCAGGAATGGTAATTTCGTCTTTATGCAGAATGAGCGGAATTGCTGCCAGTATGGTTCGTAAGTCTTGATCGTAGATTTCGCATGCGTTTGCAGCATCATTGTGAGCAATTGGCTCTGCAGTGAGCAGAGTAATCCTAAAGCGATTAAAGAAGACGTAAGCAAATATGTTAACGGAAGGAGATGCGCAAGGCCATCATCATGCTATGGGGGAGGCCGGAACCCGAGAATGTTGTGGTGTGCTTGCTCGGTGCAAGGCATTGACTTTTGTGAGTAAGTTTCAGGCAATCACGGATCGGCGAGGCCCAGGCGGGCAATCACGGATCGGCGAGGCCCAGGCGGGTGGCGAGGGTTGGAGAAGTGGCCACCAACTAGCCCCGGGCCAGAAGGGAACAATGAGTGTCAGTGAGGCTGATGTCCTTGGTGCGTGGTGAAGGACTGCCGGGATCAATTGTGGTGGTGGAAAAGCGAAACCATGTTCGTCATCCTAGGATGTTGCGAAGGAATTGATCGTTAATGCCTTTTCGCAGTAGAATCGGGGGAGCTTGGCATTTGCAGCACTGGCAAAGAGATCTATAGAGTGCGGCCCCCAACGTCGCTCGAGAAGATTAAACCATGGGGCCTTCGAGGTGTACTCATCTCGGTCGAGAGTCTTCGAGAGCTCGTCCGCGAGCGTGTTAAGCTCGCGAGGTATCCATTCCATGATCAAACGAATGCGACGAGTCATACAGGTGCGGATGATGGCTTTGCATGCGGTAGTGAGAAAGTTGTTGCGTGATCCACCGTTTTTTAGAATACGCCCTGGTTGTTGACACGCACGAACACATGCTTGTTCCGGATGAAGCTGGTGAAAGTTTGCAGTGCCCAGAGCACCCTCTCTAACTCGCGACGAGTGCTGGACGTGCCAAGTAGTTCCGGGGGCATGTTTGCGCAGGCCTTATGAGTCGTCGTGGAGAATGTGTCGAGTGTGGCCCCCCAGCTGTGCGCGTTGGGGTCGACGGGAATGATTGCGTCGTAGCCACCGCAAACATGAAATGGGGCTCCATTGAAGTGGTCGAACTCGGTTGACCAGAACTCCAACTCTTCGCAAGCACTCGGAGACAGTAACAACTTGTTGTTCCATGAAGACGCATCGTTGGTGGTTTGTAGTAAGGCATGACTGAATGCTCGCGCAGTGGCCCCAAGGGCAAGGGTCATGGAGGCGAGCATGCATGTGATACGTGCGACTTGCCGTACTGGGACTTTGTGCTGTGCACGTCCTGCTGCCACTAATGAAGCGATGGTGGATTGCAGGGCGCTTCGTCGCTCGGTGCCGACAGAAAATTGTCCCCGCTGGGTATTGAGCTCCAATCCTATGAATCTTAGCTGCTGAGTAGGATGGAGATGAGACTTTTTGGCGTTGATCACGAGGCCCGCTTCTCTTAGGTCCATGATCGTGCGGGTGCAGACATCTCGAGTCGCGGCTTCTGTGTGGCACAGAAAGAGGATGTCGTCTACATAGGGAATGACGCGGACCCCTGTTGCTCGCCATCGACGTGCCAACTGCTTGATCAATTGAGTAAAGACGAAAGGCGCCGTCGCTAGTCCGAACGGAAGTGATGTGAAAAGTACGAATGCCCCTCGAACTGAAAGCCCAAGAATTTCCAACAGGACGCGTGGATGTCAACGTGGTAGTAACCTGACTTGAGATCAATTGAAAATATCCAATCCCCCGGATGTGCAAGTTCCGCCACCCGAGATAGTCCTTCGTACTTGAACTTTGGAATGCACGGCTCGTTATTAACTTTGCGTAAATCTAGGATGAGGCGACACTTTTCTCGCTGCTCGACTACGTTGAGGGGGCTAATGCATGCAAGCTCCGATGCTGGCACCTCGATTGCTGCGCCGGTTTGAAGGAGGTCTATGATGGCTGATCGCGTAAAATCCATGTGAGCATGGGTTCCGGCATGATTGGAGAACTGAAATGGTTGTGGCGGTCCTTGTTTCCACGGCATCCAGTAGCCTCGTTCGATAATTGATAAGATAAGACTGCCCGTATGTCAGAACTTATAGCTTACTTGTTTCTGTAGGCTATAGTGGGGTATCCCATAGGGGGTACAACCCAATTAGGGTTTCCTATTTGTACTCACTTCGTTCATAGTCATTCCATTCTCGTTCTTTGTTTCCACATGGAATCAGAGCAGGTTCCCTCCTAGGGACTGCTTCTAGGGCCCACCGAACCGCGCCCCGAGGCGCGTTTTTTTTTTTTTTAGCGACCCGTCGTGTCGCCCCTAGCGGACCGTTGCGCCGCCCTTCCCCTCGCGGCTCCGCCGCCCTTCCCTAGCGGCCCCGCCGCCCTTCGATCGCGGCCCCGCCGCCCTCTGCTACGCGGCCCCGCCGCCGCCCTTCTCGCGGCCCCGCCGCCCTCGGCTACGCGGCCCCGCCGCCCTCTGCCTCGCGGCCCCGTCGCCCTCTGCTACGCGGCCCCGTCGCCCTCTTCTACGCGGCCCCGCCGCCCTCTGCTACGCGGCCCCGCCGCCCTCTGCTACGCGGCCCCGCCGCCCTTCGATCGCGGCCCCGCCGCCCTTTGCCACGCGGCCCCGCCGCCCTCTGCTACGCGGCCCCGCCGCCCTCTGCTACGCGGCCCCGCCGCCCTTCGATCGCGGCCCCGCCGCCCTCTGCTACGCGGCCCCGCCGCCCTCTGCTACGCGGCCCCGCCGCCCCCTGCTACGCGGCCCCGCCGCTCTTTTCGGTCGCGGCCCCGCCGCCACTCTGCTACGCGGCCCCGCCGATCCGCCCAGCAGCAGCCGCCGCCGCCTGAGCCGCCGCCGAGCCACCGCCGAGCCGCCGCGGAGCCGCCGCCGAGCCGCCGCAGAGCCGCCGCCGAGCCGCCGCCCGAGCCGCCGCCGAGCCGCCCGTGACGCCCGAGCCGCCCGCGCCGCCCAGCAGCAGCCGAGCCGCCGCCGAGCCGCCGCCGCCTTAGCCGCCGCCGAGCCGCCGCCGAGCCGCCGCTGAGCCGCTGCCGAGCCGCCGCCCGAGCCGCCGCCGAGCCGCCTGTGCCGCCCGAGCCGCCCGCGCCGCCCGAGCCGCCTGCGGAGCCGTACTGCTGTTCCTCTGCTGCTGACCTACCCGCCTCTCCCAGCCCGGTGAGATTTTCAGCTGCTGTCATGGCCACCCCCAATGTTCTTACCTTTGACGCTGAGGGGAGGGCCGTTGACTTTGCCGTCTGGATTGAAGACCTGCAGCTGTACTTACTGTGTGATGCGATAGATGAGGTCTCTCTCTTTGACTTTGTCTCTGGCGCTGTCCCTGCCCCACCTGCTGATGCTGACTCTGCCGTTCGCTCCAAGTGGGCGACCCGCGATGCTGCTGCACGTCTTGCTGTGCGTCGCCACCTCCCTTCCTCTGAGCGTGCCCACTTAAGTCAGTGCAAGACCGCTCAGGCCTTGTACGACGCTGTAGTTGCACGCTACTCCTCCCCTTCCTCCGCTACCCTTAGCCGCCTCATGCTACCGTTTCTCTTCCCTGACCTCGCTTCCTTTCCCACTGTCGCTGACCTCGTTACCCACCTCCGTGCTAGTGACACCCGCTACCGCGCTGCCCTTCCTGCTGAGTTCCGCGCTGCGAACCCTCCTCCCATGTACATCACTCTCTACTTTCTCGTCACCCGTCTCCCTGAGTCCCTTCGTGTCGTTAGGGACCAGTTTCTCTCTGTCTGTCCCACCACTCTCACTGTCGACCTCCTTGAGGAGTCCCTGCTAGCGGCTGAGAAGAGTATTGTCGCTGTAGGGGCCTCTCGGGGTGACCCTCGCACCCCCATCTTTGAGGGGTGTGGTCCTTCCCCCCTGCTGCCCTCTGTCGCCTCTGCCGCTGCGGCCGACCTCACTGGTTTTGAGTCGGTCGGCGCGGCGTCTGCCCCTAGCGGCAGGCGCCGCGCTGGCAAGGGCAAGGGGGGCAAGGGAGCGGGTGGAGCTAGAGGGGGCGGTGGAGGAGGCGGTGGGGGTGGCGGGGGGAGTGGGGGTGGCGGTGGGGGTGGTGGTGGGAGTGGAGGTACTGGTGGCGGCGGTGGAGGCGGAGGTGGCGGCGGAGGTGGTAGCGGAGGAGGCGGTGGGAGCGGTGGGAGCGACGGTCCTGGTGGGGGAGGTGGAGGTGGAGACGGGGGTGGCGGTGGAGGCGGGGGTGGCAGTGGAGGCGGGGGTCGGAGTGGCTCGTCCTAGCGGAGCAGCTCCGGGGGTGGTCAGCGCCAGCAGCAGCAGCAGCAGCAGCCGCAGCAGCAGCCACAGCAGCAGCAGCGCTCTCGCACCGTCCCCGCCCCTCAGCAGCTCCGTGAGTGGTACTCGCAGCGTCAGCGTGGTGGTGCGCTTGGTCCTTGCCCCTACGTTCTCCGCACTGGTGACCGTGCAGGGGAGAGGTGTGGAGGCGCCCACACTGCCCGCCCCTGCTTTGGCCGCCTGACTGACGCCTGGCGTCAGCAGTTTCCGGAGGCAGCTGAGATCCCCCGCTGGGGAGAGCTGTCCAGGGCTGGTGTAGCTATTTATGATCTTGATTTTGATGCTATTCTCTCTGCTATGTATGCTGCGATTGGTAGTGATGAGGATGACTGTTACCGGTGTTTCCCGCCCGACCTGGGCATTGGTACTGCCGCGTCAGGTACTAGTGAGGCTGCTGCTCTAGGTGCCAGTGCGTCTGTGCTCTCAGGTGCTGGTGAGTCTGCCCTCTCAGGTACTGTGTCGGCTTCGGCCTCTCACACCTTCACCCTTGACTCTGGAGCGTCTCGCTCCTTCTTTAGGGACCGCACCACTCTCACGCCGCTGAGTCGGCCGGTTGCAGTGTCCCTGGCTGACCCCTCTGGGGGGCCTGTCCTGGCTCGCTTCTCCACTGTCCTCCCGTGTCCGGCGGCCCCCTCTGGCACCCTGACTGGTCTCTACCTCCCCTCGTTCTCGACGAACTTGGTGAGTGGTGCTGACCTCCAGGATGCGGGTGTCCACCAGTTCACCCCTGCTCGTCAGCGGGTGACCCACTGCACGGAGGAGGATACAGGTCGCCACCTGGCTACGTTTACACGTCGGCCAGGGTCGAGCCTGTACACACTGACCACTGCTTCTCCTCCAGGTGCTGAGTCTGGTAGGGTCCCTTCGTCTGGTCAGGTGTTTGCTGCAGCGTCCAGGTCTGGTCCTGAGTCTGCCCCCTGCTCGTGTCGTCGTCTGTCTCACGAGACCCTCCTCTGGCACCACCGCCTTGGCCACCCCTCTCTGCTTCGGCTCAGAGGCATGGCCTCGCGAGTCCTTGTGTCTGGTCTTCCCCGGTCTCTCCCTCCCCTTCCTCCGGGCCCTGGCCCCACCTGTGTCCCCTGTGTCGAGGGGCGCCAGCGTGCTGCCCCTCACTCCTCCCAGTTTCCTCCCACAGAGGCCCCGTTGCATACGCTTCACATGGACGTGTGGGGCCCAGCCCGCGTCCGTGGACAGGGTCAGGAGCGCTACTTCCTGCTGGTGGTTGACGACTACTCGCGTTACACCACAGTCTTCCCCTTGCGCAGCAAGGGTGAGGTCACTGAGGTGCTGATCGACTGGATCCGCGCAACTCGTCTCCAGCTTCGGAGGAGCTTTGGCTCTGACTTCCCTGTTTTGCGTCTGCACTCGGACAGAGGTGGAGAGTTCTCCTCCGGCCTCCTGAGTGCCTACTGTCGTGTGCGAGGCATCCGTCAGACCTTCACGCTTCCGGACTCACCGCAGCAAAATGGGATTGCTGAGCGCCGCATTGGCATGGTCATGGACGTCGCTCGTACGTCCATGATGCATGCGGCTGCTCCCCATTTTCTGTGGCCGTTTGCGGTCAGGTACGCTGCGCACCAGATCAACCTCCACCCCAGGGTCTCTCGACCGGAGACCTTCCCAGCCTTGCTGTGGACGGGGAAGGTTGGCGATGCGTCGGCGTTCCGGGTCTGGGGATCTCGGGCGTTTGTTCGCGACCTGTCTGCGGACAAGCTGTCCCCTCGTGCTTCTCCCTGCGTCTTCCTGGGGTTCCCCCCCGACGCCCCTGGGTGGCAGTTTTACCACCCCACCTCTCGACGTGTTCTGTCCTCCCAGGACGTCACGTTCGACGAGTCGGTACCCTACTACCGCCTCTTCCCCTACCGCACTCCGTCCCTCCCCCCACCCCCGCTCTTCTTGGTACCAGGTCCCCCCCCGGTAGTCCCCCTCCCCCCTCAGGGTCCTGCCCCTTCAGGTGTGTCCCAGGTAGACGCGGTCGAGCCTGTCGAGGTCACTGGTGACTCTGGTGCTGCTGCGGGAGCTGAGCCTAGGGGTGCGGAGTCTGGGGGTGCTGAGCCTGGAGGTGCCGAGTCTGGGGGTGCTGAGCCTGGGGGTGCTGAGCCTGGGGGTGCTGTGCCTGGGGGAGCTGAGCCTGGGGGTGCCGAGTCTGGGGGTGCTGTGCCTGGGGGTGCTGGGCCTGGGGGTGCTGAGCCTGGGGGTGCCGTGCCTGGGGGTGCTGTGTCTAGGGGTGCTGAGCCTGGAGGTGCTGTGCCTGGGGGTGCTTCGTCTCGCCGGGAGCCACTCTCCCCACAGGAGCTGCGTGAGTGGTTTGCCGGGCGCTGGAGGCGTGCTGCTGGTGCTGGTGGTTCTTCGGCTGCAGAGGGTACTGCTGCTGCGCGCACCGCCGGCGCTCGTACTGTGGGTGCTGGAGCTGCTGAGTCTGAGAGTTCTCCTGGAGCTGGTCCTGCTGAGGGTGTTGGCGCTGAGCCTGCCGTTGGCGGCCCGACTGACAGTGCTCCTGGTGCTGCGGCTGGAGGTTCTGGAGCTTCTGGTGGTGCTGCTGGAGGTGCTGCTTGAGTGGGTGCTCCTGCCGGGGCTGCTGGTGCTGTTCCTGCTGTTTCTAGCGTCGCCGCGCGGCTCCGACCGTACTTCGTTCCGCTCCTGCAGCAGGTTCTTGGTCTTACACCTCCTCCTCCTCCCTTAGAGGGTCCGCAGCCTGTCCGGTCACAGCCGCAGCTACAGCCTGCCTCCCCTTTGCCTGCTCCTTCTCCCTACGCTGGTCCGACTGGAGGTCTTACTCAGCGTCGTGAGCCTGCGTCTCGTCCTGTGTCGCCTGTTCGTACTGAGCGCGCTAGTGGTCGCGGGTCGCGTCAGCGTCCTCCTCCTGTCCCTGGCACGCACCGGATGTCACTGCGTCCGTCCACTGCTCCTCTGCGTGCCCCTTTGCCTTCTCCTCCTGCTTCCTCTCTTCCTGCTCTTGCCGACCCGGAGTCGGACGCTCTTCGTGCTGCCAGTCCTACTGTCACGCGTCTCCTGGCTACTGCTGTCACTGACCCCTCCTTCGAGTCGTCTGCTGCGTCTGCCCTTGTCACTGAGCTTGTCGACTTTGCTGCGCGCTGTCGTCTAGACTACGCTGCTCGTCTTGTCACTGAGTCTGAGTCCGCCTGTCCTCCGTCCGTCGGGGGTGAGTGTGCCCTTGGCACGGACGTCCTTGAGGACAAGCAGGAGGAGTTCCAGTGTCTGGCCGCCGCTTCACCTCGTCTCGCGTCTGTACTGCTAGCCCCTGAGGGAGACCCGGATGCACCAGACATCCCGACTCCGCGCTCTTACGCGGAGGCGATAGAGGGTCCCTACTCCTCTCAGTGGCAGGCAGCTATGGATGCAGAGATGGCTTCCTGGAAGTCCACAGGCACCTACGTTGACGCTGTTCCCCCTCCTGGGGCGAACATCGTCAGTGGCATGTGGATTTTCAGGGTGAAGCGGCCGCCGGGTTCTCCGCCTGTCTTCAAGGCGCGTTACGTGGCTCGTGGCTTCAGTCAGCGGCAGGGGGTTGACTACTTTCAGACCTTCTCTCCCACCCCGAAGATGACCACTCTTCGGGTTCTGCTACACGTTGCTGCTCACCGTGACTACGAGCTGCACTCTCTCGACTTCAGCACAGCTTTCTTGCAGGGCAGCCTGCACGAGGAGATCTGGCTGCGTCGCCCACCTGGCTTCACTGGGTCTTTCCCTCCTGGTACCCAGTGGAGTCTCCGGCGTCCAGTCTACGGTCTCCGCCAGGCGCCACGTGAGTGGCACGACACACTGAGGACTACGCTCGCGGCACTTGGGTTTGCTCCTTCCACTGCCGACCCGTCGCTGTTTCTGCGCACCGACACCTCTCTGCCGCCGTTCTACATCCTCGTGTACGTCGACGACTTGGTCTTTGCCACAGCTGACACTGCTGGACTCGCCTACGTGAAGTCCGAGCTGCAGAAGAGACACACGTGCACTGACCTGGGTGAACTGCGCAGCTACCTTGGCTTGCAGATCACCCGGGACAGAGCACGCCGCACCATTA
>CANXME010000696.1:30000-80919 GCA_948144175.1 Closterium sp. NIES-65
GGTCTTGTTTCTTGCCACGCTAGCTGGAACGACTTTCCAGGTGTTCCGTTCCTCCAAAGCCTTTAATTCTCTGTCCACGGCTTCACGCCATTTCTCCCTGTGTTCCCCCCCCAGAGCCTGCTGAACCGTCGCAGGCTCTTTAGGAAGAGGATGGCCGTGGACTGCGGTGACGAGACCGAGAATCTGCAGTCCAGTTTGTGAGTAGCGGGGGAGTGTTGCGTGTCAAAGTTTGAAGGAAGAAAGAGGATTGAACTAGCAAGAATGAGGATACAAATAGCAAACCCTAGAAGGGTTGTACTCGCTACAGAGCACCCCACTACAGGCTAGAACAATAAGATAATATTCTGACACACCCCCATAGCCAAAGTGGGGTGTAATCAGCAGAGTAGGCAAAGCAAAACAAGCTCAGGGTGGATCACAATGTCACCACACATTCTGAGCACAAGTTCAAGAAGAAATAGTTTAGAGTTTACAATTATAAGCAAAGCTAGTGGTAGTCACAACGGGCAAGTGAGGAGGAGGAGGGAGAGTGAGGGGAGAGGAGACAGGAGGCGACGGCTGAAGCTGCAGACACACGGGCAACAGGAGGCAGACTGGCACAGCGGCTACCGGACAGCGCCCGGACTACAGGGGTAACAGGCCCCGCGGCTCAAATAGCGGCGGACGGGCAACGGACCCACGGGCGGCTGGCACAGCTGGCTACGACTGGGCTACCGGGACAGCGCCCCGGACTACAGGTGCTGTCGACGACAAACTGGCAACCTCCGCTCATCCTCCCGCACACAGTCCCACCCCCCTGATACACACCCACTGCTACACCACTAGCTCTACTCCCACGCACCCCCCTAAAACCCTAAACCCCAGTCTCCCACACAACCACCCCCCTCAGCGACAGCTGCAGCAGTGGGAGACGAAGGAGGAGGAGGAGAAAGGGAGGAAGGCACACCGGCCACCCCCATACTCGCCACCCCACAGCTCGCCCCTCCCGTCGTCCGTCGTGGCGACCTGAGGGGGCCGCTTGCGGCCCCCGAAGGAGCCGCGACGGGCGACGGGAAATGGGGGAAGGGGAGAAGGGGGGGGGGGCCCACCACGGACCTGAGGGGAGGGCGGGGCCGCGACAAGGGGCGGGGCCGCGACGAGCGGGGCGGGGCCGCGACGGTCGGGGTGGGACCGCGACGTAGGGTGGGGCCGCGACAGGTCGGGGCCGCGAAGGTAGGGCGGGGCCGCATAGGGTCCGGGGCGGGGCCGCGACGTAGGGCGGGGCCGCTTCGAGGGGCGGGGCCGCGACGCAGGGGCGGGGCCGCGACGAGGGGCGGGGCCGCGACGGTCGGGGCGGGGCCGCGACGGAGGGGCGGGACCGCGACAGGTAGGGCGGGGCCAAGCCGGGCAGGCGCACGGGCGGCGACGGGCCGGGGCGGGGCCGCGACGAAGGGCGGGGCCGAGCCGGGCAGGCGCACGGGCGGCGACGGGCCGGGGCGGGGCCGCGACGTAGAGGAGAAGCCCGCCGCGCGCCCCGGGGCGCACAGCGGGCAATGAACCGCCGCGCGCCTCGGGGCGCACGGCGGGCAGAAAACCGCCGCGCGCCTCGGGGCGCACGGCGGGATGAAAAAGTAGCAGCGGAAGCAAGGTGGGGACACACCCACAGGATCGATCCAAGGGGATCGACCTGCTCTGATAGCATGTCAAAGTTTGAAGGAAGAAAGAGGATTGAACTAGCAAGAATGAGGATACAAATAGCAAACCCTAGAAGGGTTGTACTCGCTATAGAGCACCCCACTACAGGCTAGAACAATAAGATAATATTCTGACATTGCGTCCTCGGGATAAGCTGCTTCATCTCCCGCTTGTGGGTCGGGTATGAAATTCGGTCCTACTCTTTCTGCTTTGTTGGTGTTGACTGTCGCAGGTGTTACGTAACCATTGTCAGCGAAGTGATAGAAGACTTCGGCGTTGGCGCTTTCGCGAGGATTTTCTTCGTCCATGGGGACGTTGACGGAGCAGAATGGGAGAGGTCCGGCTTCTTCTGATGCGTTGTCGACGTTCTGCTCGTCCCAGTCTGCTTCGTCCGCTGCTGAGGCGAAGGCTCGGTCACCACGAAAGCCACCTGTGGGGTCCTGATTTTCGTGCAAGTTGGCGAGGTACGTCTGAAGCGTGAGTCGTTCGTAGAAGATCACATCACGTGCTGCTACTGTTTCCTTGGAGTGGACGTCGAAGATTTTCCACGCGTTGTAATTCCTTTCGATGCCGAGGTGTAGTCCCCACTGTGCACGTTGTGAAAATCTTCCCGCTCATGCCTCTGGGGGTCGGTACTGTACCATGCACCCGAAAACTCGTAACATTTTTGTACTGCCCTGTTTCCCTGTCCACAGCAGATGCGGTGATGCGTTGTTCGGGAGTGGGGACGACGACATCAAGTTGTGCAGCATGACAGCATGGTCCATTGCTGCAGGCCACTGGTGGTTGGGTAGCCGCATGCCACGTAACAGTTTGCGCATGCTGTTCTGCAGAGTCCTGTTCGTTTGTTCTGCGACACCTTGCTGCTGATGGGCGTAGGGAAGGGAGAGGAGTTGCTTGATTCCTCTTTCCGCCAGGTACTGCTTGAATCGCTGAGAGGTGTATTCTCCTCCTCCGTCTGATTGGAAGCTTTTCAGCTGTGCTCGCGACTCTCTTTCTGCTACTGGTAGCCAGGCGGCGAACGCTGCGAGTGCCATGTCGCGGCTGGGTAGATTGAGATGCCAGACGTATCGAGTGGCGGCATCGATGAAGGTAATCGTGTAGTGGTAGGTAACTTGTCCTGGTTCTTGATTGAAGAGAATATCGCTGTACACCTTCTCGAGTGGTGCGTACGCGGGTGCGCTCGGGTTGTGATGAGGAGTGAACGGTCGATGTGGTAAGTCGGCTTCGGGGCAGGTAAGACAAGTCCCTCGTGCCCGTTGAAGTTCTCTGCCGTCGGGTAGTAATAATGAGTCCTTGTCTAGGACTCCCGCTCTTATCGTGTTATTTAACACTGTGTTGCTTCGATGTCCCGTTCGTGCGTGCCAGATTTCTTCGGAGGCGCGATGTCCAGGGGAGTATCGATACGCGTCGGAGTTGGAGTAGAAGTTGGCGACGAAGTTTGCGCTTCTCTGGACTTCTCGTTGAGTTGGGTTCAGCTGCTGTGCGGGTGTTGGTGGTGCTTCGTCAACGAGGACTGGTGTCGCTGCTGCTGACGATGGTTCTGCTGCTGCCGGTGTTGTTTCTGCTGCTGCCGATGTTGTCTCTGCTGCTGCCGATGTTGTCTCTGCTGCTGCCGATGTTGTCTCTGCTGCTACCGATGTTGTCTCTGCTGCTGTTGAATGTTGAATTGTTGCAAACGCGCGTATTCGTTCTGCTTCAGGGATGGTGTGCGAGTACCAGAAGCCTTCCGGGCTGAAGTCTAGATCAAGATCTGGAGGGTGCGTCCAGTCGGCGAAGTTCACGATGGCATCGCTGTCTGCGGTGCCCAGGTCTGGAACGAAGTCTAGGACGAAGACGTTGTTCTTCAAGACTGCCTTCCCGATGTAGAGGCCGCCTTTCCCGTGGTATAACTTGAATTCCTGGGTGGTACTGTCGGCTTCCAAGTGAATACCTTTCGCCATCAACTGGCTGACGCTCAGTAAGTTGTAGCCGAGTCCCTCCACGATTAGTACTTTTGACATATGCAGTATAACATTTGTCTCTCGTGACTGAAGTTGTACTACTCCTTGTCGTTGTGTGCGCAGGTTCTGGTTGTTGGTGAATGTGATGACGACCTCTCGTTGAAGTCGATGTTCGCGTTGGACGAAGCGTCTCGAAGAGCACATGTGCTGTCCGCAGCAAATGTCCAAGAACCATGTGTCTTTCCCGGACGGTTCGCTTTGAGCAATGGCGGCGTACGTCGGGTTCGGTTGAAGGGACTCGCGGCGAGGCGTGCTGTTGTCGAGTTGCTCTTCTAGTGACTAGTATGGTGGTGACTCGGTTGTGCAGGAATTTGTTATCTTTACCATGCAGTTGACGATGTTTCTTGCTTTTTGTGCAGGTTGTCCTGTTGGAGTCGTTGAAGCTTGGACAGAAGGTGTCGGGGTAGCTTGTGTTGAAGTGACTTGGCTGCTCGAAGGTCAAAGTTGTCGCTGTAGTGTTGTCGATTGATGACGATACGGGCAGTGCGTACGAGGATGCCCTGAAGTCTTGCAGATGTGGCAAAACGGAGATACTAGCTTCGGTTGTTGTTGCTGTCGACTGTTGTTGTTGTTGTAGCGTCGCTGGGTGTGAAACGCGAACTCTGGTACTGACGTTTTCTTCTTATGTCGTTCTTCTTGCAGGTCCATGTCCTGCTGCTCGGCATGAAGTTCGACGCAGAGTGCTACTTCGGAGATTCTCCCGTGTGCTCGTAGTATGGCGCGAGTGGAGCGCCAGTGAGGGCCAAGACCGCCGATGACAATCGTGACAAAGGCGTCTTCTGAGATCGATCCTCCACATCGAAGAAGCCTATCGCGCAGCTCGCGGCAGCGTCTGATATACGCCATGCCCTTCTCGCCTGGTTTCATTTCGATTGTTGTCAGCTGCGCCATTAACCGGCTTTGGTTTACACTGTCTGTTGCTTGATACAGGTTCTTCAAGTGGTTGTACGCGAGCTCCGCGGAGTTACCGTAACCTCGGTAAGTCCTTATGTTCTGCTGCTGGGTCGGGGTGATGTTCCTCAGTAGTATTGTGTATGCCATCATCGATTGATAGGTGTACTGCTGCTTCTCATACTTTTTGCCGTTTGTTGGATATGGCAGGGACCCGTCGAAGAAGCCAAGGATCTGCGCTCCTTCCATCATCAGCTCGAATTCGAACGACCAGGTAAAGAAGTCCTTTCCGTCAAAAGGTTTTGTCGTTTGTAGTTTTAGAACATGCGCGAATTGCGACTGAACTTGGAATGCGTCCAGCGCTCTCTCTTGTCCTGGTGCAGGTTGTGGTTGCGGCATGAAGCTGACGGAGCCGCGCTGGGGCTCGTACGGAGCGAAGGTAGGTTGTTGATGTTGATTCCCGCGTGCGTAGGATGAGCCATCGAGACTCATGGGCGTCACGTTGTTGTTGCTGTTGTTTGATTGTGCAGGTACTCCTTGCTGGTGCTGCTCGTAGAAGGACATGAAGGAGAAGAATTTCTCCATCATGCTTGGATCGAAGCCCGCGCCTTGGTTTGCGGGTGTTTCCGTAGACCCAGCTGCTGGTCTCGTCGTTGTCCCTTCCTCTGTCTGTAGGCCAGAGGCAGGAGGTGGAGTAGGGGTAGTCCCGGGAGAGCCGTTGGAGGAGCTCCTCTCCTTTCTAGCAGACATGTCTTCTTGATGTATTGAGTGTTGAAAAGTAGTAACTTTTAACTCTCACTGCTCTCATACCATGTTGGGCAGAAACGCCCTAGGATCTTTGTAGAGTTAAAGTCTGAGTAAGTGATGTAATAGCGGAAGCGTTTGAATTAAGCCCTTGAACCACCTTGCGCTAGTATGTGAGGGCAAAGTAAGTTGATTAAAGCAAAGAGATACAGGAATATAAATATATGAGTACAGGGAATATGAAGAGACATTATAACTACTTTACTGTTGCGGTTCGATACAGTGCGACTCGGGCAACTGCTCAATGTCGAGTCAGTTGTGTGTCCTTGCTGTCGCGCTGCGTCAGGTCAAAGGTCGCTGACCTTTGACTTTCTCGTAACCTCCAGCGGTTACGTTAACCTCCGAGGGTTGACTCGCGGTGCTTCGATTTGAGCTGCTTCGCTTGTGTCTTGAGTTCTGACACGACAGAGGCGCTTAAACTATTTGTTCCCAACACCTGCGTCGCCACTTGCGCCACTGGCGCCACTAGCGCCACATGTGTCGAGGGGTGCTGCTGGTTGGAGTTTTTGTTGACCTCGCCACTGCGCAGCAACAAATCGACGCTAGTGGGCGCGACATCTTCGTCTTCAGCCCGTCGCATGTTGCGGGGATCGCTCGAAATTTCACGGGCGTTCTTCTCGTTGTCAGATGACACAGCGTCTGACGTGACAGATGACGCACCACTTGGTGCTGCAGGGAAGAGCAGGGAGTGCCCCTCGTTTTGAAACGCGACTTCTCCTGTCGGACGAAACATCGCCACGCCCTGTGTTTTGGAATGGGTGGTGGTGGGAATGAGGTGGTGGTGGAAGTTAGATGTTGGTGGGGCGGACGCCGGACAGCGGACTCGAATGGAGATTACGCATAACAGCCAGATAGCCAGACGGCACGGACAGACACACTCAAGTTACTCTAGAAAAAGTCTCAGATGTGGCCATCCATTCTGAAGCATGGCCTCTCCTCACGGACCAAACAGAGTCACGACCTTTGAGTGGGAAACAAGGGGGTAGTGGGAATGGGTGGGTGGGGCAGCAGATGATCAGCAGGACAGCTGGCATTGCAATGAATGCAGGGGGGGGTTGTAGGTAGTGGTAGGGTCAAGTGTGTTTTGAGTCGACTCAAAACACACCAAGCAGTGCGCGATTAGTGCAGATGCCTGGGCGGGGCGGGCCAGCAGGCGGGCGGCAGGACAGTTGGCATTGAGATTGACGCGGGGAGGTTGTGGAGGAAGTGGGGATGGGATGGCAGTAAGTAAGTTCAAGCAGCAGGAAAGAAGCAAGTATGGGGACGTGAGCAGGATTGACAAGGGAGAACAAGAATCAGTTATTACAACGCAGACAGAGATAATAACGACAAAGAGAAGTGGCACGAGCCACACACAGACAGAGACACGACGCAAAAACGGAATACGAGCACAGAAAAGTGAAACTCTCAAGACAGAAAAGCAGGCGAAACATGACTACTTGTGAATCTGGCATGTATGATCCAGTCCGGGCTGCCCAATGAACTCTCAATCCCGACTAATACTATTCAGAGCACCCCAATATCCTCTCAATCTCAATAATACGAATGCAGGACACCCCACCTCGAGCACGTATATGAGGACGGACTGAGTGCGGTCCAATGGGATGTTGACAGCTGTCCCTGGCCGCATGTACACGTGCAGCATGAGCTGGGGGATGGTGGGGGTGGGGGGGGAAGGGAAGGTGGGGAGGGGGAGGGGGAGGGGAGGGGTTAAGGCAGGGAGGAGGATTGGAGGGATTAGTAGGGAGTAAGGGGGACCAATGGGATGTTGCCAGCTGTCCCTGGCAGCATGTGCACGAGCAGCATCAACTGGAGGGGGGGGGGGGAGGGAAGGGGGAAGGGAGGGAGTAAGGCAGGGAGGAACACTGGGTGGAACGGGAGGGAGTAAGCGGAGAGGGTAGAAACGGGTGGGGAAAGGGAAGGAGAAACAGGGCGAAGGAGATAAGGGGACTGAGCTAGTGAAAGGAGAACGGTTAGGAGTTGAGGGGTTTAGAAAGGGGTTGAGGAAGGTTGGGATGGCGGGGAGGGGACGTTCGATTGAAGGGCAAGAGTTCGGTGAGCAAGAGAGTGCAGATGACACGAAGGAAAAGAGGGAGAGAGAGTGCAAATGACACGAAGGAAAAGAGGGAGAAAGAGCGCAAATGACACGAAGGAAAAGAGGGAGAGAGGGTGCAAATGACACGAAGGAAAAGAGGGAGAGGGAGTGCAAATGACACGAAGGAAAAGAGGGAGAGAGAGTGCAAATGACAGGAAGGAAAAGAGGGAGAGAGAGTGCAGATGACAGGAAGGAAAAGAAGGAGAGAAAGTGTCAGAGAGAGGAAGTTGTAAGCGAGGGGCGGAGTGATGTGTGGGAGTGAGGGACGATAGTGACAGTGGGGATTGAAGAAATAAGGACTCGCGGAATGACATAAGGACTCCGCGAGTGGCAATGAGAAGGACACAATAAAGTGAAACGGAGAAACAAAGTGTGAGAGGAGTGAGAAAGCGAGAGCAAGACTGACAAAGTGTGTGAGGGGCGGAGGAGTGCAAACGTCCCTGAACCGCCCAGCCACCACCCGAACCTGCGCTGCCCCCGACCCTTGCGCCTCCCTCTCTGCCCCCGCGTTCCCCCCTTCCTCCCCTCCGCCTCCCCCCTCCCCCCTTTCCCCCGGACCAGGGGGAGCAGGGGTGGCGGGGAGGAGCACGCAGGGCCCAAGAGCGGCGGAGCGGAGGTGCGAGAGGACGAGATGGGGGGGAGGGGGAGGGAGAGGGGCGGAAGAGGCGGAAGTGGGGGGCGAGGGGGAAGAGGGGGCGGAAGAGGAGGCGGGAAGTGACATTTCACCATTCCCCCCACGATTTTAATGTCTGAGGCCCAGAAAACTTCGATTCCGCGCCCCTGCGCTTGCCCTCCCCCTCCCGCGTTCCACTCCCCTTCTCTCCCCCAATCGATCTCCCCCCAATCTTCCGCCTCTTCCCCCCACTCCTCCTCGTCCTCCGCCTTTCCCGCTTCCGCCAGCATGAACACTAGGGACTCAAGCGCGCGTCCGGGGGGAGCGGGGGGGAGCGCGAGCGAGGGGAGGGAGAAAAACTCATCAACCGCAATAATGGGGGAAAGGGGGGAGGTTGCGCTGATTGCTTTCCCGCTTTCCGCCTCTCCGCCTTTTCCGCTCCCGCCTCCCCCACTCCCCCCGCCTCTGCTTCTCCGCGGGCCAAATGCGCGCGCGGTCTCCCCTTCGGCGGAAACTTTACTCGCGGTGATTGTTTCCGTTGCGCGTCTGCTCACTCCCCCGCTTCTCCGCGCAGTCCGCGCAGTCTCCGCTGCTGCAACCGCCCCCCCTCCCCCTTCCCCCTCCGCCGCACAGCTGGTGCGCAACCTCTGGCGCGGAGGTTCGACATGTCGCAAGCTCTGATGCAGAGTATTTCGGAATTTCCGCGCGCCGTTCTCACATTTCCCCGTCCCTCGTAGACGCACTCGCTGTGCCTTCAAGGCGTCTAGGTTCAATGCATTTAAATGTACTCGAATTCCTAGAGTACGAGCACCATCAGCGCCACACCTCACCGCGCCGCAACCGAAACGATTTGACCGTTGTCTTTAGCGGCAAGAGCTGCAGTCGAACCGCGGGAATTGCCGAGCCTGCAATGCTGACGAGGCACCCGAGGCTAAGGGCGACACGATGCTGATAATAGTCCTCGGAGGGCCGAGAAGACGAGCGGAAGCCATAGAGCCGAGGTAGTATTGAATTCGTTGAGAATTCAAGAATTCATTCGTAGCAAACTAGGCTTGCGGGTGGTAGTGGGAAAAATGACGATTTTATACTCTCTACTGTAGCACCCCCTACATCGTCAGAGCCATGCACTTCTGTTTCATATATTTACAATAGAGTGAGTTGACTAGAGATGCAACTAGAAAGGGATGGTTGTGGTGGTGGAACTACTGAAGGAAAAATAGCTACTGTTGAAGAGAAAATAAAGTGGCAAACATCTATGGCTGAAATTAAATAGTGGTAGGTGGTACAATAGATTCAAAGAGCCAAGAAATAGTGCAATAATGCTGAGCATTGCCGTACGGTACATGGGAAGGCGGACGGCAAGAAGCAAACAGTTTTCCCGATTGGTTTTGGAACACAGAGTTTTTATGGGGAAACCACTCCCTCATATAACCCGAATCACTCAGCACACCACTTATGATACAACAAGGTCCACCTCCGGCATCGCCCTTAACCATTCTGGAACGCCTTTCACACCCTTGCATCCCCGAATCTCCACTTGCCAAAGCCTGGGCAGCTGGCTCATTGTCTCGGGCAGCTCAGAAAGTTTTGGCAGCTTTTCCAACTCTAACCATTCCAGAGATAAAAGTAACCCAAAATCTGCTGGTAACCAATCGAGTTTCCCACAGTCTGCTATGCTGAGCTGGGCCAATCGGGGAAGGTGGGGGAATGAGTCAGGCAGGCAGCGCAGCAGGCAGCAGTCGTGCAGGGAAAATTGCTCTAGGTGGGGCAGCTGCCCAAAAGAATCAGGCAGGGCAGCAAGACCAGGCAGGCTAGAAAATCTCAACGTCCGGAGGCTGGACAAGAGGCCAAAGGTGGGAGGGAGGGACGTGAGGTGATCACAGGAAGAGAGAGTGAGGGTGGTGAGGGAGGAGGCTAAGGGAAGGGAGGGTGGTAGTGTGGCAAGGCTGATGAGTTGAGAGAGATGGAGCGAGGTGAGACGGGGTAGCAGGCTGATGGTTGACGGCAGGTGAGTCAGTGATTCACAGTCTGCGATTGAGATTGCTTCTAATGAGTACATAGCAGCCATGCCATGACACCGCTTCATATCCTCCACATTTCCCACATTTTCCACCTCCTCTACCTCCCCCTTTCCTTTCCCCTCCTTTCCCTCCTGCGCACTCTCCCTCTCTCCTTCTCCACCCCACTCCCTCTCACCCTCGGCCTCTCCACCCCCCTCCCCCCCCCTCCTCTTCTCCTGTCTCTATTGCACC
This sequence comes from Closterium sp. NIES-65, assembly GCA_948144175.1. NCBI lineage: Eukaryota > Viridiplantae > Streptophyta > Zygnematophyceae > Desmidiales > Closteriaceae > Closterium > Closterium sp. NIES-65. The sequence goes on from CANXME010000696.1 coordinate 40,333, forward strand.
TCCTTCCAAGAGGGACGTCAGGGACGAACAGGATTCGATGACAAGGGATTGCAGGGAGGAGAGACGGCAGAGGGAGGAAGGGAGGGCGGTCAGCAAGGGGCAGTGGCTGATGTGCAAGTGAGTGAGGGAGGGAGCGAGGAGGGAAAGGGAGTGGGGGATGGAGGCGACACGCGAGAGGTGTGAGAAAGTGAGTGTGGCGAGGGAGGGGAGGGAAAAGAGTGAGTGAGGGAGGTGTGTGATGTGCGTGTTGTGCTTCAAGTCTATGTGAAGCGACACCAATCCTATCATCCCACCGGACCCTTCAAGTGTGCCCGATCCTGCAGCAGCAGCAGCAGCGCCAGCTACCACATCTGTACGCGTTAGAGCCACACCCGTTACATCAGCATTGGGAGTGGTGTGAAACGGGAGGAGGGTGAGATCAGAGAGGCCGCGCAGCTTCAAGTGGAGGAGAGAGAAGGCGCTGGAGAGGAAGGGAGGGAGGCAGGAGATGCGAGGAGAGTCGGAGAGAGTGAGAGAGTGGAGAGAGGGGAGAGGAGGGGGGAATGGAAGAGCAGCGTCAGACTGAATAGTGTCATAATAAACAGTATCATTATGAACAGTGTCATCCCCGTCAAAGAGTGACTCCATTTGGCCGTTACCGTCCACGACCAGCTCCTGCAGCGACGGCAGGTGCATCCAGGTGCGAGGGAGGGCGGTGAGGCGCGCGCAGAGAGAGACGCGCAGGCTGGTGAGCGATGGCAGTAGGGGGAGGGGCGCCTGGGAGTTGGAGGTGGTGCTGCTGGTGTCAAGGATCCCTCCGCTGCCGCTGCTGCTGCTGCTGCTGCTGCTGCTGCTGCTGCTGCTGCTGCTGCTGCTGCTGCTGCTGCTGCTGCTGCTGCTGCTGCTGCTGCTGCTGCTGCTGCTGCTGCTGCTGCTGCTGCTGCTGCTGCTGCTGCTGCTGCTGCTGCTGCTGCTGCTGCTGCTGCTGCTGCTGCTGCTGCTGCTGCTGCTGCTGCTGCTGCTGCTGCTGCTGCTGCTGCTGCTGCTGCTGCTGCTGCTGCTGCTGCTGCTGCTGCTGCTGCTGCTGCTGCTGCTGCTGCTGCTGCTGCTGCTGCTGCTGCTGCTGCTGCTGCTGCTGCTGCTGCTGCTGGTGGCGGTGGTGCTACCAGCAGCAGCAACACCACTACCACTACCACTGCTGCTGCTAGTTGTAGTGGTGTTGCTGCTGCCGCCATTCCCCGCACCTGCTCCCCCCCGCGCAGCACGAACGGACGGCAGCGCCGCAGGCGGGGACGGCAGGCGGGCGAGGGCGCCGCAGGCGGAGACGTTCAAGGAGCGCAGGGCGGAGAGGGCTGTGAGAGACGCGGGGAGACTCTGCAGCATGTCACACGAGGTGATGTCTAGATGGTGCAGCGAGTGAGAGAGGAGATGGAGGGAGGCAGGGAGGGAGGTGATGAGTGGGAGGAAGGAGAGAGTGAGGGAGCGGAGGTGGGGCAGATGGCAAAGCTCGCCCGGGAGAGAGGAGAGAGCGGGGCAGTTGGAAATGGTGATGTGAGTGAGGGAGGCGGAGAGAGCGGTGAGGGCTTCCGCGGGTATCTCCTGCATCTGCTTCCATCCCAGTAGCTCCAGCCGGGCCAGTCCCGCCCTGCTCTCCTCCGCATCCTCCTTACAAACTGGCTCGATAGAAGCTCTCCCGTTCTCCTCTTCCGAAACTGCCAGGGGATGACCGTTTTCTGCTTCCTCCGCTGCGCCGGGAGCAGGCAGGGGGGATGCGGAGAGGAGCGCGGGCAGGGGGGTGCGCAGGGAGGGGAGATAGGCGAGAGTGAGCGCGCGGAGACGGGGGAGGCGCGCGGGGAGGCAGGAGGGGACGGCGGAAAGCAAGGCGCATTCGCGGAGCTCGAGGGTTTCGAGAAGGGGGAGCGCGGCGGGGAGGGATGCGGGGAGCGCGCGGAGAGCGCGGCAGCGGTCGAGGGAGAGGTGGCGGAGAGCGGAGAGCGTGCGGAGGGGTAGTGCGGGAGAGGGGGTGTTCGAGAGGGAGAGAGAGGCGAGCGAAGTAACTAGCGAAGAATTATTCTCCTGAGGCAGTATGTCGCTATTCTGACGAGCGGCATTCTCCGATGCATCTGCTGCATTCGCATCTGAGATGATCGAAACATTTGGTGGGATAGAAGTCTCTACAGTCCCGTCGATATCCGTCGCGAAGCCGGCTGGAAGCTTCTCCAGGGCTTCTGAGTGGATTGATAGACTGACGAGAGCGGAGAGTTGACGGAATCCGTCAGGAAGGCGTTTCAGTCCCCGAGCGGTGATTTTTAACGCCGTCAAGCGAGTCAACCCGCAGATTGACGGAGGAAGAGCGGTCAGATTTGGCGGGCAGTGCAGCTCCAGGGAATCGAGCCGCGGGCAGGTAGAGAAAAGCGACGCCAGCCCGGCTTCAGTGAAGGCGGCGCGGTGGTCAGGACGAGATGACGTGGACGCGACGCGCCTGCCACGAATGGTAACCGGCTCGGCCATGCTGCCGAGATGGAAGCGAGTAAGCGATGGACACGTGGCAGCTAACTGAGAGAGGAGGTGATCGTTCGCCAATGAGAGGCTTCCATCTGACAGAGCGATTGACGTCAGCGACTGGAACGAAGCGACGCCCTTCAAGAATCGGCGGGTGCACAGCCGTCGCTGAGGCGACAGTGCGACGTGCGAGCGGGTCGCACATGCGACACGGTACCATCGGCGACAGACGAGCGCATAGCTACCGTCGGGATTCATATCAGATCCAGAGTTGAAGATCCCGGATATAACATCAAAAGTATCGCGCCGTTTGCGAACGGATGACTGGGAGCGATTAGATGCAGGCTGTGAAGGAAGGTCGCATTGCGACAGCTGCTGCGAACATGGCGCTGGCGACTCTCCATGAGCGACGGGCTCAACGTAGCTGAAAACGCGGCCAAGTATGTCGTCCGAAAGGCGGTCGACGGGAGAGGACCCCAGACACAAGAGGTCAGTCGCTGCCGACATTGGCGCAGCGCTTGTGGCATCAACTGCCTGGATCGAGAGATCAGCCATTGCTGATGTACATTTTCTTCGAGGCCCTTTTGTCTGGACGACGCTCCGTCGATGGTACGGATCTTTCGTACGGGCTGTCCGAGGCTCACGTCCAGAACAAGCCTCGTCCAAACGTCTGGAAGTGGAACAATTTTGAGTTTCGAAATTCAAAATTGTGAACACTCTGTAACACAATACCCGCCTGGTCGCAATTTTCGCCCACCACAAATGTGCGCCTCGACAACTAGAGTGCTTGCCACTCCTGGTTCACGGACAACTCCGAAGCGTGGTTGTCGGGGGAAGGTTGGGAGTTGTCACCAACGCTAGAGAAATCCATCGTTGCCTATGATGTTGTCGTCCGGATTGATGCCTGTTTTGTAGTGGATTCACATTGTTTCGTTCGATTGTTGTTGGAAATGCGGCTCGGGATGATATACCTCAGTGGACGAAAAACGCCGGCCAATTTCGCGGTTCAGAAGGGACAACGGCCCCCCTCGGGATTGACGACCTCGCGACGACCTCCGAGCTCCGAACTGGGCCCAAATGGCGTCCCAGGGGCCTCGGGAGCCCTCGGGAGCCCTCGGGAATGTCGACAATCCGACAACATAGGTTTGCGCTGGGGGATTCTTGAGAAGTAAATCTCAGCGGACAAAATAGGAAAGCTCGCCACGTCAAGCCGCGACGGCCGCCACGCGGACCAATAGGAGGGATCCAGACCGTCCCCGCCGTGTACTAGGCTGCCACGACGTGGCCGTCGTGGCCACGCGTCTCTCCAGCGGTGATTTTCCCAAAGCGGGAAAACGTTCACACCTTTGAAAATGTCAGAGCGCGATCCACGCGACAAAAATCGGACCGTCCAGGATGTAACTGTTCTGTGGCATCGCGAGTTGTACGCGATGTCGGTGTCGACCAATTCATCAAAAGGCCCACAACCAATCCATGCGGCACAATCTCAACACTGTCAAGGTTCAATGAACCTAAAGAAACAATCAAGCGCGCCGATTGTAAGTCGGCGCCGATCGGCGCCCACGCTAGGACTGCCACGGTGGGCTTCAATAAATCCGGGACCCTGGGAGGTTCGGGTCGGCATGCTGTAATTTCGGTACTGAGAGGCCAATGTCGGCCCCAAGCCACGTAACACACGCCCATTCCACCGTGGAAAGGGCCTGGCTTACGCCCCTTCGGTGCAGCGCGAAGTAACATTAGCCATGCTTGGCACGTGGCACTTCGGGCAGAGCGCCGCCTATGCGAGAACACATGCACGGCGGCAGTAGCATAGGGGTGTGCGTGAAGCGCGGCGGCATCGGAGTCGCTCAGGACCATACCAGTCCGTGACCGTGCGGGCCTGCTCATTCCCATGTCCGTTCCTGCGTTCCTTCCTGCTCTCTCGTGCACTTCGAATTTTCAGCTGCCAGTCCGTCATCGCGCCTGTACGTTACTCGGTTGCCGACTTGGTCAGTAGTAGTCGACGTCGACGTCTGCTGTTTTAGCGAAACATCGGTGCAAGTCGGTGACGCATGGCCAGAGGTCGCTCTAGAGCTCATCAGCCGCAACCTATTCCACCCCCCGCCGACTCTGTAGACGCCGACATCAAAGCGGAGCTGGAATGGCTCGAGGTCGAAGCCGAGTTAGACTCACTCGACCGAGAATTCGAAGAAGACCGCCGCGCAACTCTCCGTGCGTTCACCACACCCGTGACTCAGTACCGTCTTTGGTTTACCAACCTCCGCATCGCACACGGACGACGGTAGAGCAACATACGTGCTGCCACATGGCCGACGTCGACATGACTGACGCTAGACCATCCACCGACCACAGTCCGACATCTACCGAGGAAGAGACGCTCCCCTTACTCTACGATCTTGACAAGCTGATGCAGATTCCAGAAGGGGAGTTCACTAGGGACATTCCCCCACCGCCGATCGGGGAGTTTAACAAGAATAAAAAACAGAATCCGACGCGAAATGGACGGCCAGGAACTTCGTCGGCACCGGCCAGCTCTGGAAACCAGGTTGAGGTCGACGAGGAGGAGGATGGGGGGAAGGAGGAGGAGGAGGAGGAAAGTGATGACGAAAACGACGAGCGTCCGCCGCGTAGCACTAATCAGCGCACCTTGGAAGAACGGCTCATGCGGGAACTTGAATACATAGATGATATGCTCGAACAAGACGAGAATGCCGACCAGGAGAATTTGTCGGTGCCGCGCGAACAGTGGAGGGCGGCAGACTTCGTCGAGGAAGACATGGTGTACGCGACCATCGACGTGCTCGTCTTGGACGCCCTACGCCACCTGCAAACCGTGGAGAGGAACAGCACGCTGAGGCAGTACACCTCGTGGATTTATCACTACAAGAGGTGGGCGGCGAAGATGTTGAGGCAAATTCGCAACAAGCTTCCGCAGGAGTACAGGCTTACGTACGTCGACGAGATAGGGCACTACATCCGGGACAACAAGAAGAAAAACTGGGACCAAGAGGCCGATGTCCCCCGGTCGTACGTGTGGCTGCACGGCCCTAGGGTCACCAAGTCCCGGCTTCGCACATACGTGAAGTACATGGTTCGGGAGTTGAATCTCGATGCCGAACCCAGCAAGAAGGGCGACAACACCACAAGAACACAGCCTGTGCTACAATGGTGCACACGCTCCTCAGGCGCATAAAGGCATGCCAGATGGCGGCGAGAGTGGAGGCGACGATATACCGGGAGACAGAGCTGAGCATCATGCGAGAGATATCGGTGGTCAGGTCGGAGGTGCGGTTCATGATCCGCACCAAGAACGAGCGGGACATCAAGTGAGTTTTTGTTTAACCTCTTGTTGTCTTGTACTGAGTCGACGCTGCCCTAATTGCCCCCCACCCTCGGCATTGTCGGCAGGAACTGCACCGATCGGCGTCGCGGAACAATCGGCGATACCTACACCGCCGAGCAGTTCCGCCAGATCATGTTCAGGGTGCTGCCGGCGTGGGCGGCCAAGGCGTGGAACCCGTAGGGTACGGGCCCGTCGCAGACGCTATGGCGGTTTCTGCTGTTGAAGGTGCTCACGCTACTCTCCCACCACTCTCTTCTGCGCGGTGCAAGCATCCGCGAGATCACGCTCCCCGACATATTCTTGTACCGACTGGCGAGCACCTCGTCGGTGAACCCGGAGAACCAGCCGGTCGTCATGGTCATCGCTGCGCGGAACTCGAAGACGTCCAAGGATGCGCGTCTGCAGCAGAGCTACGCTGCGCGGCACCTCGAAGCGGAGTTCTGCGCCGTCGGCGAGACGGGCCTGTGGTTGCACTTCATCCTCGACCAGATCGGCCAGTTTCACGGCGTCCGCCTCATTCTGCCAGTGGACACCAGCACACGCGCGAGCTGGTACAAGAAGCACCTCTTCTTCGCCAAAAACGACACCGACCAAGGGGAGCTTTTTGCGGCAAGCCACCAACGCTGGACGCGGCAGTTGTGGGACAAAAACGGGGTCTTCTGCAAGAGGAACGTGCACGCCGCTCGAGCCGGAGGGGCCAAGGAGCTGGCCATCGACGGCACGCCACGCGCCGAGATCGCGGAGCTGGGTCACTGGGCGCTCGACAAGATGACGCGAGCGTACATCACCGCCATTCCGGTGGGGGTGGTGATGAAGAAGGCCGATTACTCTATTTACAAACAGGACTACTTCTTGGGTCGGAGCAGGGTGGAGCCCTCCGATAAGCTCTTGAAGCTCCTCGCCGAGCACATCTTCCCTGGCGTCGACGACATGCTGAAGACGGTATGTTAGTCGACGCCCTCGTATCCTTGTTTCCGAGTCGTGTTGCCGACAGTGTCTAAACTCCTAATACACGCGACGAATTGCAGGCGGAAGGGAAGGCTGCCGAGGGGTCCGACGCCGACAAAGCCGCGGTGCACTTCTGGCGCACCCTCCAGTGTCAGAATGTTATATAGCTTATACATTTGTGTAGGCTGTAGTGGGGTATCCCATAGGGGGTACAACCCAATTAGGGTTAGTACTTGTACTCACTTCTTTCATAGTTCATCCATTTCCTGTTCATTAATTCTGACATGGTATAGAGCAGGTCCTTCCCAGGACCGATTTTTTTAGGGCCCACCACTACCTACCTACCTGCGCCCTAGGGCGCCTCGGTTTTCACGCCCCTAGAGGCCCCGAACGGCCCACGCGCTCGCCCCTAGCGGCCCCCCCTTTCGGCCCCGCGATCGTCCCTACCGGCCCCGCGCTTGCCTCTAGAGGCCCCGATCGGCCCCGCGCTCGCCCTTAGCGGCCCCTTACGGCCCCGCGCTCGTCCCCAACGGCCCCGATCGGCCCCGCGCTCGCCCTTAGCGGCCCCTTACGGCCCCGCGCCCTTCCCTAACGGCCCCGATCGGCCCCGCGCTCGCCCTTAGCGGCCCCTTACGGCCCCGCGCTCGTCCCTAACGGCCCCGATCGGCCCCGCGCTCGCCCTTAGCGGCCCCTTACGGCCCCGCGCCCATCCCTCACGGCCCCGATCGGCCCCGCGCTCGCCCTTAGAGGCCCCTTACGGCCCCGCGCTCGTCCCTCACGGCCCCGATCGGCCCCACGCTCGCCCTTACCGGCCCCTTACGGCCCCGCGCTCGCCCCTACGAGCCCTGATCGGCCCCGCGCTCGCCCCTAGAGGCCTCTAACGGCCCCGCCCAGAACAAGCCGCCCGACCCGAGCAGCCCAAACCGAGCCGCCCAGCCCGAACCGAGCCGCCCGAACCAAGCCGCCTAACCCTTACTTGAGCCGCTTGCTCGGCCGGTAGCTGTCTCCCTCGCTGACCCCTCTGGGGGTCCGGTCATTGCGACCTCCTCCACTGTCCTTCCCTGTCCTGCGGTCCCGTCGGGCACACTGTCAGGTCTCCACCTCCCCTCGTTCTCTACGAACTTGGTGGCAGGTTGTGCACTCCAGGACGTGGGTGTTTACTAGTTCACCCCTGCCTACGAGCGTGTCACACACTGCACGTGTACTCGTACAGGCCGCCACTTGGCTACCTTCACCCGGCAGCCGGGGTCGGACCTGTACACACTGACTACTGCCCCCCCTCAGGTCGCTGCGTCTGCATCTGCGTCCGCGTCAGGTCAGCTGTCCGCCCCCTGCTCGTGTCGCTCTCTGGCGCACGAGACTGTCCTCTGGCACCACCGACTAGGCCACCCGTCTGTGCAGCGTCTTCGTGCCATGCGCTCCCGGTACCTTGTCTCTGGTCTTCCCAGGGTCCTCCCTCCCCTCCCACCCTCGCCTGCTCCTCCCTGTCTTCCCTGTGTCGAGGGGCGGCAGCGCGCCGCTCCTCACTCCTCGTTTCCCCCGACGACTGCTCCCTTGCAGATGCTCCACATGGACGTGTGGGGCCCAGCCCGCGTCCGTGGTCAGGGTCAGGAGAGGTACTTCCTGATAGTTGTCGACGACTACTCGCGCTACACCACGGTCTTCCCCTTGCGCACCAAGGGTGAGGTCCCTGATGTCTTGATCCCTTGGATCCGCAGAGCCCGTCTCCAGCTCAGCGAGCGTTTCCGCTCGGACTTTCCTGTCCTGCGCTTGCACTCTGACAGAGGTGGTGAGTTCTCCTCCGACCTCTTGGCAACCTACTGTGCTGAGCACGGCATTGAGCAGTCATTCACGCTTCCGGCCTCTCCACAGCAGAATGGGGTTGCGGAGCGCCGCATTGGCCTGGTCATGGAGGTTGCCCGTACCTCCTTGATCCATGCGGCTGCCCCCCACTTTCTGTGGCCGTTTGCGGTCCGGTACGCTGCGCATCAGCTCAACCTCTGGCCCCGTGTCTCCTTGCCGGAGACCTCGCCCACACTGCTGTGGACGGGGGAGGTTGGCGATGCGTCGCGTTTCCGGGTCTGGGGATCTCGAGCTTTTGTCCGCGATACGTCTACGGACAAGCTCTCCTCCCGTGCTGTTCCTTGCGTCTTCCTCGGCTTTGTCCCGGTTGCGTCTGGTTGGCAGTTTTACCACGCCACCTCGCGCCGAGTCTTGCCCTCTCAGGACGTCACTTTTGACGAGTCCGTCCCCTACTACCGCCTCTCCCCCTACCGCACTGCCCCGCTCCCCCCCCCGCCTCTCTTCCTCGCGCCAGGTGCTGCTGTCGTAGACCCCCTCCCCCCTCAGGGTGCCGCTCCCTCAGGTGTGTCTCAGGTAGAACCGGTTGAGCCTGTTGAGGTAGCTGTCGACTCTCGTCTTGCTGCGGGTGCGGAGCCTGGGGGTGCTGAGCTTGGGGGTGCTGAGCCTAAGGGTGCTGAGCCTGGGGGTGCGGAGCCTGGGGGTGCTGAGCTTGGGGGTGCTGAGCCTGGGGGTGCTGAGCCTGGGGGTGCTGAGCCTGGGAGTGCTGAGCCTGGGGGTGCTGAGCCGCTGAGTCCGGAGTCTGGGGGTTCTGAGTCTGGAGGTCATGAGCCTGAGGGTCCTACACCTGGAGGAGCCCTCTCCTCGGAGCAGCTGCGTGCGTGGTACTTACAGTACTGCAGCCTCAGGAGCGGTACCTCTCGAGCCAGGCGTACTACTGGGACTAGTGCTAGTGCTTCTTCTCCTAGCCGGGAGCTCCCCTCCCGTGAGCGGATCCGTGAGTGGTACGAGCGGCGCATCACTCTTCGGAGTGGCGCGCCTGCTGTCGCGGACCCCGCTGCTGCTGCTGGTACTGCGGACCCGGGCGTTGGAGCTGCTGCTGGTGCTGCGGACCCGGGCACTGGTGCTGCTGCTGGTGCTGAGGACCCGCGCGTTGGAGCTGCTGCTGGTGCTGAGGACCAGGGCGTTGGAGCTGCTGCTGGTGCTGAGGACCCGGGCGTTGGAGCTGCTGCTGGTGCTGTGGACTCGGGCGTTGGAGCTGCTGCTGGTGCTGCGGACCCGAGTGCTGGTGCTGTGGAGTCGGGCGTTGGAGCTGCTGCTGGTACTGGTGCTGCCGCTGGGGGTGCTGGTGCTGTCCCTGCTGTGTCTGGAGTCGCCGCGCGGCCTCGGCCGTACTTCGTACCGCTCCTTCAGCAGGTTCTTGGTCTCTTGCCTCCTCCTAGTCCTCCACCCTTAGCGTATCCACAGCCTGTCCCGTCACAGTTACAGTTGCAGCCGGCCTCCCCGCTACCTGCTCCTTCTCCCTACGCTGGTCCTACTGGAGGTCTTACTGAGCGTCGTGAGCCTGCGTCTCGCCCTGCGTCGCCTGTCCGTCCTGCTAGCGCTAGTGGTCGTGGTTCACGTCAGCGTCCTCCTCCTGTCCCTGGCATGCACAGGATGTCTCTGCGTCCGTCCACTGCTCCTCTGCGTGCCCCTTTGCCTTCTCCTCCTGAGTCCTCTCTTCCTGCTTTTGCCGACCCGGAGTCGGACTCTCTTCGTGCTGCCAGTCCTACCGTCACGCGTCTCCTGGCTACTGTCGTCACTGACCCTTCTTTCGAGTCCACTGCTGCGTCTGCCCTAGTTGCTGAGCTCGTCGACTTTGCTGCTCGCTGTCGTCTAAACTACGCTACTAGTCTTGTCGCTGAGTCTGAGTCTGTCTGTCCTCCGTCCGTCGGGGGTGAGTGTGCCCTTGGCACGGACGTCCTTGAGGACAGGCACGAGGAGTTCCAGTGCTTGGCCGCTGCTTCACCTCATCTCTTGTCCGTACTGCTTACCCCTGAGGGAGACCCGGATGCACTTGACATCCCGACTCCGCGCTCTTACGCGGAGGCGATAGAGGGTCCCTACTCTTCTCAGTGGCAGGCAGCTATGGATGCAGAGATGGCTTCCTGGAAGTCCACAGGCACCTACGTTGACGCTGTCCCCCCTCCTGGGGCGAACATCGTCAGTGGCATGTGGATCTTCAGGGTGAAGCGACCGCCGGGTTCTTCGCCTGTCTTCAAGGCGCGTTACGTGGCTCGAGGCTTCAGTCAGCGGCAGGGAGTTGACTACTTTCAGACCTTCTCCCCCACCCCGAAGATGACCACTCTTCGGGTACTGCTTCACGTTGCTGCTCACCGTGACTACGAGCTGCACTCTCTCGACTTCAACACAGCTTTCTTGCAGGGCAGCCTGCACGAGGAGATCTGGCTGCGCCGCCCACCTTGCTTCACTGGGTCTTTCCCTCCTGGTACCCAGTGGAGTCTCCGGCGTCCAGTCTACGGTCTTCGCTAGGTGCCACGTGAGTGGCACGACACACTGAGGACTACGCTTGCGGCTCTTGGGTTTGCTCCTTCTACTGCCGACCCGTCGCTGTTTCTGCGCACCGACACCTCTCTGCCGCCGTTCTACATCCTCGTGTACGTCGACGACTTGGTCTTTGCCACAGCTGACACTGCTGGACTCGCCTACGTGAAGTCCGAGCTGCAGAAGAGACACACGTGCACTGACCTGGGTGAACTGCGCAGCTACCTTGGCTTGCAGATCACCCGGGACAGAGCACGCCGCACCATTACCCTGACTCAGTCACACATGGTGCAGCAGGTCCTTCAGCGCTTCGGCTTCACGTACTCCTCGCCTCAGGCCACTCCTCTGCCTACTCGCCACTCACTCTCAGCTCTGCCTTCGGATGAGTCCGTAGAGTCGAGTGGCCCGTATCCAGAGCTTGTTGGCTGCCTCATGTACCTGATGACCTGCACATGACCTGACCTTGCATACCCTCTTAGCATTCTTGCACGCTATGTTGCTCCTGGGAGACACCGACCAGAGCACATGGCTGCAGCGAAGAGGGTGTTGCGCTACTTGTGCAGTACGTCGGGCATGGGGCTAGTGCTTGGAGGGCGGAGTCCAGTGGTCCTCACTGGGCACGCGGACGCTTCTTGGGCTGACAACCAGGCTACGCAGCGGTCGTCACAGGGTTACACCTTCAGCCTTGGTTCCGGCTCTGTTTCGTGGCGGGCTACTCGCTCGTCTTCTGTTCTCGGCTCCAGTTGTGAGGCTGAGATCTACGCCGGGGCCATGGCTGCACAGGAGCTTCGCTTGCTCACCTACCTGCTTACCGACCTTGGAGAGCCGCCTCGTTCTCCTCCAGTCCTGTACGTAGACAACAAGGCCATGCTGGCCTTGTGTCGCGAGCAGAGACTGGAGCACAGAACAAAGCACATTGCTCTTCGCTACTTCCTTGCTCGTGAGCTACAGCAGCGTGGTCAGTTGCGGCTTGCGTACGTGGCGTCTGAGGCCAATACTGCAGATGTCTTCACCAAGGCAGTTGCGCCTTGTCATCATCAGCGCTTCTGCACCCAGCTGGGTCTTGTACCTGTCCTGCCTCACTTGCTCACCTCTTGACCTTCCTTGTACTGTTACATATATATATATACCTGCTCTTGCTTGTCTAGCTTTATATATTCGTGTACACTTGCATGTGAACTGGCCTTGTGGCCTTGACCTTGTGCTCAGACTGTGTGGTGACTTTAAGATCCACCCTGAGCTTGCTTTGCTTTGCTTTGCTTTGCTGGACTGGTCTTGTGACCCCTTGTTCTCCCCCACTTTGCCTATGGGGGTGTGTCAGAATGTTATATAGCTTATACATTTGTGTAGGCTGTAGTGGGGTATCCCATAGGGGGTACAACCCAATTAGGGTTAGTACTTGTACTCACTTCTTTCATAGTTCATCCATTTCCTGTTCATTAATTCTGACATCTCGATGCTGCGCCGCATCGTCGCCGAGGACCTAGCGGTGAAGCTGGTCCGCACACCATGGCACCCATACGTCCAAGGCTCCCTGCTCTGCCGGATCCCCTCTTCCAGCACTGGGCGAAACGGGTCGAGAGGGTCGACACCGAGACGATCAACAAGCGTCGGGACCCGACCCAAACTAGGAAGAGGTAAGTCGACGACGAGCTGGCTGTAGGGCATTCCAAACCACCGAGCGGCTAACGTCTTTGTCCTACCGCTGCAAGAAATCTCTGTCCGCATGGACACCGAGTACTACAACATATCCCTCAAGGCGAAGCTGACGAAGGAGATGGAGCGTGCCGCGAACGAGAAGATTGACTTCCTGGAGGAGCTCGAGAAGCGCCACGACACCATCGCGTTTCTCACTACCGAGATAACCCGTTTCACCGAGGCACTCCGGGTGTCAGAAGCACGTAGAGTTCCGGAGGCCCCGTCGTGTGCTACCGCGCAAGCTCCCAGCGAGGGTGGCTCGGCGGATTCGGCCAACATAGGAGCCGGTGCCGACGGAGGGGACGACAAACCCCCGCCACCCCCACAGACGGACGTGGAGGCTAGTTACGAGCTCAACGTGGTACAACCGTGGCGGGAGGCCAAGACCGTGAGGGACGCCTGGTGCCTCTGGAACTCCGCCACCGCTAATGACACCCGTCGGCTTTGCGACAGGATGGCCGAGCCGGGGTTCATCGACCACCACACCCTCCTCGCCGGCGCGATGCAGGGTGCACTCAACAAGAGGGTGTGCCGCATGCTGAAGGTCATGGATGTGGTGCGCCAGCTACGCGCGAGCGATGGCGACGCCGACACCGAGGCCGTGGTCGACACACTGCACAGGATCGCGGCATCCGGCATCGGGACCTTCGCCGATGCCCTCACGGTGCTCAAACCGGGAACGGCACCGATGTTGTCCAAAGAGCCTGGTTTGGGAGTCAAGGGGTTGGGCCCCAAGGTGGTCTCGAAGCTACGCCTCGCCTGTGCGCTTATGGCGCTCAACTTGAAGCAGAGTGATTGGATCGAAACCCTGTTTCCAGACACGTGGGAGGAGCAGATGCCGAAGACCAAGGCCGACCTGGCAAAGCCGACGGCCCCGGCCAAGTCGACAGCACCGGCCAAGCCGACCGCTCCGGTGCACCGTCCTCCGACCAAGCGCAAGAAGTCGGCATGATCGCGCCTGTAGGATATGCGTGTGCATAGTTCGATGCTGTTAACTGTGGCAGATTTGTACACCCCCCCTTCCCTTCTTTTTCCAAATGTTATTACGGTAGTTTGTAACAACCCACTGCAAGGCCCTTGCGAACCTACTGGGTCCCGCTGTGTTAAATGTAGTCGATCGCTCAGTAAGAAACAAAAATACTATCCTTGCTGACATCTAAACACAGCTCGATGTTGACGTCTCGCAGGATTGCATGTTGCTAGGGTGTCGACATATTCGCCGACAGAACTCGTCGCGAAGTAGCATGTGTCTACCTTCTCTATCATCGCTGCTCGCCGAGTAGAATGTTCCTTTTGATGTCGACATATGCGCCGACAAGGCGCATCGTTCAAAGTCGGCTAGCAAGTTTCATTGTGGACAGTGATTTACTAAAAAACAAAAAAGATTCGTGCCCTACGATACAAAAGTCATTAGAATTACTACGACATCGGCGCCGACCATACAATAGTACCCTGCACACCACAGCCCGCCAACTACGCATCCGTACTGCCCTTGCCCTGCTTGCCCTTCTTCCTCTTGCTGCTGCCCTTGCTCTGCTTGACCTTCTCCCCCTTCCTCCCCCTGTGATCCATATCGTACTCCATCCTCGCGTCACACGGCAAATCGATGCCCTGCGCTTTGAGCTTGGGCCCGGTGACGGGGCACATTCCCCAGAACGCCAAGGTCTCGACCGTCGCTCTTGCGATCATGTCGGCCTCGACTTCCTCAACTCCCTTCGCGAAGGCCCTGGCAACTGCCTGGCTCTGCAGCGATGGCGCGACGTTATGTGCAACCTCCCCAGCGGGAGCCTGCCTAGTGCGTGCTATGTCGATCACCGCGTGCATCACCTCCTTGAAGTCCTCGGCCCTCGCCTCCCCCACACCTGCCACCATCGCCGCCGCCTTCCCTTTGCCCACAGCACCGAGCACCGACGCCCTCGTCTCCAAGAAGCACCAGATGGCGCATGCCGATGCCGCTAACGCCTGGGTCCCCGACTCCGTCTTCTCGTCCGCCTTCCCCTCCACGCTCGCATCGACCTTCCCAAATGCCGCGCTCGCCGCGACCTTCCCATACGCCGCGCAAATCGACACGCGATTTACCATCGCCGACATGAGAGCGTCCGTCTCTTCCTTGCCTTCCTCCGTGTCCTCGATGATGGGGAACCAGATCGCCGGCCAGAACACGTCATGAAGCGCATCACCCAAACTTGCGTATCCACGGTACCTGCCGGGTATGTCGTCGAACCTACCGCGCAAACACATTAGAACGACACGACTTCGTCAACATCAGCGTAATGACACGATTTGTTCGACAAAACTCAACACGTCAGGATCCGTCTTACCGTGCTCTCGGATGGCACAAGCCTCTTGCCCACATCACCGTCCACATCCCCGTCGGCAAGAACTTGACCTCCGCCCACACCTCCTTCCATTTATCCAACTCCCCCGGCTTCAAGACGGTGAGCTCCTTCATGAGCACCTTGCTCACGTAGCCGTCGTAGACGACGAACGTAATCGCGTGCTCGTAGGCCAGCTCCATCTTCTCCCTCGACTTGCCGATGTACCGATTCTGTCCGTTTACCTTAATCTCGGCGGATGCCATGACCCCTGCGTCCATGCTCTTTATCTCCCTCACCGCCCTCCTCGTCCTCCTCCTCCGCCTTCTCCTTCTTCTTCGCCGGCTTACCCTTGCCGCCCGTCTTGTCCTGCTCCCCTTCCGCCTTCTTCCCTTTCTCTTCCGACATCAACTTCCCCGCAGACATCGCCCGCGTGCTCCTCTGAGAGACCGCCTTCCCTTTCCCATTGTCGTCCTTTTCCTTCCGTCCAGCATTTCTCTCGGTGACAGCAGCCGTTGCGGCCGTCTGCTCCGCCGAACCCCCTCCGTGGGCCGCCGACGACACCACATGCGCCGTGTCCATGATGGCCATAACAGGGGCGTGCTCGGGGCGCTTTGCTGCCTAAAAATGGGCCATGACGACAGCAAGGTCGGCATGCTTGTTTGCGCGGCCGCCGGTGGCGAGCGCTGCACTCACTCCCTTCTCCGCCGCCACATCGACCACAAATGCACCTGGTGTGGGTGTGGTCGCGTTTACCGACGTCGGCGTCGCGCTTTTGCCGAGTTCCGGCAGGGTCACTGACGGAGCCTAAATGGGTGCGAAGAAAAGCGGACTTGGGGCCCGCAGGCGATGGGGCGGCCACCGGAGGCGCGGCAGGTGGGGCACCGGACGACTTGTTGGCAACCTGCGTAGTGACGGAGCGACGTGCTGTTCCAAGAAGGCCGGCCTCGACCACGGGATGCTGCTGCACGTCCCTGCTATGTGCCTCCATGCGGCGGAGCATCTCGCTGAGCGCGGTACCACCGGGGGGGGCCTTAGCTGATGCCACGGCATCACCCTTAGCCGAAGCAGCCTTCGCGACGCCCTTGGCGGCAGCCGGGGATGCTGAAGCTGGAGCAGCCTCCCCATCTTTGTTCGCACCTGACTGGCCGGCAGGCGTGCTGGTAGCCGCAAGGGGGTTACGGGGACTCGACTTGGTGGTGCCGGCAACCGTAGCAGAAGCAGGCTTGGCCGCCGCCGCGACGGACGGTCCCTTAGTGGTTCCGGAGTCGCCATCATTCGCCGCCTGAGCAGTTGGCACCTCCTTGTCGGTCACGCCTTTCCCACCACTCGCCTGAGGATGGGTCTGCTCGGCGACCAAAGGCGGGCCAGTCGGAGCAGCTACGTTAGCGGCAACCCCGTCGGCAGGGCCACCCTCTGCTCCCCCGCTTCCGCCTCCCTTGCTATGCGACGTCCTTACCACCTTCCACCCCGCCTTCGTCTTCAGCTGGTCGACCACGCTCTGTTGCGCAGGCTTCGACCCGCGGCTACCGTCCGCTCCCTTACTCCGCTTTGAGCTCTCCTTGTCGTCTCCGTCGCCCGTCCTCTTATAGCCCTGCTTCTCGGCCGTTTTTCTTTACGCGTTATTGGCGTCATTGGCCGAAGGCAACGACCCACGTCGACCTTGCGCCACAGTGCCGATCATCTCTGTCATCATCTTCATCCCGGAAGCAACGAAAGACTGCTGGGTGGCCTCCGTCACCGCCTTCATGATGTCGACCTTGAACGACTTCAAAAGCTCTTCCGGGATGGCGGGCGGCGTGGGATGAGGCGGTGGCGGCGGCGGCACGGCGAGCCTGGCGGTCACAGCGGTGGCGATGTTGACCTGCGCGGAGGCAAGGTGGTTCGAGACGTACTCTTCCAACCCCTTCTTCGCATCGCCCACCACCGAATCTACGTGTTCGGCCAAGGCGGAGACCGCTAACACCCGTGCATACGCGACGCAACCCTCCGGATTGTCGAAGTCCTCCAACCACTCTGTCGCCTGTTCCGCGAATGTCTTCATCGACTTCCACGCTTCGTCAAAGCTGCCGGTGATGTTGCCCGTGATGGTCTTTTACATGGCCTCCGTCGCGTTTCGCAGCTGTTTCGCAGCATACTTCTCGGTGTCGTCGACCTGCTCGGCCAACCCTTCAACGTGGTCGACGAATCCACTGACCCCAACAAAAAACCCGTCCAGCCGAGCCCGCTCCGCATCGAGCAACGTCGCCAGCCGAGCGTTCTCCACCCGCAACAACCAGTTCTCCCGTCGCAGCTCCTCAACGTCGTCCAGTTCAGGGCCCTGCCGACCAGGTGCTTCCCCGGTCTCTTGCACGCCCGTGTTGTTCGCCCCTTCGCCGGCGTCAACCGACACCTTCCCACCTCCCTCGCAGGCCGCCTCATCCTGGCCATTTCCCGTCGTTGCCTCCACGCAGACCTCGCCCTTCTCCTTCCCCACATCTGCCGACCTCGTAGCATTTCCCGCGGCGTCATCCTTCTCTTCCTCATTCCTATGATATGCCGACCCCACCGCCTCTTCCGCCGCTCCCGCCTCAACCGTACCCTCTACATACGAGATAATCGTATCTATCTCTCATCCGACCGCTTTGCAGCCCACCAAGTCTATCGCACCCCTGCACTAAACTACCCCAGAAAGTGGAGGGTAACCTAGGAAAGTAGCTCTGATACCAAGTGTTATGAGTTGTACGAAAGAAGAGTGCGCAGAATGCAATATCGCGGAAGTGATTACAGCTACTAAGCAAACAACGAGGCCTAGGCATAATATAGCAAAGCTAGCTAGGCCGAGGTCGCGGAGTCGCGCGAAGGCTGAGTGCAGGTTTGGGGTTGGGAAACCCGAAGGCGACGCGAAGGACGTACGGAAGGCGAGGTCGGTGGACCAAGCCTGAACTCCGAAAAGTTGGAATTGTACGCGTACGGAGTGCCTCAGTAAGGAATTAGGAAAATTCCTTATAGCTATATATTGTTCGCACACTCTTTAGCTCATTGTATTGTTTTGCTTTGATAGTGCAATTCTCGCTCGCTTGCTCAATTGCATTCGTAACACTAGGTATGTCAGAACATTAAAGCTTATACATTTGTGTAGGCTGTAGTGGGGTAGCCCATAAGGGGTACAACCCAATTAGGGTTAGTACTTGTACCCAACTGTTTCATAGTCCATTTCATCCATTCTCACTTCTCGTCATGGTATCGAGCAGGTTCCCGAGTGGGAATACTGCCTAGGGCCCACCACGAACTTTTTTTTTCCTTCCCTGCCCGGAGCGCGCTTCGCTCCCAACCCGAGTAGCGCCTCGAGCCGCCCTTACGGCCCCTTTGCGCCGCCTTCTACGGCCCCTCGCGCCGCTCTTACGGCCCCTTACGGCCCCGTCTGGCCCCTTATGGCCCCACTTAGGCCCCTTACGGCCCCGTCGCGACCTCGCCTAGGCCCCTTACGGCCCCATCGCGGCCCTGCCTAGGCCCCTCCGCGGCCCCGTCATGCCCCTTACGGCCCCGCCTAGGCCCCTTACGGCCCCTTCGTGGCCTCGCCTAGGCCCCTTACGGCCCCTCCGCGGCCCCGCCTAGGCCCCGTCTGGCCCCTTACGGCCCCTTACGCCCTCGCCTAGGCCCCTTACAGCCCCTTCCGCGGCCCCGTCTGGCCCCCTTTATGGCCCCGTCTGGCCCCTTACGGCCCCTTTGCGGCCCCGCCTAGGCCCCTCCGCGGCCCTGTCTGACCCCTTTGCGGCCCCGTCGCCACCTGCGGCCCCGTCACCACCTGCGGCCCCGTCGCCACCTGCGGCCCCGTCGCCACCTCCGGCCCCGTCGCCACCTGCGGCCCCGCCGACACCTGCGGCCCCACCGCCACCTACGGCGCCGTCGCCACATGCGGCCCCGCCGCCACCTGCGGCCCCGTCGCCACTTGCTACCCCGCCGCCACCTGCGGCCTCGCCGCCGCCTGCGGCCCCGCCGCCCAACGCCCGCACCGCCGAGCAGCCGAACCGTCGGCCAGCTGAGCCGCCCGACCGCCGAGCCGCCCAGTAGCCGAGCCGCCCGACCGCCGAGGCGCCTAGCAGCCGAGCCGCCCGACCGCCGAGCCACCCAGCACCGAGCAGCCAAGCCGCCCAACCGCCGAGCCGCCCGACTGCCCCTCTTGCCTGGTAAGAGCACAGTCTCTACCACTGCACTGCCCTGCCCCACTGTACTCACTGCCTGCCTACTGCTGTTATGGCCTCCCCTAGCGTTCTCACCTTTGACGCTGAGGGTAGGGCAGTGGACTTTGAGGTCTGGGTAGATGATCTGCAGCTTTTCCTGCAGTGCGATAGGGCAGACGGCCTCTCCCTGTTTGACCTCACTTTTGGTGCCTTCCCTGCCCCTGCTGCTGATGCTGACGCCACTGTTCACTCACAGTGGGCCACGCGCGATGCTGGTGCTCACCTTGTTGTACGCCGCCACACACCGACCACTGAGCGTGCACACTTTAGCCAGTACAAGAGTGCTTAGACCTTGTACGACGCTGTAGTTGCACGCTACTCTTCCCCTGCCACTGCTGCACTGAGCCGCCTCATGCTACCGTACCTCTTCCCTGACCTTGCTGCCTTTCCCACAGTCGATGACCTCATTACGCATCTCCGCACTAGTGACACTCGCTACCGCGCTGCGCTTCCTACTGAGTTCTACGCCAAGAACCCCCCCCCCCCCCATGTACATCACCCTCTACTACATAGTCACCCGGCTCCTTGACTCTCTACGCGTAGTCAGGGACCACTTCCTCTCAGTTTGCCCCACCACTCTCACCGTTGACCTCCTCGAGAAGGCCCTCCTAGCGATAGAGAAGAGCATACTCGCTGTAGGAGCCTCTCGTGGTGACCCTCGCACCCCCGTCTTTGCGGGGTGTTCTCCCTCCCCCCTCTTGCCCTCTGTTGCCTCTGCTGGTGCGGCCGACCTCGTTGGTTTCGAGTCGGTCGGCGCTACGTCTGCCCCGAGCGCGAGACGCCGCACCGGCAAGGGCAAGGGGGGCAAGGGCTCTGGATGGGCTGGAGGGGGCGGTGGAGGGGGTAGTGGAAGCAGTGGAGGGAATGGGGGTGGTCGTGGGAGTGGTGGCGAGGGTGGCGGCGGCGGCGGCAGCAGTGGAGGCGGCGGAGGCGGTGGAGGAGGCGGAGGGAGCAGAGGCGGCGGAGGTAGTGGAGGAGGCGGAGGAGGAGGAGGCGGCGGAGGCGGCGGAGGCGGCGACGGCGGCGGAGGCGGCGGTGGTGGAGCGAGTCGCGAATCTGCGCAGAGGAGTGGCGCCGGTGGTGGTCAGCGCCAGCAGCAGCAGCGGAGTGGTGTGACCCAGTCCCCTCGGCAGGTTCATAAGTGGTACACTGCGCGTTAGTGCGGTGGGGGTTTTAGTCCCTGCTCTTACGTCCTCCGTACCGGCGACCGCGCTGGTGAGCAGTGTGGAGGCCCGCACTCCACCCAGCGCTGCTTTGGTCGCCTGACGGACGCGTGGCGTCACTAGTTCCCTGAGGCGTCAGAGATCCCTTGCTGGGGAGATCTGGCTAAGGCCGGGGTTGCTATCTTTGATCTTGACTTCGATGCTATCCTTGCTGCCATGTATGCTATTGATACTAGTGTTGCTGGTGACTGTTACCTGTGTGTACCGCCTGACCCGGGCATTAAGGCTGCTGCTCTAGGTGCTGGTGAGGCTGCTGCTCTAGGTACTAGTGAGTCTGCTGCTCCAGGTGCCAGTGCGTCTGCCGCCCCAGGTGCCAGTGCGTCTGCCGCCCCAGGTGCTGGTGAGTCTGCTCTCTCAGGTACTACGTCGGCTCAGGCCTTCCACACATTCACCCTGGACTCAGGTGCGTCCCGCTCCTTCTTTCGAGACCGCACCACTCTTACACCGCTCAGTCGGCCGGTTGCAGTCTCCCTGGCAGACCCCTCTGGGGGTCCTGTCCTTGCTAGCTTCTCCACTCTCCTTCCGTGCCCGGCAGCCCCCTATGGCACCCTGTCTGGTCTCTACCTCCCCTCGTTCTCTACGAACTTGGTGAGTGGAGTAGACCTACAGGATCGAGGGGTTGACTAGTTCACTCCTGCGAGTCAGCGAGGGACCCACTGCACTTGTGCTCGGACAGGCCAACACTTGGCCACGTTCACCCGTCGGCCAGGGTCGAGCCTTTACACCCTTACTACTGAGTCTCCTCCTGCTGGTGAGTCTGCCCAGGTAGCTGCGTCGAGTCAGGTGTTTGCTGCGGCGTCCAGGTCTAGTCCTGAGTCTGCCCCCTGCTCGTGTCGTCTGCTGTCCCACCAAACTCTCCTTTGGCACCACCGCCTTGGTCACCCCTCCTTGCCTCGTCTCCGAGGCATGGCCTCCCGTGTCCTTGTCTCTGGTCTCCCTCGGTCTCTCCCTCCCATTCCTCCGGGGCCTGGCCCTACCTGCGTCCCCGACGTCGAGGGGCGACAGCGCGCCGCCCCTCACTCGTCCGAGTTTCCTCCGATAGAGGCTCCACTGCAGACTCTCCACATGGACGTGTGGGGCCCAGCCCGCGTCAGAGGGCAGGGGCGAGAGCGGTACTTTCTGCTGGTCGTTGACGACTACTCGCGTTACACCATAGTCTTCCCCTTGCGTAGCAACGGTTACGTCACTGAGGTGTTGATCGACTGGATCCGCGCAGCTCGTCTTTAGCTCAGAGAGAGTTTCGGCTCGGACTTTCCTGTTCTACGTCTGCACTCGGACAGAGGCGTGGAGTTTTCCTTTGCCCGTCTGGGAGCCTTCTGTCGTGCACAGGGCATCCGCCAGACCTTCACGCTTCCGGCCTCTCCACAGCAAAATGGGATTGCTGAGCGCCGCATTGGCATGGTCATGGACGTCGCTCGTACGTCCATGATCCATGCAGTTGCTCCCCATTTTCTGTGGCCGTGTGCGGTTCAGTACGCAGCGCATCAGATCAACCTTTAGCCCTGGTCTCTTTGCCAGAGACCTCCCCCACCTTGCGATGGACGGGGAAGGTTGGCGATGCGTCTGCGTTTCGTGTCTGGGGATCTCGGGCATTTGTGCGCGACTTGTCTGCGGATAAGCTGTCCCCCCGTGCGGCTCCCTGCGTCTTCCTTGGCTTCCCCCCTGACGCGCCTGGCTGGCAGTTTTACCACCCCACCTCGCGCCGTGTTCTGTCCTCCCAGGACGTCACCTTTGACGAGTTGGTGCCTTACTACCGTCTCTTCCCCTACCGCATTGCGCCCCTCCCCCCGCCGCCGCTCTTCCTTGCGCCAGGTGCTACCCAGGTAGACCCTCTCCCCCCTCAGGGTTCTGCCCCGTCAGGTGTGTACCAGGCAGACGCAGTCGAGCCTGTCGAGGTAGCTGTTGACTCTAGTGCTGTTAGAGGTGCTGAGCCTGCGGGTGCCGGGTCTGGGGGTGCTGAGTCTGGGGGTGCTGAAACTGGGGGTGCTGAGCCTGGGGGTGCTGAGACTCAGGGTGCTGAGCCTGGGTGTGCTGCGCCTGGAGGTGTTCAGCCTAGGGGTGCGGAGCCTGGGGGTCCTTGGTCTGCTCGTGTTGCCGCCGGCAATGCTTCTTCGAGGCGGGAGCCGCTCTCTCCGCAGGAGCTGCGCGAGTGGTTCACCCACCGCTGGAGACGTGCTGCTGAGTCTGGGGGTGCTGCTAGAGTTACTGGAGTTAGTGCTGCTGGAGCTGCTGTCGGTGCTGGTGCTGCTGGAGGTGGAGCTGCTGGGGGTTTTGGCGTTGGTGTTTCTACTGGTGCTGGTGCGTTTGGGGGTGCTGCTGAGGCTGCTGGTGCTGACGGTCCTACTGGAGTTGGTTCTACTGGAGCTGGAGTTGTTGGGGGTGTTGGCGCTGGTGCTTTTGAGGGTGCTGGAGTTGGTGCTATTGGAGCTGGAGGTGCTGCTGGCGCTGGTGCTGCCGCTGGGGGTACTGGTGCCGTCCTTACTGGTTCTGGAGGCGCTGCGCGGCCGAGGCCGTACTTCGTTCCACTCCTGGAGCAGGTTCTTGGTCTCCCGCCCTCTACTGGTCCTGCTCCTCCCTTAGAGTGTCCACCGCCTGTCCAGTCGCAGTCACAGTTAAAGCTCGTTTCCCCTCTACCTGCTCCTTCTCCCTACACTGATCCTACTGGAGGTCTTGCTGAGCGTCGTGAGCCTGCGTCTCGTTCCGCGTCACCTGTTTGTGCTGCTCGCACTAGTGGTCGTCCTGCACGTCCGCGTCCTCCTGCGGTCCCCGGCACACACCAGATGGCACTGCGTCCTTCCACTGCTCCTCTGCGTGTCCCGTTGCCGTCTCCTCCACAGTCCTCTCTTCCTTCTCTTGCTGACCCGGACTCTGACTCCCTTCATGCTGGTAGTCCTTCGTCACTGACCCTTCCTTTGAGTCCACTGCTGCGTCTGCTCTAGTTGCTGAGCTTGTCAACTTGGCTGCACGAGGAGATCTGGCTGCGCTGCCCACCTGGCTTCACTGGGTCGTTTCCTCCTGGTACTCCTTGCCTCAGGCCACTCCTCTATCTACTCGCCACTCACTCTCAGCTCTGCCTTCGGATGAGTCCGTAGAGCCGAGTGGCCCGTACCCAGAGCTTGTTGGCTACCTCATTTTTTTGATGACCTGCACACGACCTGACCTTGCATACCCTCTTAGCATCTTGGCACGCTATGTTGCTCCTAGGAGACATCGACCAGGGCACATGGCTGCAGCGAAGAGGGTGTTGCGCTACTTGTGCAGTACGTCGGGCATGGGGCTAGTGCTTGAAGGGTGACGTCGAGTAGTCCTCACAGGTTACGCAGACGCTTCTTGGGCTGACGACCAGGCTCCACATCGGTCGTCACAGGGTTACACCTTCAGCCTTGGTTCCGGCTCTGTTTCGTGGCGGACTACCCGCTCGTCTTCTGTTCTCGGCTCCAGCTGTGAGGCTGAGATCTACGCAGGGGCCATGGCTGCACAAGAGCTACGCTGGCTCACCTATCTGCTGACTGACCTAGGAGAGCGGCCTCGTTCTCCTCCAGTTCTGTACGTAGACAACAAGGCCATGCTGGCCTTGTGTCGGGAGTACAGACTGGAACACAGAACGAAGCACATTGCCCTCCGCTACTTCCTGGCTCGTGAGCTGCAGCAGCGTGGTCAGCTCCGTCTCACCTACGTGGCCTCTGAGGCCAACACTGCTGATATATTCACCAAGGCCCTTCCGCCTTGTGATCATCATCGCTTCTGTACTTTGCTAGGTCTTGTGCCTACCTGGCCTCACTTGCTCACTTCTTGATCTTGTTTGTACTGTCCTCTTTCTATACCTGCACTTGCTTGCTTACCTTTATATATATGATCTTGCATGTGAGCTAGCCTTGTGGCCTTACTCTTGTGCTCGGACTGTGTGGTGACTTTGTGATCCACCCTGAGCTTGCTTTGCTTTGCTTGACTGGTCTTGTGACCGCTTGTTCTCCCCCACTTTGCCTATGGGGGTGTGTCAGAACATTATAGCTTATACATTTATGTAGGCTGTAGTGGGGTAGCCCATAAGGGGTACAACCCAATTAGGGTTAGTACTTGTACCCAACTGTTTCATAGTCCATTTCATCCATTCTCACTTCTCGTCAAGGTATTCAGAGCCTACGATCTCTTCTCGGACATCACCCACACCTTCGCTTCGCCCGACACCCCCGCCATGGCTAAATTCAATCTCGCGACATTGATGCAAGAGCGCCTCGACCAACTCGTGTGCCAACTCGAGGAATCGACGCTCGAAATCGCGACGCTCACGGCGGAACGCAACTCCGCTCGACATCAATCAACGGTGAATGCACCAACACCAGCACCCGCAAATGCACCTGAACAATTGGAAGAACCGATTATCATTTCATCCGGCACACCGTCGCAGCACAACACCGTGGGACAGCGCTCAGGCAACCAACGACCGCGCCGCCCAATCTATGCCGGGCATGGCGAGAACCAAGACCACAGTGGGGGTGAATGCACCTCGCAAGGCTCCTCGTCATGTCGGATTTGCAGCATTAGCCAGAAACAACGACATTGGTGAGCCGATGCCACTCAAGCCGCAGCGCCGACCTCGCTTCGATCCTAGCCAGCGTGGAGGTCCGACGGTTCAATCGTGGATGTTTACGATGAACATGATTTTTTCCACGAACTACATGACGTCGGATGCAGCGAAGATCTGGTACGTCGTATCGTTGGTGCGAGGCCCCGCCATGAACTGGTGGCGAGTCATTGTGATGTCGCCGCGCGCCTACAAGCCACTGTCGCAAGAGGAAGGGTGCGCGGGTCCAGCAGTCATCTGGAGTTCGTTCTGCGAAACTGCCCAATACAGCATATGGGAAGCGTTGTGCGCAGGGCTTCGGACGCGCTTCAAGCCGGTCGCGGCTCCGATTTCGGCACGCCAGAGGCTACGCACTTGGCGGCAGCTCGGGTTGGTTCAAGATTACACCAGCGGTTTTCTCGAGCTGTGTGAGCAAGTCGGCTACATGCACGAGGCGGAGCGGGTGGACCGTTACATTGGTGGGTTGAAGACGGACATCTCGCACGAAATTTATCTTCCAGGAATTTCTAGCTTCAACGAAATCCAAGCGCTCGTCGAGAAGATCGATATTTTGCGCCGTCCAAGACCGGGGTCCTACTACGAACATCGTCTTAGGGGACCGATCGAGCATGCCACTGTACATGCCGTCTCGGAAAACGCAGCTGCCGCACCATTCAACTTGCAACAGGTCGTACTGCCGTACCAACTGCCGTAACTGCTGTACCTACTGCCGTACCTAGGTTAGGTTTGCACCACGCTGCCCCTCATGCGCTGCCTTTCTCACGCCGCCCTGGGCTGCCCTTTGCGCGCAGCCAGTCTACGATCTCCTTCTGGCGCCCCCCGAGTTGCACGACACACCAAGGACGATAGTTGTGGCTCTTGGCTTTGCTCCTTCGCCTGCCGACCCGTCCTTGTTTCTGCGCACTGACTCTACTTTGCCGCCGTTCTACATCCTTGTGTACGTTGACGATTTGGTCTTTGCGAATATTCATAGTGAGGCACTGCCCTTGTGAAGGTGGAGCTGCAGAAGTGACATACTTGCACTAACCTGGGTGCAGATATCTTGGTTTGCATATCACCCGGGACAAAGCAACGTGCACCATAACTCTGACTCAGTCACACATGGTGCAGCAGGTCCTTTAGCGTTCCTGCTTTCATTTCTTCACGCTACAGCCTACTCCTCTTCGCTCGAGCCACTCTCTAGCAGCTCCACTTTCGTTCCGAGAGCCGAGTGGGTTGTCTTATGTACCTGATGACGTGCACTCGACCTGACCTCACGCAACCTCTCAGCATCCTGGCGTGCTACGTTGCGCCTGGCAGACACCGCCCTAGGCAATGGCAGGTTGGTATGAAGGTGTTGCGATACTTGGTGATTACATCAAGCTTTGGGCTTGTGCTTTCAGGACGGGGTCGAGTTGTGCTCACAGGACACTCAAACGCTTTGTGGATTTCCTTGCCTTCACATGACTACACCTAGTCGTGACACTGGCTCTGTCTCGTGGAGCTCCACTCACTCATCTTATGTGCTGTGGTCTACACTAAGTGGACCTACTTGCCGATCGACTTGGGTGAGTGGCCTCGTTCTCCTCCAATTCGGTACGTTGATAACAAGGCCATGACTGCCTTGTCTCGGGAGAAAAGACTTGAGCACATAACAAAGCACATTGTCCTTCATCAATTTCTCCTGTGAGAGTTGCAGCAGTGCGGTCAGTTCGTCGTGGCCTCACAAGCCAAGAACAATGATATCTTCACCAAGGCTCTTTGGTCGGGTGATCATCAGCATTTTTGCACTGCTATAGGCCTTGTGCCTACTCTGCCTCACTTGCTTACCTCTTGACTTTGCCTTGTGCTTTACTGTACATATAAACATATATATTTAATTGCATAATTACTCTTCCTAGTTTGTAATCACTATACCCCTTGTGTTATTATAACACTGCACCTGAACTGGCCTTGTGGCCGCAAGCTTGTGCTCGGACTGTGTGATGATCTTGAGATCCCCCTCGAGCTTTGTTTTGTTTCCTCTCTTAGCTGTTCTTGTGACCGTTTGTTATTCTTGCTTCCCCCCACTTTGCTTATGGGGTTGTGTTAAATTATATATCAGGTTGTTGTTATAGGCTCTAGTGAGGTAGCCTATATAGGGTATAACCCTTTCAGGGTACTTGCATTATTATCCTTTCCTTCTTTACAATATCAGGCCCACATGTTCGATCTAATAAAATTCCACCTTTCTTGCCGACGTCCACTCATCTTCTTGAAACATGCTTCCCTTGAGCTGCTCGCTGTTGCTTGATAAGAAACGACAAATGAGTGCATTGAGCATAATGAGGAGTACAAGTGGTAACCCTACAGTGTTGTACCCCATATGAACTGCCCCACTACAGCCTACACATATTATAGCATATAGGCCTGACACACCCCCATAGGCAAAGTGGGGGAGAACAAGTGGTCACAAGACCAATCAAGCAAAGCAAAGCAAGCTCAGGGTGGATCACAACGTCACCACACAGTTCGAGCACAAGAGCAAGGCCAGAAGGCCAGTTCACATGCAAGATCACATATATAAAGGTAAACAAGCAAGTGCACGTGTAGAAAGAGTACAGTACAAACAAGATCAAGAAGTGAGCAAGTGAGGCCAAGTAGGCATAAGACCTAGCATAGCACAGAAGCGCTGATGATCACAAGGCGGAAGGGCCTTGGTAAAGATATCAGCATTGTTGGCCTCGGAGGCCACGTAGGTGAGGTGAAGTTGACCACGCTGCTGCAGCTCACGAGCCAGGAAGTAGCGAAGAGCAATGTGCTTCGTTCTGTGCTCCAGTCTGTGCTCCCGACACAAGGCCAGCATGACCTTGTTGTCTACGTACAGAACTGGAGGAGAATGAGGTGGCTCTCCTAGGTCAGTCAGCAGGTAGGTGAGCCAGCGTAGCTCCTGTGCAGAATGGCCCCTGCGTAGATCTCAGCCTCACAGCTGGAGCCGAGAACAGAGGACGAGCGGGTAGACTGCCACGAAACAGAGCCGGAACCAAGGCTGAAGGTGTAACCCTGTGACGACCGCTGCGTAGCCTGGTCGTCAGCCCAAGAAGCGTCTGCGGAACCTGTGAGGACTACTCAACGTCGCCCTCCAAGCACTAGCCCCATGCCCGACGTACTGCACAAGTAGCGCAACACCCTCTTCGCTGCAGCCATGTGCCCTGGTCGGTGTCTCCCAGGAGCAACATAGCGTGCCAAGATGCTAAGAGGGTATGCAAGGTCAGGTCATGTGCAGGTCATCAGGTACATGAGGCAGCCAACAAGCTCTGGGTACGGGCCACTCGACTCTACGGACTCATCCGAAGGCAGAGTTGAGAGCGAGTGGCGAGTAGACAGAGGAGTGGCCTGAGGCGAGGAGTACGTGAAGCCGAAGCGCTGAAGGACCTGCTACACCATGTGTGACTGAGTCACGGTAATGGTGCGCTGTGCTCTGTCCTCGGTGATCTACAAGCCAAGGTAGCTGCGCAGTTCACCCAGGTCAGTGCACGTGTGTCTCTTTTGCAGCTCAGACTTCACGTGGGCGAGTCCAGCAGTGTCAGTAGTGGCAAAGACCAAGTCGTCGACGTACACGAGGATGTAGAATGGCGGCAAAGAGGTGTCGGTGCGTAGAAACAGCAACAGGTCGGCAGTAGAAGGAGCAAACCTAAGAGCCGCAAGTGTAGTCCTCAGTGTGTCGTGCCACTCACGGGGTGCCTGGCGGTGACCGTAGACTGGCCGCCGGAGGCTCCACTCGGTACCAGGAGGAAACGACCCAATGAAGCCAGGAGGGCGGCGCAGCCAGATCTCCTCGTGCAGGCTGCCCTGCAGGAAAGCTGTGCTGAAGTCAAGAGAGTGAAGCTCATAGTCGCGCTGAGCGGCTATGCGCAACAGCATCCGAAGAGTGGTCATCTTCGGGGTGGGAGAGAAGGTTTGAAAGTAGTCAACTCCCTGCCGCTGACTGAAGCCTCGAGCCACGTAACGCGCCTTGAAGACAGGCGGAGAACCCGGCGGCCGCTTCACCCTGAAAATCCACATGCCACTGACGATGTTTGCCTCAGGTGGGGGAACCTCGTCGACATAGGTGCCTGTGGACTTCCAAGAAGCCATCTCTGCGTCCATGGCTGACTGCCACTGTGAGGAGTTGGGACCCTCGATCGCCTCAGCGTACGATCGAGGAGTCGGGATGTCTGGTGCATCCAGGTCTCCCTCAGGGGCAATAAGCGTGGACACGAGATAAGGCAAAGCAGCAGCAAAATACTGGAACTCCTCCTGCCTGTCCTCAAGGACGTCCGTGCTAAGAGCACACCCACCCCCGACGCGCGGAGGACAGTCAGACTCGGACTCAGCAACAAGACTAGTGGCGTAGTCTAGACGACAGCGAGCAGCGAAGTCGACAAGCTCAGCCACTAAGTCAGACGCAGCAGTGGACTCCAAGGAAGGGTCAGTGACAATAGTGGCCACGAGATGCGTGACAGTAGGACTGGCAGCACGAAGAGAGTCCGACTTCGGGTGAGCAAGCACAGGAAGAGAGGACTCTGAAGGGGACCGCAACGGGATACGCAGAGGAGCAGTGGAACGACTCAGTGCCATCTGGTGTGTGCCTGGGACCGCAGGAGGACGCGGAGCATGACGACTAGTGCGAGCAGCACGAACAGGCGACGCAGGACGAGATGCAGGCTCACGACGCTCAGCAAGACCTCCAGTAGGACCTGTGTAGGGAGAAGGAGCAGGAAGAGGGGAGGCGGGCTGTAATTGTGACAGCGACTTGACAGGCTGTGGACACTCTAAGGGAGGAGCGGGACCAGTAGAAGGCGGAAGACCAAGAACCTGCTCAAGGAGCGGAATGAAGTACGGTCGCGGTCGCGCAACGCCTCCAGAACCAGCACGGACAGCACTAGTACCCCCAGCGGCAGCACTAGCGCCAGCAGCACCTCTAGCTCCAACAGTGCCAACTCCAGCACCCTCAGACGCACGAGCGCCAGCAGCACCACCAGCGTCAACACCCCAAGCAACTCCAGCTCTAGCAGCTCCAGCTCATCCTGCAGCACCAACTCCAGCAGAACCGGCAGCTCCATTACCGCCAGCATCTCTAGCAGGACCAACTCTAGCAGCCCCAGTAGCACCCCCAGGCCCAGCAGCTCCAGCACTGCCAGTACGAGCACCTCCGGGACCAGTTGCAACAGTAGTACCTCCAGCTCCAGCAGCACGGCTCTAGCGCCGGGCAAACCACTCGCGCAGCTCCTGTGGAGAGAGTGGCTCCCGCCTCGACGAAGCACTACCGGCGGCCACACAAGCACACCCAGCGCCCCCAGGCTCCGCACCCCCAGGCTCCGCACCCCCAGGCTCAGCACCTCTAGACTCAGCACCTCCAGGCTCAGCACCCCCAGGCTCAGCACCCCCAGTCTCAACACCCCCAGTCTCAGCACCCACAGTCTCAGCACTCCCAGTCTCAGCACCCCCAGGCTCAGCACCCCTGGACCCGGCACCCGCAGGCTCAGCACCTCTAGCAGCAGCAGAGTCAACAGCTATCTCGACAGGCTCGACTGCGTCTACCTGGGACACACCTGACGCGGCAGGACCCTGAGGGGGGAGGGGGTCTACCGGGGGAGGACCTGGTGCAAGGAAGAGCGGCGGCGGGGGAAGGGGCGCGGCCCGGTAGGGGAAGAGACGGTAGAAAGGTACCGACTCGTCAAAGGTGACATCCTAGGAGGAAAGAACACGGCGCGAGGTGGGGTGGTAAAACTGCCAACCAGACGCGTCAGGGGGGAAGCCAAGGAAGATGCAGGGAACAGCATGGGGGGACAGCTTGTCCGCAGACAAGTCGCGAACAAACGCCCGAGATCCTCAGACCCAAAACGCAGACGCATCGCCAACCTTCCCCGTCCACCGCAAGGTGGGGGAGGTCTGAGCCAAGGAGACTCGGGGCTGAAGGTTGATCTGATCCGTTGCGCACTGAACCGCAAACGGCCACAGAAAATGGGGGGCAGCCCCATGGATCATGGACGTACGAGCGACGTCCATGACCATGCCAATGCGGCGCTCAGCAATCCCATTTTGCCGTGGAGAGGCCGGAAGCGTGAAGGTCTGACGGATGCCCTGTGCACGACAGAAGGCTCCTAGACGGGCAGAGGAAAATTCCCCGCCTCTGTCACAGTGCAGACGCAGAACAGGAAAGTTGGAGCCAAAACTCACTCTGAGCTGGAGACGAGCTGCGCGAATCCAGTCGATCAACACCTCAGTGACGTCACCGTTGCTGCGCAAGGGGAAGACTGTGGTGTAACGCGAGTAGTCGTCAACCACCAACAGGAAGTAATGCTCGTGCCCTTGTCCACGGATGCGGGCGGGGCCCCACACGTCCATGTGAAGAGTCTGCAACGCAGCCTCTGTCGGAGGAAACTCGGAGGAGTGAGGGGCGGCGCGCTGTCGCCCCTCAACGCAGGGGACGCAGGTAGGGGCAGGCCACGGAGGTAGGGGAGGGAGAGACCGGGGGAGACCAGAGACAAGGACATGAGAGGCCATGCCTCGGAGACGAGGCAGGGAGGGGTGACCAAGGCGGTGGTGCCAAAGGAGAGTCTGGTGGGACAGTAGACGACACGAGCAGGGAGCAAACTCAGGACCAGACCTGGACGCTGCGGCAAACACCTGACTCGACGCAGCTACCTGACCAGATTCAGCAACCGGAGGAGACTCAGTAGTAAGTGTGTATAGGCTCGACCCCGGCCGACGGGTGAACGTGGCCAAGTGTCGGCATGTGCGAGCACACGTGTAGTGGGTTACCTACTGACTCGCAGGAGTGAACTGGTCAACCCCCCTATCCTATAGATCAGCTCCACTCACCAAGTTCGTAGAGAACGAGGGGAGGTAGAGACGTGACATGGTGCCAGAGGGGGCTGCTGGGCACGGTAAGACAATGGAGAAGCTAGCAAGGACAGGAACCCCAGAGGGGTCTTCCAGGGAGACCGCAACCGGCTGACTAAGCGGCGTAAGCGTGGTGCGGTCTCGAAAGAAGGAGCGGGAAGCACCCGAGTCAATGGTGAAGGTGTGTAAGGCATGAGCCGACGAGGTACCTGAGAGGGCAGACTCATCAGCACCTGGGACAGCAGACGCGCTAGCACCTAGAGCAGCAGCCTCACCAGCACCTAGAGCAGCAGGCTCAATGCCCGGGTCAGGGGGAACACACAGGTAAAAGTCACCCTCAACACTATCAGCAACAGCATACATGGCAGCAAGAATAGCATCAAAATCAAGATCAAAGATAGCAACCCCCGCCCTAGACAGCTCTCCCTAGCGAGGGATCTCAGAGGCCTCAGGGAACTGGTGACGCTACGCGTCCGTCAGGCGGCCGAAGCAGCGCTGGGTGGAGTACGGGCCCCCGCACAGCTCACCAGCGCGGTCGCCGGTGCGGAGAACGTAGGTGCAGGGACCTGTACCCCCACCGCGCTGACGGGCAGCGTATCACTCACGAAGCTGCTGAGGGGACAGGGTCTCACGACTGCGCTGCTGCTGCTGGCGCGTACCACCACCAAAGCCACTCCTCTGTGCAGAGCTGCGACCAGGTCCACTGCTGCCGCCGCCGCCTCCGCCACCTCCGCCGCCTCCGTCGCCTCCAGCACCTCCGCCGCCTCCGCTCCCTCCGCCACCGCCCCCGCCAGCCCCTCCAGCGCCCTTGCCCCCCTTGCCCTTGCCGGTGCGGCGTTTCCCGCTCGGGGCAGACGCGGCGCCGACCGACTCGAAACCAACAAGGTCGGCCGCAGCAGCAAAGGCATCAGAGGGCAAGAGGGGGGAGGGAGAACACCCCTCAAAGACGGGGGTGTGAGGGTCACCACGAGAGGCTGCTACAGCGACTATGCTCTTCTCTACTGCTAGGAGGCCCTTCTCGAGGAGGTCAACGGTGAGAGTGGTGGGGCAAACTGAGAGGAAGTGGTCCTTGACTACGCGGAGAGAGTCAGGGAGCCGGGTGACTATGTAGTTGAGGGTAATGTACATGGGGGAGGGGGTTCTTGGCGCAGAACTCAGCAGGAAGCGCAACGCGGTAGCGAGTGTCACTAGTGCGGAGGTGCGTAATGAGGTCAGTGAGTGTGGGAAAGGCAGCAAGGTCAGGGAAGAGGTACGGTAGCATGAGGCGGCTCAGTGCAGCAGTGGCAGGGGAAGAGTAGCGTGCAACTACAGCGTCGTACAAGGTCTGAGCACTCTTGTACTGGCTAAAGTATGCACGCTCAGTGGTCGGTAAGTGGCGGCGCACAGCAAGGCGAGCAGCAGCATCGGGTGTGGCCCACTGTGAGCGAACAGTGCTGTCAGCAGTAGCAGGCGGGGCAGGAGAGGCACAAGAGGTGAGATCGAACAGAGAGAGTCCGTCTGCCCTATCGCACAGGAGAAACAGCTGGAGGTCATCGACCCAGAACTCAAAGTCAACGGCACGGCCCTCAGCATCAAAAGTAAGGACACTGGGGGTAGCCATGACTGCAGTGGCCTAGTAGGGAGTGAGCTCACCAGTCCGAGGAAGGAGGGCCGAGGAGCACCGGTAGGAACAGCAGCGGCTCGACAGTAGGGCGGCTCGGCGGCTCGGCTACTCGGCTGCTGGGCGGCTCGGCGGCAGGGCGGCTCGGCTGCTGGGCGGCTCGGCCGCTGGGCGGCTCGGCTGCTCGGCGGCTTGGCTGTTGGGCGGCTTGGCTGCTCGGCAGGTGGGCGGCTCGGCTGGTGGGCTGCTCGGCGGCTCGGTCGCTGGGCGGCTGAGCGGTGACAGGGCCGCTCGGGGAAGGCGACGGGGCCGCAGGTGACGGCGACGGGGCCGTAGGTGGCGGCGACGGGGCCGCAGGGTGGCGGCGACGGGGCCGCAGGTGGCGGCTGCGTGGCCGCAGGTGGCGGCGACGGGGCCGCAGGTGGAGGCGATGCGGCCGCAGGTGGCGGCGACGGGGCCGTGGGTGGCAGCGACGGGGCCGCGGGTGACGGCGACGGGGCCGCAGGTGGCGGCGACGGGGCCGCAGGTGATAGCGAAAGAGCCGCAGGTGGCGGTGACGGGGCCGCAAGGGGCCGCAGAGGGGCCGTAAGGGGCCTAGACGGGGCCGTAGAGGGGTTGCAAGGGGCCTAGACGGGGCTGAAGAGGGGCTGCAAGAGGCCTAAACGGGGCGGCGACGGGGCCGTAAGGGTCCGGAAAGGGCACCGCGAGGGGCCGAAAGGGGCCGCGCGAGGGCCGTAAGGGCGGCGCGAGGGGCCTTAAGGGGCCGTAAGGGGCCGAAGGGCGGCGCGAGGGGCCGTAGAGGGCGGCGCGAGGGGCCGTAAGGGCGGCGCGAGGGGCCGTAAGGGCGGCGTAAGGGGCCGTGAGAGGGGCCACTAAGGGCGGCGCGAAGGTAGAGATGGGCCACTGAGCGCGATTCGGACAGGAGTGAAGCGCCCTCCGGGCAGGAAAAAAAATATCGTGGTGGGCCCTAGGTAGCGTTCCCACTAGGGAACCTGCTCGATACCATGATAAGAAACGAGGAATGAGTGCATTGAGCAGAATGAGGAGTACAAGTGGTAAACCCTAAAGTGATGTACCCCATATGAACTGCCCCAGTACAACCTACCCAGACTATAGCATATATGCCTGACATTGCTAATACATAACTATTAGGTCTATACGATGCCATCCTAGCTAGCTCAGCAACCTCCAGAATCACTGCTCCATTGAGATCCGATAGTAGAACTTCCTTTTAGGTGGCTAGTGCTGCCTCCCATGCTTCAAGCGCACATTTCCGTCGTTCAGCTACCCGTTACTCAAGTCAGCAACCACATGTATTTAACTTCCCTTTTGCTGTTAAAAATTTGCTTATGGTAGGCCCCCTAGTTCCCACTCCATCAATCATTTTGACCTCCTTTGGCACCCAAAAAGGCTTCTCTCCGTGAAAAAAAATGAACCTTATGAAACATGTGTTCTCTTGCGCATACTCCCATCTCTTCGCAACAGGGGGTGGAGATTGGCCTACAACGTTTGCTAGTTTAGTCGCCATGGCTTTCCACTTATCACCTCCTCTTTTACAACACCATCACCACCTTGTGGGCCGGCATCGTCGCCCACCCAATTGGCATGCTCGCCGCTTGTCCTGCCAACCAGCACTTCATCATGCCTTGTTTTTGAGTATAAGCGCCATGCTGTCTATCAGTCAGGTTAATCACTCACGGCCGTCTTTCCTGTCCATGCAGGCGAGGTTCCCCTTCCAAAGCATGGCTTTGTCACTCGAGACAGTAAATTTTCGTAGACCATGAGAATCTCCTTGGCAAACCATCATAAGATGACGCACAGTAGGCCACCAAGAGGTGAGAGGAAAACTCGCCACCTCTGTCAGAGTGCAGACGGAGGACAGGAAAGTCCAACTGGAACCGTTGGCGGAGCTGGAGACGAACAGCGCGGATCCAGGGGATCAAGACATCAGGGACCTCACCCTTGGTACGCAAGGGGAAGACTGTGGTGTAGCGCGTGTAGTCGTCGACGACCAGCAGAAAGTACCGCTCGTGGCCCTGTCCCGGGACGCGGGCGGGGCCCTACACGTGCAGGTGGAGAGTCTGCAAAGGAGCCTCTGTGGGAGGGAACAAGGAGGAGTGAGGAGCGGCGCGCTGCCGCCCCTCGACACAGGGAAGACAAGGAGGAGCAGGGGAGGGAGGCAGGGAAGGGAGAACTCTAGGAAGACCAGAGACAAGGTACCTGGAGTGAGAAAACTGAAACGAGAATGGATGAACTATGAATGAAGTGGGTACAAGTACTAACCCTAATTGGGTTGTACCCCCTATGGGATACCCACTACAGCCTATACAAATGTATAAGCTATATAATGTTCCGACACACCCCCATAGGCAAAGTGGGGGAGAACAAGGGGTCACAAGACCAGTCAAGCAAAGCAAAGCAAAGCAAGCTCAGGGTGGATCTCAAAGTCACCACACAGTTCGAGCACAAGGTCAAGGCCACAAGGCCAGTTCACATGCAAGAGTACACATATATATAAAGCTAGACAAGCAAGAGCAGGCATATATATATGTGACAGTACAAGCAAGGTCAAGAGGTGAGCAAGTGAGGCAAGACAGGCACAAGACCCAGCTGAGTGCAGAAGCGCTGATGATCACAAGGCACAAGTGCCTTGGTGAACACATCAGCAGTGTTGGCCTCAGAGGCCACGTAAGCAAGCCGCAACTGACCACGCTGCTGCAGCTCACGAGCAAGGAAGTAGTGGAGAGCAATGTGCTTTGTTCTGTGCTTCAGTCTCTGCTCTCGACACAAGGCCAGCATGGCCTTGTTGTCTACGTACAGAACTGGAGGAGAACGAGGCGGCTCTCCGAGGTCAGTGAGCAGGTAGGTGAGCCAGCGTAGCTCCTGTGCAGTCATGGCCCCAGCGTAGATCTTAGCCTCACAACTGGAGCCGAGAACAGAAGACGAGCGAGTAGCCCGCCACGAAAGAGAGCCGGAACCAAGGCTAAAGGTGTAACCCTATGAAGACCGCTGTGTTGCCTGGTCGTCAGCCCAAGAAGCGTCTGCGTGACCTGTGAGGACTACTCGACGTCGCCCTCCAAGCACTAGCCCCATGCCCGACGTACTGCACAAGTAGCGCAACACCCTCTTCGCTGCAGCCATGTGCCCTGGTCGGTGTCTCCCAGGAGCAACATAGCGTGCTTAGATGCTAAGAGGGTATGCAAGGTCAGGTCATGTGCAGGTCATCAGGTACATGAGGCAGCCAACAAGCTCTGGGTACGGGCCACTCGACTCTATGGACTCATCCGAAGGCAGAGCTGAGAGCGAGTGGCGAGTAGACAGAGGAGTGGCCTGAGGCGAGGAGTACATGAAGCCGAAGCGCTGAAGGACCTGCTGCACCATGTGTGACTGAGTCAGGGTAATGGTGTGGCGTGCTCTGTCCCGGGTGATCTGCAAGCCAAGGTAGCTGCGCAGTTCACCCAAGTCGGTGCACGTGTGTCTCTTCTGCAGCTCGACTTCACGTAGGCGAGTCCAGCAGTGTCAGCTGTGGCAAAGACCAAGTCATCGACGTACACGAGGATGTAGAGCGGCGGCAGAGAGGTGTCGGTGCGCAGAAACAGCGACGGGTCGGCAGTAGATGGAGCAAGCCCAAGAGCCGCAAGTGTAGTCCTCAGTGTGTCGTGCCACTCAATGGGCGCCTGGCGGAGATCGTAGACTGGCCGACGGAGGCTCCACTGGGTGCCAGGATGAAAAGTCCCAGTGAAGCCAGGTGGGCGGCGCAGCCAGATCTCCTCGTGCAGGCTGCCCTGCAAGAAAGTGGTGCTGAAGTCAAGAGAGTGAAGCTCGTAGTCGCGCTGAGCGGCTATGTGCAGCAGTACCCGAAGAGTGGTCATCTTCGGGGTGGGAGAGAAGGTCTGAAAGTAGTCAACTCCCTGCCGCTGACTGAAGCCACGAACCACGTAACGCGCCTTGAAGACAGGCGGAGAACCTGGTGGCCGCTTCACCCTGAAAATCCACATGCCAGTGACGATGTTCGCCCCAGGCGGGGGAACCTCGTCAACGTAGGTGCCTGTGGACTTCCAGGAAGCCATCTCTGCATCCATAGCTGCCTGCCACTGAGAGGAGTAGGGACCCTCTATCGCCTCCAGCGTAAGAGCGCGGAGTCGGGATGTCAAGTGCATCCGGGTCTCCCTCAGGGGTAAGCAGTACGGACACGAGATGAGGTGAAGCAGCGGCCAAGCACTGGAACTCCTCCTGCCTGTCCTCAAGGACGTCCGTGCCAAGGGCACACTCACCCCCGACGGACGGAGGACAGACAGACTCAGACTCAGCAACAAGACTGGCGGCGTAGTCTAGGCGACAGTGAGCAGCATAGTCGACGAGTTCAGCAACTAGGGCAGACGCAGCAGTGGACTCAAAGGAAGGGTCAGTGACAGCAGTAGCAAGGAGACGCGTGACATCTGGACTGGCAGCACCAGTAGCACCCCCAGCAGTACCGCCTCCAGGACCGACAGCAGTAGCCTCCACGCCAACACCCGCAGCAGCTCCAGCTCCAGAAGTACCCGCAGGCCCAGCAGCTCCAGTACTCCCAGTACGAGCTCCTCCGGGACCCGCGGCACCAGCACCCTCAGCAGTAGCAGAACCTCCAGTACCTGTAGCACCCCAGCTCCAGCAGCTCGCCTTCAGCGCCAGGCAAACCACTCACGCAGCTCCTGTGGAGAGAGTGGCTCCCGGCGAGACGAAGCACCCGGAGAACCACCAGGCACAGCACCGCCAGACGCCACACGAGCAGGCCCAGCTCCCTCAAGCTCAGCACCCTCCAGGCGTAGCATCCCCAGGCGCAGCACCCCCCCGGCTCAGCACCCCCAGGCTCTGCACTCCCAGGCTCAGCACCCCCAGGCTCAGCACCCCCAGGCTTAGCACCCCCAGACTCAACACCCCCAGGCTCAGCACCCCGAGGCGTAGCACCCACACGCTCAGCACCCCCAGGCTCAGCACCCTCAGCAGCACCACAGTCACTAGCGACCTCGACAGGCTCAACAGCGCCTACCTGGGACACACCTGAAGGGGCAGGACTCTACGGGGGGAGGGGGTTTACCGGGGGGGGACCTGGCACAAGGAAGAGTGGTGGCGGGGGGGAGGGACGGAGTGTGGCAGGGGAAGAGACGGTAGTAGGGGACCGACTCGTCGAACGTAACGTCCTGGGAGGACAGAAACACGGCAAGAGGTGGGGTGGTAGAACTGCCACCTAGGCGCGTCAGGGGGGAAACCCAGGAAGACGCAGGGAGTAGCACGAGGGGACAAGCTTGTCAGCCGACAAGTCGCGGACAAACGCCCAGATCCCCAGACACAGAACGCAGACGCATCGCCAACCTTCCCCGTCCACAGCAAAGCAGGGGAGGTCTCTGGCATGTAGACCCTGGGGCTGAAGGTTGATCTGATGCGCCGCGTACAGGACCGCAAACGGCCACAGAAAAATGGGGGGCAGGCGCATGCATCATGGACGTACTGGCGACGTCCATGACCATGCCAATGCGGCTCATCAGCAATCCCATTTTGCTGTGGAGAGTCCGGAAGCGGGAAGGTCTGGCGGATGCCTCGTGCACGACAGTAGGCTCGCAGAAGGCCAGAGGAGAACTCTCCGCCTCTGTCAGAGTGCAGACGCAGAACAGGAAAGTCTGAGCCGAAGCTCCGCCTGAGCTGGAGACAAGCTGTGCGGATCCAGTCGATCAACACCTCAGTGACATCACCCTTGCTGCGCAAGGGGAAGACTGTGGTGTAACGCGAGTAGTCGTCAACCACCAGTAGGAAGTAGCGCTCGTGACCCTGTCCACGGACGCGGGCCGGGCCCCACACGTCCATGTGAAGCGTCTGCAGCGGGGCCTCTGTCGGAGGAAACTGAGAGGAGTGAGGGGCAGCCCGCTGCCGCCCTCGAAAACAGGGGACGCAGGTAGGGCCAGGCCCCGGAGGAGGAAGGGGAGGGAGGACTGGAGAAGACCAGAGACAAGGACACGGGAGGCCATGCTTCGAGACGAAGTAGGGAGGGGTGACCAAGGCGGTGGTGCCAGAGGAGAGTCTCGTGAGACAGGAGACGACACGAGCAGGGGGCAGACTCAGGACCAGACTTGGACGCTGCAGCAAACACCTGACCCGATGCAGCTACCTGACCAGACACAGTGACTGGAGGAGACGCAGTGGTCAATGTGTACAGGCTCGACCCCGGCCGACGTGTAAACGTGCCAGGTGTCGGCCTGTCCGAGCGTCCGTGCAGTGGGTCACCCGCTGACTCGCAGGAGTGAACTGGTGAACCCCCGATCCTGTAGGTCAGCACACTCACCAAGTTCGTAGAGAACGAGGGGAGGTAAAGACCAGACAGAGTGCTAGAGGGGGCCGCCGGACACGGGAGGACAGTGGAGAAGTGGAGCAAGGACAGGACCCCCAGAGGGGTCTGCCAGAGAGACTACAACTTGCCAACCAAGCGGCGTGAGTGTGGTGCGGTCTCGAAAGAAGGAGCGGGAAGCCCCTGAGTCAAGAGTGAAGGTGTGAGAGGCCGGAGCCGACACGGTACCTGAGGGAGTAGACTCACCCGCGCCTGAGGAAGCAGACTCACTAGCACTAGAGCAGCTGCCGCACCTGTACCTGGAGCAGGAGACTCACTAGCACCCAGAGCAGCAACCTCACCAGCAGCTAGAGCAGCAGGCCCTATACCCGGGTCAGGCGGTACGCACAGGTGACCGGCACGGTCAGCACTAGTAGGTAATGCATACATGGCAGTGAGAATAGCATCATAGTCAAGAGCAAATATATCTACCCTCTGCCTAAGCAACTCCACCCAGTCGGGGAGCTCAGCCTCGTCGCAAACTCGGTACGCCAGGCGTCGCTCAGACGGGCGAAGCAGCGGCACTGTGTGTGACTAGGCGTCCACAAGGCTGACCATCCGAAGCACCAGTGCGAAACACGTAAGAGCAGCGAACAGAACCGAGAGACCCTCTACTCTGAGCG
>CANXME010000697.1:0-80920 GCA_948144175.1 Closterium sp. NIES-65
AAAAAAACAAGGGCATAGCGTGTGCAAAATAAAAAGAACAAGGGCCTAGCGTGTGCAAAATTGCAAGAGCAAGGGCCTAGCGTGTGCAAAATAGCAAGAACAAGGGCCTAGTGTGTGCAAAATAAAAAGAACAAGGGTCTAGCATGTGCAAAATTGCAACAACAAGGGCCTAGCATGTGCCAAATAAAAAGAACAAGGGCATAGCGTGTGCAAAATAGAAACAACAAGGGCCAAGCGTGTGCAAAATAAAAAGAACAAGGGCCTAGCGTGTGCAAAATTGCAAGAACAAGGGCCTAGCGTGTGCAAAATTGAAAGAACAAGGGCCTAGCGAGTGCAAAATAGCAAAGCAAGGGCCTAGCGTGTGCAAAAAATCAAGAACAAGGGCCTAGCGTTCGCGAAATAGCAAGAACAAGGGCCTCGCGTGTGCAATAAAAAAGGAACAAGGGTCTAGCATGTGCAAAATTGCAAGAACAAGGGCCTAGCGTGTGCAAAATAAAAAGATAAGGGCATAGCGTGTGCAAAATCGCAAGAACAAGGGCCTAGCGTGTGCAGAATAGCAAGAACAAGGGCCTAGCGTGTTCAAAATAAAATAAACAAGGGCCTTGCGTGTGCAAAATAAAAAGAACAAGGGCCTAGCGTGTGCAAAATTGAAAGAACTAGGGCCTAGCATGTGCAAAATTGCAAGAACAAGGGCCTAGCGTGTGCAAAAAATCAAGAACAAGGGCCTTGCGTTCGCGAAATAGCAAGAACAAGGGCCTAGCGTGTGCAATAAAAAAGGAACAAGGTTCTAGCATGTGCAAAATTGCAAGAACAAGGGCCTAGCGTGTGCAAAATAAAAAGATAAGGGCATAGCGTGTGCAAAATCGCAAGAACAAGGGCCTAGCGTGTGCAAAATAAAAAGAACAAGGGCATAGCGTGTGCAGAATAGCAAGAACAAGGGCCTAGCGTGTTCAAAATAAAAAGAACAAGGGCCTTGCATGTGCAAAATAAAAAGAACAACGGCCTAGCGTGTGCAAAATTGAAAGAACTAGGGCCTAGCATGTGCAAAATTGCAAGAACAAGGGCCTAGCGAGTGCAAAATAGCAAGAGCAAGGGCCTAGCGTGTGCAAAAAAACAAGAACAAGGGCCTAGCGTTCGCGAAATAGCAAGAACAAGGGCCTAGCGTGTGCAAAATAAAAAGAACAAGGGCCTATCGTGTGCAAAATTGCAAGAACAATGGCCTAGCGTGTGCAAAAAATCAAGAACAAGGGCCTAGCATTCGTGAAATAGCAACAGCAAGGGCCTAGCGTGTGCAAAATAGCAAGACCAAGGGCCTAGCGTATGCAAAATAAAAAGAACAAGGGCCTAGCGTGTGCAAAATAAAAAGAACAAGGGCCTAGCTTGTGCAAAATTGCAAGAGCAAGGGCCTAGCGTATGCAAAATTGCAAGAACAAGGGCCTAGCGTTCGCAAAATAGCAAGAACAAGGGCCTAGTGTGTGCAAAATAAAAAGAACAAGGGTCTAGCATGTGCAAAATTGCAAGAACAAGGGCCTAGCATGTGCCAAATAAAAAGAACAAATGCATAGCGTGTGCAAAATTGAAACAACAAGGGCCAAGCGTGTGCAAAATAAAAAAAACAAGGGCCTAGCGTGTGCAATATTGCAAGAACAAGGGCCTAGCGTGTGCAAAATTGAAAGAACAAGGGTCTAGCGAGTGCAAAATAGCAAAGCAAGGGCCTAGCGTGTGCAAAATTGCAAGAACAAGGGCCTAGCGTTCGCGAAATAGCAAGAACAAGGGCCTCGCGTGTGCAATAAAAAAGGAACAAGGGTCTAGCATGTGCAAAATTGCAAGAACAAGGGCCTAGCGTGTGCAAAATAAAAAGATAAGGGCATAGCGTGTGCAAAATCGCAAGAACAAGGGCCTAGCGTGTGCAAAATAAAAAGAACAAGGGCATAGCGTGTGCAGAATAGCAAGAACAAGGGCCTAGCGTGTTCAAAAAAAAAAGAACAAGGGCCTTGCGTGTGCAAAATAAAAAGAACAAGGGCCTAGCGTGTGCAAAATTGAAAGAACTAGGGCCTAGCATGTGCAAAATTGCAAGAACAAGGGCCTAGCGTGTGCAAAAAATCAAGAACAAGGGCCTAGCGTTCGCGAAATAGTAAGAACAAGGGCCTAGCGTGTGCAATAAAAAAGGAACAAGGTTCTAGCATGTGCAAAATTGCAAGAACAAGGGCCTAGCGTGTGCAAAATAATAAGAACAAGGGCATTGCGTGTGCAAAATTGCAAGAACAAGGGCCTAGCGTGTGCAAAATAAAAAGAACAAGGGCATAGCGTGTGCAGAATAGCAAGAACAAGGGCCTAGCGTGTTCAAAATAAAAAGAACAAGGGCCTTGCGTGTGCAAAATAAAAAGAACAAGGGCCTAGCGTGTGCAAAATTGAAAGAACTAGGGCCTAGCATGTGCAAAATTGCAAGAACAAGGGCCTAGCGAGTGCAAAATAGCAAGAGCAAGGGCCTAGCGTGTGCCAAAAAACAAGAACAAGGGCCTAGTGTTCGCGAAATAGCAAGAACAAGGGCCTAGCGTGTGCAAAATAAAAAGAACAAGGGCCTATCGTGTGCAAAATTGCAAGAACAATGGCCTAGCGTGTGCAAAAAATCAAGAACAAGGGCCT
Source organism: Closterium sp. NIES-65 (assembly GCA_948144175.1). NCBI lineage: Eukaryota > Viridiplantae > Streptophyta > Zygnematophyceae > Desmidiales > Closteriaceae > Closterium > Closterium sp. NIES-65. The sequence goes on from CANXME010000697.1 coordinate 2,647, forward strand.
AGCGTTCGCGAAATAGAAAGAGCAAGGGCCTAGCGTGTGCAAAATAGCAAGAACAAGGGCCTAGCGTATGCAAAATAAAAAGAACAAGGGCCTAGCGTGTGCAAAATAAAAAGAACAAGGGCCTAGCTTGTGCAAAATCGCAAGAGCAAGGGCCTAGCGTGTGCAAAATTGCAAGAACAAGGGCCTAGCGTTCGCAAAATAGGAAGAACAAGGGCCTAGAGTGTGTAAAATAAAAAGAACAAGGGTCTAGCATGTGCAAAATTGCAAGAGCAAGGGCCTAGCATGTGCAAAAAAAAAAAGAACAAGGGCATAGCGTGTGCAAAATAAAAAGAACAAGGGCATAGCGTGTGCAAAATTAAAAGAACAAGGGCCTAGCGTGAGCAAAATAAAAAGAACAAGGGCCTAGCGTGTGCAAAATTGCAAGAACAAGGGCTTAGCGTGTGCAAAATTGCAAGAACAAGGGCCTAGCGAGTTCAAAATAGCAAGAGCAAGGGCCTAGCGTGTGCAAAAAATCAAGAACAAGGGCGTAGCGTTCGCAAAATAGCAAGAACAAGGGCCTAGCGTGTGCAAAATAAAAAGAACAAGGGTCTAGCATGTGCAAAATTGCAAGAACAAGGGCCAAGCGTGTGCAAAATTGCAAGAACAAGTGCCTAGCGTGTGCAAAATAAAAAGAACAAGGTCATAGCGTGTGCAAAATAGCAAGAACAAGGGCCTAGCATATGCAAAATAAAAAGAACAAGGGCCTAGCGTGTGCAAAATAAAAAGAACAAGGGCCTAGCGTGTGCAAAATAAAAAGAACAAGGGCCTAGCGTGTGCAAAATTGCAAGAACAAGGGCCTAGCGTGTGCAAAATTGCAAGAACAAGGGCCTAGCGAATGCAAAATAGCAAGAGCAGGGGCCTAGTGTGTGCAAAAAATCAAGAACAAGGGCCTAGCGTTCGCCAAATAGCAAGAGCAAGGGCCTAGCTTGTGCAAAATAATAAGAACAAGGGTCTAGCATGTGCAAAATCGCAAGAAAAAGGGCCTAGCGTGTGCAAAATAAAAAGAACAAGGGCATAGCGTGTGCAAAATAGCAAGAACAAGGGCCTAGCATATGCAAAATAAAACGAACAAGGGCCTAGCGTGTGCAAAATAAAAAGAACAAGGGCCTAGCTTGTGCATAATTGCAAGAACAGGGGCCTAGCGAGTGCAAAATTGCAAGAACAAGGGCCTAGCGTATGCAAAATAAAAAGAACAAGGGCCTAGCGTACGCAAAATTGCAAGAACAAGGGCCTAGCGAGTGCAAAATTGCAAGAGCAAGGGCCTAGCGTGTGCAAAAAATCAAGAACAAGGGCCTAGCGTTCCCAAAATAGCAAGAACAAGGGCCTAGCATGTGCAAAATTGCAAGAACAAGGGCCTAGCATGTGCAAAACAAAAAGAACAAGGGCATAGCGTGTGCAAAATAAAAAGAACAAGGGCATAGCGCGTGCAAAATAAAAAGAACAAGGGCCTAGCGTGTGCAAAATAAAAAGAACAAGGGCCTAGCGTGTGCAAAATTGCAAGAACAAGGGCCTAGCGAGTGCAAAATAGCAAGAGCAAGGGCCTAGCGTGTGCAAAAAATCAAGAACAAGGGCCTAGCGTTCGCGAAATAGCAAGAACAAGGGCCTAGCGTGTGCAAAATAAAAAGAACATGGGTCTAGCATGTGCAAAATTGCAAGAACAAGGGCCCAGCGTGTGCAAAATAAAAAGAACAAGGGCATAGCGTGTGCAAAATAGCAAGAACAAGGGCCTAGCGTGTGCAAAATAAAAAGAACAAGGGCCTAGCGTGTGCAAAATAAAAAGAACAAGGGCCCAGCGGGTGCAAAATTGCAAGAACAAGGGCCTAGCGTGTGCAAAATAGCAAGCACAAGGGCCTAGTGTGTGCAAAACATCAAGAACAAGGTCCTAGCGTTTGCGAAATAGCAAGAACAAGGGCCTAGCGTGTGCAAAATAAAAAGAACAAGGGTCTAGCATGTGCAAAATTGCAAGAACAAGGGCCTAGCATGTGCAAAATAAAAAGAACAAGGGCATAGCGTGTGCAAAATAAAAAGAACAAGGGCCTAGCGTGTGCAAAATTGCAAGAACGAGGGCATAGCGTGTGCAAAAAAAAAGAACAAGGGCCTAGCGTGTGCAAAATTGCAAGAACAAGTGCCTAGCGAGTGCAAAATAGCAAGAGCAAGGCCCTAGCGTGTGCAAAAAATCAAGAACAAGGGCCTAGCATTCGTGAAATAGCAAGAGCAAGGGCATAGCGTGTGCAAAATAAAAAGAACAAGGGTCTAGCATGTTCAAAATTGCAAGAACAAGGGCCCAGCGTGTGCAAAATAAAAAGAACAAGGGCATAGCGTATGTAAAATAGCAAGAACAAGGGCCTAGCGTATGCAAAATAAAAAGAACAAGGGCCTAGCGTGTGCAAAATAAAAAGAACAAGGGCCTAGCGTATGCAAAGTTGCAAAAACAAGGGCCTAGCGAGTGCAAAATTGCAAGAACAAGGGCCTAGCGTCTGCAAAAAATCAAGAATAAGGGCCTATCGTTCGCAAAATAGAAAGAACAGGGGCCTAGCGTGTGCAAAATAAAAAGAACAAGGGTCTAGCATGTGCAAAATTGCAAGAACAAGGGCCTAGCATGTGCCAAATAAAAAGAACAAGGGCATAGCGTGTGCAAAATTAAAAGAACAAGGGCATAGCGTATGCAAAATAAAAAGAACAAGGGCCTAGCGTGTGCAAAATTGCAAGAACAAGGGCCTAGCGTGTGCAAAATTGCAAGAACAAGGGCCTAGCGAGTGCAAAATAGCAAGAGCAAGGGCCTAGCGTGTGCAAAAAATCAAGAACAAGGGCCTAGCGTTCGCAAAATAGCAAGAACAAGGGTTTAGCATGTGCAAAATTGCAAGAACAAGGGCCTAGCATGCGCCAAATAAAAAGAACAAGGGCATAGCGTGTGCAAAATAAAAAGGAACAAGGGCATAGCGTGTGCAAAATAAAAAGAAGAAGGGCCTAGTGTATGCAAAATAAAAAGAACAAGGGCCTAGCGTGTGCAAAATTGCAAGAACAAGGGCCTAGCGTGTGCAAAATTGCAAGAACAGGGGCCTAGCGAGTGCAAAATTGCAAGAACAAGGGCCTAGCGTATGCAAAATAAAAAGAACAAGGGCCTAGCGTGTGCAAAATAGCTAAGCAAGGGCCTAGCGTGTGCAAAAAATCAAGAACAAGGGCCTAGCGTTCGCGAAATAGCAAGAACAAGGGCCTAGCGTGTGCAAAAAAAAAAGAACAAGGGCATAGCGTGTGCAAAATTGCAAGAACAAGGGCCTAGCGTGTGCAAAATAAAAAGAACAAGGGCATAGCGTGTGCAGAATAGCAAGAACAAGGGCCTAGCGTGTGCAAAATAAAAAGAACAAGGGCCTAGCGTGTGCAAAATAAAAAGAACAAGGGCCTAGCGTGTGCAAAATTGCAAGAACAGGGGCCTAGCGAGTGCAAAATTGCAAGAACAAGGGCCTAGCGTATGCAAAATAAAAAGAACAAGGGCCTAGCGTGTGCAAAATAGCTAAGCAAGGGCCTAGCGTGTGCAAAAAATCAAGAACAAGGGCCTAGCGTTCGCGAAATAGCAAGAACAAGGGCCTAGCGTGTGCAAAATAATAAGAACAAGGGCATAGCGTGTGCAAAATTGCAAGAACAAGGGCCTAGCGTGTGCAAAATAAAAAGAACAAGGGCATAGCGTGTGCAGAATAGCAAGAACAAGGGCCTAGCGTGTGCAAAATAAAAAGAACAAGGGCCTAGCGTGTGCAAAATAAAAAGAACAAGGGCCTAGCGTGTGCAAAATTGCAAGAACTAGGGCCTAGCATGTGCAAAAGTGCAAGAACAAGGGCCTAGCGAGTGCAAAATAGCAAGAGCAAGGGCCTAGCGTGTGCAAAAAATCAAGAACAAGGGCATAGCGTTCGCGAAATAGCAAGAACAAGGGCCTAGCGTGTGCAAAATAAAAAGAACAAGGGTCTAGCATGTGCAAAATTGCAAGAACAAGGGCCTAGCGTGTGCAAAATAAAAGGAACAAGGGCATAGCGTGTGCAAAATAGCAAGAACAAGGGCCTAACGTGTGCAAAATGAAAATAACAAGGGCCTAGCATGTGCAAAATAAAAATAACAAGGGCCTAGCGTGTGCAAAATTGCAAGAACAAGGGCCTAGAGTGTGAAACATTGCAAGAACAAGGGCCTAGCGAGTGCGAAATAGCAAGAGCAAGGGCCTAGCGTGTGCAACAAATCAAGAACAAGGGCCTTGCGTTCGCGAAATAGCAAGAGCAAGGGCCTAGCGTGTGCAAAATAACAAGAACAAGGGCCTAGCGTATGCAAAATAAAAAGAACAAGGGCCTAGCGTGTGCAAAATAAAAAGAACAAGGGCCTAGCTTGTGCAAAATTGCAAGAGCAAGGGCCTAGCGTGTGCAAAATTGCAAGAACAAGGGCCTAGCATTCGCAAAATAGCAAGAACAAGGGCCTAGTGTGTGCAAAATAAAAAGAACAAGGGTCTAGCATGTGCAAAATTGCAAGAACAAGGGCCTAGCATGTGCCAAATAAAAAGAACAAGGGCATAGCGTGTGCAAAATAGAAACAACAAGGGCCAAGCGTGTGCAAAATAAAAATAACAAGGGCCTAGCGTGTGCAAAATAAAAAATACAAGGGTCTAGCATGTGCGAAATTGCAAGAACAAGGGCATAGCGTGTGCAAAATAAAAAGAACAAGGGCATAGCGTGTGCAAAATAAAAAGAACAAGGGCCTAGGGTATGCAAAATAAAAAGAACATGGGCCTAGGGTGTGCAAAATTGCAAGAACAAGGGCCTAGCGTGTGCAAAATTTCAAGAACAAGGGCCTAGCGAGTGCAAAAAATCAAGAACAAGGGCCTAGCGTTCGCGAAATAGCAAGAACAAGGGCCTAGCGTGTGCAAAATATAAAGAACAAGGGCATAGCGTGTGCAAAATAAAAAGAACAAGGGCCTAGCGTGTGCAAAATAAAAAGAAAAAGGGCGTAGCGTGTGCAAAATTGCAAGAACAAGGGCCTAGCGTGTGCAAAATTGCAAGAGCAAGGGCCTAGCGAGTGCAAAATAGCAAGAGCAAGGGCCTAGCGTGTGCAAAAAATCAAGAACAAGGGCCTAGCGTTCGGGAAATAGCAAGAACAAGGGCCTAGCGTGTGCAAAATTGCAAGAACAAGGGTCTAGCGTGTGCAAAATTGCATGAACAAGGGCCTAGCATGTGCAAAATAAAAAGAACAAGGGCCAAGCGTGTGCAAAATAAAAAGAACAAGGGCATAGCGTGTGCAAAAAAGCAAGAACAAGGGCCTAGCGTGTGCAAAATACAAAGAACAAGGGCCTAGTGTGTGCAAAATAAAAAGAACAAGGGCCTAGTGTGTGCAAATTTTGCAAGAACAAGGGCCTAGCGTGTGCAAAACTGCAAGAACAAGGGCCTAGCGAGTGCAAAATAGCTAGAGCAAGGGCCTAGCGTGTGCAAAAAATCAAGAACAAGGGCCTAGCGTTCGCAAAATAGCAAGAACAAGGGCCTAGCGTGTGCAAAATAAAAAGAACAAGGGTCTAGCATGTGCAAAATTGCAAGAACAAGGGCCTAGCGTGTGCAAAATAAAAAGAACAAGGGCATAGCGTGTGCAAAATAAAAAGAACAAGGGCATAGCGTGTGCAAAATAAAACGAACAAGGGCCTAGCGTATGCAAAATAAAAAGAACAAGTGCCTAGCGTGTGCAAAATTGCAAGAGCAAGGGCCTAGCGTGTGCAAAATTGCAAGAACAAGGGACTAGCGAGTGCAAAAAATCAAGAACAAGGGCCTAGCGTTCGCGAAATAGCAAGAACAAGGGCCTAACGTGTGCAAAATAAAAAGAACAAGGGTCTAGCACGTGCGAAATTGCAAGAACAAGGGCCTAGCGTGTGCAAAATAAAAAGAACAAGGACATAGTGTGTGCAAAATAAAAAGAACAAGGGCCTAGCGTGTGCAAAATAAAAAGAACAAGGGCCTAGCGTGTGCAAAATAAAAAGAACAAGGGCCTAGCGTGTGCACAATTGCAAGAACAAGGGCCTAGCGAGTGCAAAATAGCAAGAGCAAGGGCCTAGCGTGTGCAAAAAATCAAGAACAAGGGCCTAGCGTTCGCGAAATAGCAAGAGCAAGGGCCTAGCGTGTGCAAAATAAAAAGAACAAGGGTCTAGCATGTGCACAATTGCAAGAACAAGGGCTCAGCGTGTGCAAAATAAAAAGAAATAGGGCATAGCGTGTGCAAAATAAAAAGAACAAGGGCCTAGCAGATGCAAAATAAAAAGAACAAGGGCCTAGCGTGTGCAAAATAAAATGAACAAGGGACTAGCGTGTGCAAAATTGCAATAACAAGGGCCTAGCATGTGCAAAATTGCAAGAAGAAGGGCCTATCGAGTGCAAAATAGCAAGAGCAATGGCCTAGTGTGTGCAAAAAATCAAGAACAAGGGCCTAGCGTTCGCGAAATAGCAAGAACAAGGGACTAGCGTGTGCAAAATTGCAAGAACAAGGGTCTAGCGTGTGCAAAATTGCAAGAACAAGGGCATAGCGCGTGCAAAATAAAAAGAACAAGGGCCTAGAGTGTGCAAAATAAAAAGAACAAGGGCCTAGCGTGTGCAAAATTGCAAGAACAAGGGCCTAGTGTGTGCAAAATTGCCAGAACAAGGGCCTAGCGAGTGCAAAATAGCAAGAGCAAGGGCCTAGCGTGTGCAAAATAAAAAGAACAAAGGCCTAGCGTGTGCAAAATAAAAAGAACAAGGGCCTAGCGTGTGCAAAATTGCAAGAACAAGGGCCTAGGGTGTGCAAAATTGCATGAACAAGGGCCTAGCGAGTGCAAAATAGCAAGAGCAAGGGCCTAGCATGTGCAAAATATCAAGAACAAGGGCCTAGCGTTCGCGAAATAGCAAGAACAAGGGCCTAACGTGTGCAAAATAAAAAGAACAAGGGTCTAGCATGTGCAAAATTGAAAGAACAAGGGCCTAGCGTGTGCAAAATAAAAAGAACAACGGCCTAGCGTGTGCAAAATTGCAAGAACAATGGCCTAGCGAGTGCAAAATTGCAAGAACAAGGGCCTAGCGAGTGCAAAAAATCAAGAACAAGGGCCTAGCGTTCGCGAAATAGCAAGAACAAGGGCCAAGTGTGTGCAAATTAAAAAGAACAAGGGCATAGCGTGTGCAAAAAAGCAAGAACAAGGGCCTAGCGTGTGCAAAATACAAGGAACAAGGGCCTAGCGTGTGCAAAATAAAAAGAACAAGGGCCTAATGTGTGCAAATTTTGCAAGAACAAGGGCCTAGCGTGTGCAAAATTGCAAGAACAAGGGCCTAGCGAGTGCAAAATAGCAAAAGCAAGGGCTTAGTGTGTGCAAAAAATAAAGAACAAGGGCCTAGCGTTCGCGAAATAGCAAGAACAAGGGCCTAGCGTGTGCAAAATTGAAAGAACAAGGCTCTAGCGTGTGCAAAATTGCAAGAACAAGGGCATAGCGTGTGCAAAATAAAAAGAACAAGGGCCTAGCGTGTGCAAAATTGCAAGAACAAGGGCCTAGCGTGTGCAAAATTGCAAGAACAAGGGCCTAGCGAGTGCAAAATAGCAAGAGCAAGGGCCTAGCATGTGCAAAATAAAAAGAACAAGGGCCTAGCGTGTGCAAAATAAAAAGAACAAGGGCCTAGCATGTGCAAAATTGCAATAACAAGGGCCTAGCATGTGCAAAATTGCAAGAACAAGGGCATAGCGTGTGCAAAATAAAAAGAACAAGGGCCTAGCGTGTGCAAAATTGCAAGAACAAGGGCCTAGCGTGTGCAAAATTGCAAGAACAAGGGCCTAGCGAGTGCAAAATAGCAAGAGCAAGGGCCTAGCATGTGCAAAATAAAAAGAACAAGGGCCTAGCGTGTGCAAAATAAAAAGAACAAGGGCCTAGCATGTGCAAAATTGCAATAACAAGGGCCTAGCATGTGCAAAATTGCAAGAACAAGGGCCTAGCGAGTGCAAAATAGCAAGAGCAAGGGCCTAGCGTGTGCAAAAAATCAAGAACAAGGGCCTAGCGTTTGCGAAATAGCAAGAACAAGGGCCTAGCGTGTGCAAAATAAAAAGAACAAGGGTCTAGCATGTGCAAAATTGCAAGAACAAGGGCCTAGCGTGTGCAAAATCAAAAGAAGAAGGGCATAGCGTGTGCAAAATAGCAAGAACAAGGGCCTAGCGTGTGCAAAATAAAAAGAACAAGGGTCTAGCGTGTGCAAAATAAAATGAACAAGGGACTAGCGTGTGCAAAATTGCAATAACAAGGGCCTAGCATGTGCAAAATTGCAAGAAGAAGGGCCTATCGAGTGCAAAATAGCAAGAGCAATGGCCTAGTGTGTGCAAAAAATCAAGAACAAGGGCCTAGCGTTCGCGAAATAGCAAGAACAAGGGACTAGCGTGTGCAAAATTGCAAGAACAAGGGTCTAGCGTGTGCAAAATTGCAAGAACAAGGGCATAGCGCGTGCAAAATAAAAAGAACAAGGGCCTAGAGTGTGCAAAATAAAAAGAACAAGGGCCTAGCGTGTGCAAAATTGCAAGAACAAGGGCCTAGTGTGTGCAAAATTGCCAGAACAAGGGCCTAGCGAGTGCAAAATAGCAAGAGCAAGGGCCTAGCGTGTGCAAAATAAAAAGAACAAGGGCCTAGCGTGTGCAAAATAAAAAGAACAAGGGCCTAGCGTGTGCAAAATTGCAAGAACAAGGGCCTAGGGTGTGCAAAATTGCATGAACAAGGGCCTAGCGAGTGCAAAATAGCAAGAGCAAGGGCCTAGCATGTGCAAAATATCAAGAACAAGGGCCTAGCGTTCGCGAAATAGCAAGAACAAGGGCCTAACTTGTGCAAAATAAAAAGAACAAGGGTCTAGCATGTGCAAAATTGCAAAAACAAGGGCCTAGCGTGTGCAAAATTGCAAGAACAAAGGCCTAGCGTGTGCAAAATTGCAAGAGCAAGGGCCTAGCGAGTGCAAAATAGCAAGAGCAAGGGCCTAGCGTGTGCAAAAAATCAAGAACAAGGGCCTAGCGTTCGCGAAATAGCAAGAACAAGGGCCTAGCGTGTGCAAAATAAAAAGAACAAGGGTCTAGTATGTGCGAAATTGCAAGAACAAGGGCCTAGCGTGTGCAAAATAAAAAGAACAAGGGCATAGCGTGTGCAGAATAAAGAGAAAAAGGGCCTAGCGTGTGCAAAATAAAAAGAACAAGGGCCTAGCGTGTGCAAAATTGCAATAACAAGGGCCTAGCGTGTGTAAAATTGCAAGAACAAGGGCCTAGCGAGTGCAAAATAGCAAGAGCAAGGGCCTAGTGTGTGCAAAAAATCAAGAACAAGGGCCTAGCGTTCGCGAAATAGCAAGAACAAGGGCCTAGCGTGTGCAAAATTGCAAGAACAAGGGTCTAGCACGTGCGAAATTGCAAGAACAAGGGCCTAGCGTGTGCAAAATAAAAAGAACAAGGACATAGCGTGTGCAAAATAAAAAGAACAAGGGCCTAGCGTGTGCAAATAAAAAGAACAAGGGCCTAGCGTGTGCAAAATTGAAAGAACAAGGGCCTAGCGTGTGCACAATTGCAAGAACAAGGGCCTAGCGAGTGCAAAATAGCAAGAGCAAGGGCCTAGCGTGTGCAAAAAATCAAGAACAAGGGCCTAGCGTTCGCGAAATAGCAAGAGCAAGGGCCTAGCGTGTGCAAAATAAAAAGAACAAGGGTCTAGCATGTGCACAATTGCAAGAACAAGGGCTCAGCGTGTGCAAAATAAAAAGAAATAGGGCATAGCGTGTGCAAAATAAAAAGAACAAGGGCCTAGCGGATGCAAAATAAAAAGAACAAGGGCCTAGCGTGTGCAAAATTGCAAGAACAAAGGCCTAGCGTGTGCAAAATTGCAAGAACAAGGGCCTAGCGAGTGCAAAAAATCAAGAACAAGGGCCTAGCGTTCGCGAAATAGCAAGAACAAGGGCCAAGTGTGTGCAAAATAAAAAGAACAAGGGCATAGCGTGTGCAAAAAAGCAAGAACAAGGGCCTAGCGTGTGCAAAATACAAGGAACAAGGGCCTAGCGTGTGCAAAATAAAAAGAACAAGGGCCTAATGTGTGCAAATTTCGCAAGAACAAGGGCCTAGCGTGTGCAAAATTGCAAGAACAAGGGCCTAGCGAGTGCAAAATAGCAAGAGCAAGGGCCTAGCGTGTGCAAAAAATCAAGAACAAGGGCCTAGCGTTCGCGAAATAGCAAGAACAAGGGCCTAGCGTGTGCAAAATAAAAAGAACAAGGGTCTAGCATGTGCAAAATTGCAAGAACAAGGGCCTAGCGTGTGCAAAATCAAAAGAAGAAGGGCATAGCGTGTGCAAAATAGCAAGAACAAGGGCCTAGCGTGTGCAAAATAAAAAGAACAAGGGTCTAGCGTGTGCAAAATAAAATGAACAAGGGACTAGCGTGTGCAAAATTGCAATAACAAGGGCCTAGCATGTGCAAAATTGCAAGAATAAGGGCCTATCAAGTGCAAAATAGCAAGAGCAATGGCCTAGTGTGTGCAAAAAATCAAGAACAAGGGCCTAGCGTTCGCGAAATAGCAAGAACAAGGGACTAGCGTGTGCAAAATTGCAAGAACAAGGGTCTAGCGTGTGCAAAATTGCAAGAACAAGGGCATAGCGCGTGCAAAATAAAAAGAACAAGGGCCTAGAGTGTGCAAAATAAAAAGAACAAGGGCCTAGCGTGTGCAAAATTGCAAGAACAAGGGCCTAGTGTGTGCAAAATTGCCAGAACAAGGGCCTAGCGAGTGCAAAATAGCAAGAGCAAGGGCCTAGCGTGTGCAAAATAAAAAGAACAAGGGCCTAGCGTGTGCAAAATAAAAAGAACAAGGGCCTAGCGTGTGCAAAATTGCAAGAACAAGGGCCTAGGGTGTGCAAAATTGCATGAACAAGGGCCTAGCGAGTGCAAAATAGCAAGAGCAAGGGCCTAGCATGTGCAAAATAAAAAGAACAAGGGCCTAGCGTGTGCAAAATAAAAAGAACAAGGGCCTAGCATGTGCAAAATTGCAATAACAAGGGCCTAGCATGTGCAAAATTGCAAGAACAAGGGCCTAGCGAGTGCAAAATAGCAAGAGCAAGGGCCTAGCGTGTGCAAAAAATCAAGAACAAGGGCCTAGCGTTCGCGAAATAGCAAGAACAAGGGCCTAGCGTGTGCAAAATAAAAAGAACAAGGGTCTAGCATGTGCAAAATTGCAAGAACAAGGGCCTAGCGTGTGCAAAATCAAAAGAAGAAGGGCATAGCGTGTGCAAAATAGCAAGAACAAGGGCCTAGCGTGTGCAAAATAAAAAGAACAAGGGTCTAGCGTGTGCAAAATAAAATGAACAAGGGACTAGCGTGTGCAAAATTGCAATAACAAGGGCCTAGCATGTGCAAAATTGCAAGAAGAAGGGCCTATCGAGTGCAAAATAGCAAGAGCAATGGCCTAGTGTGTGCAAAAAATCAAGAACAAGGGCCTAGCGTTCGCGAAATAGCAAGAACAAGGGACTAGCGTGTGCAAAATTGCAAGAACAAGGGTCTAGCGTGTGCAAAATTGCAAGAACAAGGGCATAGCGCGTGCAAAATAAAAAGAACAAGGGCCTAGAGTGTGCAAAATAAAAAGAACAAGGGCCTAGCGTGTGCAAAATTGCAAGAACAAGGGCCTAGTGTGTGCAAAATTGCCAGAACAAGGGCCTAGCGAGTGCAAAATAGCAAGAGCAAGGGCCTAGCGTGTGCAAAATAAAAAGAACAAGGGCCTAGCGTGTGCAAAATAAAAAGAACAAGGGCCTAGCGTGTGCAAAATTGCAAGAACAAGGGCCTAGGGTGTGCAAAATTGCATGAACAAGGGCATAGCGAGTGCAAAATAGCAAGAGCAAGGGCCTAGCATGTGCAAAATAAAAAGAACAAGGGCCTAGCGTGTGCAAAATAAAAAGAACAAGGGCCTAGCATGTGCAAAATTGCAATAACAAGGGCCTAGCATGTGCAAAATTGCAAGAACAAGGGCCTAGCGAGTGCAAAATAGCAAGAGCAAGGGCCTAGCGTGTGCAAAAAATCAAGAACAAGGGCCTAGCGTTCGCGAAATAGCAAGAACAAGGGCCTAGCGTGTGCAAAATAAAAAGAACAAGGGTCTAGCATGTGCAAAATTGCAAGAACAAGGGCCTAGCGTGTGCAAAATCAAAAGAAGAAGGGCATAGCGTGTGCAAAATAGCAAGAACAAGGGCCTAGCGTGTGCAAAATAAAAAGAACAAGGGTCTAGCGTGTGCAAAATAAAATGAACAAGGGACTAGCGTGTGCAAAATTGCAATAACAAGGGCCTAGCATGTGCAAAATTGCAAGAAGAAGGGCCTATCGAGTGCAAAATAGCAAGAGCAATGGCCTAGTGTGTGCAAAAAATCAAGAACAAGGGCCTAGCGTTCGCGAAATAGCAAGAACAAGGGACTAGCGTGTGCAAAATTGCAAGAACAAGGGTCTAGCGTGTGCAAAATTGCAAGAACAAGGGCATAGCGCGTGCAAAATAAAAAGAACAAGGGCCTAGAGTGTGCAAAATAAAAAGAACAAGGGCCTAGCGTGTGCAAAATTGCAAGAACAAGGGCCTAGTGTGTGCAAAATTGCCAGAACAAGGGCCTAGCGAGTGCAAAATAGCAAGAGCAAGGGCCTAGCGTGTGCAAAATAAAAAGAACAAGGGCCTAGCGTGTGCAAAATAAAAAGAACAAGGGCCTAGCGTGTGCAAAATTGCAAGAACAAGGGCCTAGGGTGTGCAAAATTGCATGAACAAGGGCCTAGCGAGTGCAAAATAGCAAGAGCAAGGGCCTAGCATGTGCAAAATATCAAGAACAAGGGCCTAGCGTTCGCGAAATAGCAAGAACAAGGGCCTAACTTGTGCAAAATAAAAAGAACAAGGGTCTAGCATGTGCAAAATTGCAAAAACAAGGGCCTAGCGTGTGCAAAATTGCAAGAACAAAGGCCTAGCGTGTGCAAAATTGCAAGAGCAAGGGCCTAGCGAGTGCAAAATAGCAAGAGCAAGGGCCTAGCGTGTGCAAAAAATCAAGAACAAGGGCCTAGCGTTCGCGAAATAGCAAGAACAAGGGCCTAGCGTGTGCAAAATAAAAAGAACAAGGGTCTAGTATGTGCGAAATTGCAAGAACAAGGGCCTAGCGTGTGCAAAATAAAAAGAACAAGGGCATAGCGTGTGCAAAATAAAGAGAAAAAGGGCCTAGCGTGTGCAAAATAAAAAGAACAAGGGCCTAGCGTGTGCAAAATTGCAATAACAAGGGCCTAGCGTGTGTAAAATTGCAAGAACAAGGGCCTAGCGAGTGCAAAATAGCAAGAGCAAGGGCCTAGTGTGTGCAAAAAATCAAGAACAAGGGCCTAGCGTTCGCGAAATAGCAAGAACAAGGGCCTAGCGTGTGCAAAATTGCAAGAACAAGGGTCTAGCACGTGCGAAATTGCAAGAACAAGGGCCTAGCGTGTGCAAAATAAAAAGAACAAGGACATAGCGTGTGCAAAATAAAAAGAACAAGGGCCTAGCGTGTGCAAAATAAAAAGAACAAGGGCCTAGCGTGTGCAAAATTGAAAGAACAAGGGCCTAGCGTGTGCACAATTGCAAGAACAAGGGCCTAGCGAGTGCAAAATAGCAAGAGCAAGGGCCTAGCGTGTGCAAAAAATCAAGAACAAGGGCCTAGCGTTCGCGAAATAGCAAGAGCAAGGGCCTAGCGTGTGCAAAATAAAAAGAACAAGGGTCTAGCATGTGCACAATTGCAAGAACAAGGGCTCAGCGTGTGCAAAATAAAAAGAAATAGGGCATAGCGTGTGCAAAATAAAAAGAACAAGGGCCTAGCGGATGCAAAATAAAAAGAACAAGGGCCTAGCGTGTGCAAAATTGCAAGAACAAAGGCCTAGCGTGTGCAAAATTGCAAGAACAAGGGCCTAGCGAGTGCAAAAAATCAAGAACAAGGGCCTAGCGTTCGCGAAATAGCAAGAACAAGGGCCAAGTGTGTGCAAAATAAAAAGAACAAGGGCATAGCGTGTGCAAAAAAGCAAGAACAAGGGCCTAGCGTGTGCAAAATACAAGGAACAAGGGCCTAGCGTGTGCAAAATAAAAAGAACAAGGGCCTAATGTGTGCAAATTTCGCAAGAACAAGGGCCTAGCGTGTGCAAAATTGCAAGAACAAGGGCCTAGCGAGTGCAAAATAGCAAAAGCAAGGGCTTAGTGTGTGCAAAAAATCAAGAACAAGGGCCTAGCGTTCGCGAGATAGCAAGAACAAGGGCCTAGCGTGTGCAAAATTGAAAGAACAAGGCTCTAGCGTGTGCAAAATTGCAAGAACAAGGGCATAGCGTGTGCAAAATAAAAAGAACAAGGGCCTAGCGTGTGCAAAATTGCAAGAACAAGGGCCTAGCGTGTGCAAAATTGCAAGAACAAGGGCCTAGCGAGTGCAAAATAGCAAGAGCAAGGGCCTAGCATGTGCAAAATAAAAAGAACAAGGGCCTAGCGTGTGCAAAATAAAAAGAACAAGGGCCTAGCATGTGCAAAATTGCAATAACAAGGGCCTAGCATGTGCAAAATTGCAAGAACAAGGGCCTAGCGAGTGCAAAATAGCAAGAGCAAGGGCCTAGCGTGTGCAAAAAATCAAGAACAAGGGCCTAGCGTTCGCGAAATAGCAAGAACAAGGGCCTAGCGTGTGCAAAATAAAAAGAACAAGGGTCTAGCATGTGCAAAATTGCAAGAACAAGGGCCTAGCGTGTGCAAAATCAAAAGAAGAAGGGCATAGCGTGTGCAAAATAGCAAGAACAAGGGCCTAGCGTGTGCAAAATAAAAAGAACAAGGGTCTAGCGTGTGCAAAATAAAATGAACAAGGGACTAGCGTGTGCAAAATTGCAATAACAAGGGCCTAGCATGTGCAAAATTGCAAGAAGAAGGGCCTAGCGAGTGCAAAATAGCAAGAGCAAGGGCCTAGCATGTGCAAAATATCAAGAACAAGGGCCTAGCGTTCGCGAAATAGCAAGAACAAGGGCCTAACGTGTGCAAAATAAAAAGAACAAGGGTCTAGCATGTGCAAAATTGCAAAAACAAGGGCCTAGCGTGTGCAAAATTGCAAGAACAAAGGCCTAGCGTGTGCAAAATTGCAAGAGCAAGGGCCTAGCGAGTGCAAAATAGCAAGAGCAAGGGCCTAGCGTGTGCAAAAAATCAAGAACAAGGGCCTAGCGTTTGCGAAATAGCAAGAACAAGGGCCTAGCGTGTGCAAAATAATAAGAACAAGGGCATAGCGTGTGCAAAATAAAGAGAAAAAGGGCCTAGCGTGTGCAAAATAAAAAGAACAAGGGCCTAGCGTGTGCAAAATTGCAATAACAAGGGCCTAGCGTGTGTAAAATTGCAAGAACAAGGGCCTAGCGAGTGCAAAATTGCAAGAACAAGGGTCTAGCACGTGCGAAATTGCAAGAACAAGGGCCTAGCGTGTGCAAAATAAAAAGAACAAGGACATAGCGTGTGCAAAATAAAAAGAACAAGGGCCTAGCGTGTGCAAAATAAAAAGAACAAGGGCATAGCGTGTGCAAATTTTTATTTTGCACACGCTAGGCCCTTGTTCTTGCTATTTCGCGAACGCTAGGTCCTTGTTCTTGATTTTTTGCACACGCTAGGCCCATGATCTTGCTATTTTGCACTCCCTAGGCCCTTGTTCTTGCAATTTTGCACACGCTAGGCCCTTGTTCTTGCAATTTTGCACACGCTAGGCCCTTGTTCTTGCTATTTTGCACATGCTAGACCCTTGTTCTTTTTCTTTTGCACACGCTTGGACCTTGTTCTTGCAATTTTGCACATGCTAGACCCTTGTTCTTTTTATTTTGCACACGCTAGGCCCTTGCTCTTGCTATTTCGCGAACGCTAGGCCCTTGTTCTTGATTTTTTGCACACGCCAGGCCCTTGCTCTTGCTAGTTTGCACTCGCTAGGCCATTGTTCTTGCAATTTTGCACACGCTAGGCCGTTGTTCTTTTTATTTTGCACACGCTAGGCCCTTGTTCTTCTTATTTTGCACACGCTAGGCCCTTGTTCTTTTTATTTTGCACACGCTAGGCCCTTGTTCTTTTTATTTTGCACACGCTAGGCCCTTGTTCTTTTTATTTTGCACACGCTAGGCCCTTTATCTTTTTATTTTGCACACGCTAGGCCCTTGTTCTTGCTATTTTGCACATGCTAGACCCTTGTTCTTTTTCTTTTGCACACGCTTGGCCCTTATTCTTGCAATTTTGCACATGCTAGACCCTTGTTCTTTTTATTTTGCACATGCTAGGCCCTTGCTCTTGCTATTTTGCGAATGCTAGGCCCTTGTTCTTGACTTTTTGCACACGCCAGGCCCTTGCTCTTGCTATTTTGCACTCAATAGGCCATTGTTCTTGCAATTTTGCACACGCTAGGCCATTGTTCTTTTTATTTTGCACACGCTAGGCCCTTGTTCTTTTTATTTTGCACACGCTAGGCCCTTGTTCTTTTTATTTTGCACACGCTATGCCCTTGTTCTTTTTATTTTGCACACGCTAGGCCCTTGTTCTTGCAATTTTGTATATGCTAGACCCTTGTTCTTTTTATTTTGCACACGCTAGGCCCTTGTTCTTGGTATTTCGTGAACGCTAGGCCCTTGTTCTTGATTTTTTGCACATGCTAGGCCCTTGCTCTTGCTATTTTGCACTCGCTAGGCCCTTGTTCTTGCAATTTTGCACACGCTAGGCCCTTGTTCTTGCAAGTTTGCACACGCTAGGCCCTTGTTCTTTTTATTTTGCACACGCTAGGCCCTTGTTCTTTTTATTTTGCACACGCTAGGCCCTTGTTCTTTTTATTTTGCACACGCTCGGCCCTTGTTCTTGCTATTTTGCACACGCTATGCCCTTGTTCTTTTTATTTTGCACACGCTAGGCCCTTGTTCTTGAAATTTTGCACATGCTTGACCTTTGTTCTTTTTATTTTGCACACGCTAGGCCCTTGTTCTTGCTATTTCGCGAACGCTAGGCCCTTGTTCTTGATTTTTTGCACACGCTAGGCCCTTGCTCTTGCTATTTTGCACTCGGTAGGCCCTTGTTCTTGCAATTTTGCACACGCTAGGCCCCTATTCTTGCAATTTTGCACACGCTAGGCCCTTGTTCACTTTATTTTGCACACGCTAGGCTCTGTTCTTTTTATTTTGCACATGCTATGCCCTTGTTCTTTTTATTTTGCACACGCTATGCCCTTGTTCTTTTTATTTTGCACACGCTAGGCCATTGTGCTTGCAATTTTGCACATGCTAGACCCTTGTTCTTTTAATTTTGCACACGCTAGGCCCTTGTTCATGCTATTTCGCGAATGCTAGGCCCTTGTTCTTGATTTTTTGCACACGCTAGGCCCTTGCTCTTGCTATTTTGCACTCGCTAGGCCCTTGTTCTTGCAATTTTGCACACGCTAGGCCCTTGTTCTTGCAATTTTGCACACGCTAGGCCCTTGTTCTTTTTATTTTGCACACGCTAGGCCCTTGTTCTTTTTATTTTGCACACGCTAGGCCCTTGTTCTTTTTATTTTGCACATGCTATGCCCTTGTTCTTTTTTTTTTTGCACACGCTATGCCCTTGTTCTTTTTATTTTGCACACGCTATGCCCTTGTTCTTTTTATTTCGCACATGCTAGGCCTTTTTTCTTGCAATTTTGCACATGCTAGACCTTTGTTCTTTTTACTTTACACACTCTAGGCCCTTGTTCTTGCTATTTTGCGAATGCTAGGCCCTTGTTCTTGCAATTTTGCACACGCTAGGCCCTTGCTCTTGCAATTTTGCACAAGATAGGCCCTTGTTCTTTTTATTTTGCACACGCTAGGCCCTTGTTCTTTTTATTTTGCATACGCTAGGCCCTTGTTCTTGCTATTTTGCACACGCTAGGCCCTTGTTCTTGCTATTTCGCGAACGCTAGGCCCTTGTTCTTGATTTTTTGCACACGCTAGGCCCTTGCTTTGCTATTTTGCACTCGCTAGGCCCTTGTTCTTGCAATTTTGCACACGCTAGCCCCTTGTTCTTGCAATTTTGCACATGCTAGGCCCTTGTTATTTTTATTTTGCACACGCTAGGCCCTTGTTGTTTTTATTTTGCACACGCTATGCCCTTGTTCTTTTTGTTTTGCACACGCTATGCCCTTGTTCTTTATATTTGGCACATGCTAGGCCCTTGTTCTTGCAATTTTGCACATGCTAGACCCTTGTTCTTTTTATTTTGCACACGCTAGGCCCTTGTTCTTGCTATTTTGCGAACGCTAGGCCCTTGTTCTTGCAATTTTGCACACGCTAGGCCCTTGCTCTTGCAATTTTGCACAAGCTAGGCCCTTGTTCTTTTCATTTTGCACACGCTAGGCCCTTGTTCTTTTTATTTTGCATACGCTAGGCCCTTCTTCTTGCTATTTAGCACACGCTAGGCCCTTGCTCTTGCTATTTCGCGAACGCTAGGCCCTTGTTCTTGATTTTTTGCACACGCTAGGCCCTTGCTCTTGCAATTTTGCACACGCTAGGCCCTTGTTATTTTTATTTTGCACACGCTAGGCCCTTGTTCTTTTTATTTTGCACACGTTAGGCCTTTGTTCTTGCTATTTTGCACACGCTATGCCCTTGTTCATTTTATTTTGCACACGCTAGGCCCTTGTTCTTGCAATTTTGCACATGCTAGACCCTTGTTCTTTTTATTTTGCACACGCTAGGCCCTTGTTCTTGCTTTTTCGCGAACGCTAGGCCCTTGTTCTTGATTTTTTGTACACGCTAGGCCCTTGCTCTTGCTATATTGCACTTGCTAGGCCCTTGTTCTTGCAATTTTGCACATGCTAGGCCCTAGTTCTTGCAATTTTGCACACGCTAGGCCCTTGTTCTTTTTATTTTGCACACGCTAGGCCCTTGTTCTTTTTATTGTGCACACGCTAGGCCCTTGTTCTTGCTATTCTGCACACGCTATGCCCTTGTTCTTTTTATTTTGCACATGCTAGGCCCTTGTTCTTGCTATTTTGCACACGCTATGCCCTTGTTCTTACTATTTTGCACACGCTAGGCCCTTGTTCTTGCAATTTTGCACATGCTAGACCCTTGTTCTTTTTTTTTTGCACACGCTAGGCCTTTGTTCTTGCTATTTCGCGAACTCTAGGCCCTTGTTCTTGCAATTTTGCACACGCTAGGCCCTTGTTTTTTTTATTTTGCACACGCTAGGCCCTTGTTCTTTTTATTTTGCACACGTTAGGCCCTTGTTCTTGCTATTTTGCACACGCTATGCCCTTGTTCCTTTTATTTTGCACACGCTAGGCCCTTGTTCTTGCAATTTTGCACATGCTAGACCCTTGTTCTTTTTATTTTGCACACGCTAGGCCCTTGTTCTTGCTATTTGGCGAACGCTAGGCCCTTGTTCTTCATTTTTTGCACACACTAGGCCCTTGCTCTTGCTATTTTGCACTTGCTAGGCCCTTGTTCTTGCAATTTTGCACATGCTAGGCCCTAGTTCTTGCAATTTTGCACACGCTAGGCCCTTGTTCTTTATATTTTGCACAAGCTAGGCCCTTGTTCTTTTTATTTTGCACACGCTAGGCCCTTGTTCTTGCTATTCTGCACACGCTATGCCCTTGTTCTTTATATTTTGCACACGCTAGGCCTTTGTTCTTGCTATTTTGCACACGCTATGCCCTTGTTCTTATTATTTTGCACACGCTAGGCCCTTGTTCTTGCAATTTTGCACATGCTAGACCCTTGTTCTTTTTTTTTTGCACACGCTAGGCCCTTGTTCTTGATTTTTTGCACACGCTAGGCCCTTGCTTTGCTATTTTGCACTCGCTAGGTTATTGTTCTTGCAATTTTGCACACGCCAGGCCCTTGTTCTTGCAATTTTGCACACGCTAGGCCCTTGTTCTTTTTATTTTGCACACGCTAGGCCCTTGTTCTTTTTATTTTGCACACGCTATGCCCTTGTTCTTTTTATTTTGCACACGCTATGCCCTTGTTCTTTTTATTTGGCACATGCTAGGCCCTTGTTCTTGCAATTTTGCACATGCTAGACCCTTGTTCTTTTTGTTTTGCACACAGTAGGCCCTTGTTCTTGCTATTTCTCGAACGCTAGGCCCTTGTTCTTGATTTTTTGCACACGCTAGGCCCTTGCTCTTGCTATTTTGCACTCGCTAGGCCCTTGTTCTTGCAATTTCGCAGACGCTAGGCCCTTGTTCTTGCAATTTTGCACACGCTAGGCCCTTGTTCTTTTTATTTTGCACACGTTAGGCCCTTGTTCTTGCTATTTTGCACACGCTATACCCTTGTTCTTTTTATTTTGCACACGCTAGGCCCTTGTTCTTGCTATTTCGCAAACGCTAGGCCCTTGTTCTTGATTTTTTGCACACGCTAGGCCCTTGCTCCTGCTATTTTGCACTCGCTAGGCCCTTGTTCTTGCAATTTTGCACATGCTAGGCCCTAGTTCTTTCAATTTTGCACACGGTAGGCCCTTGTTCTTTTTATTTTGCACACGCAAGGCCCTTGTTCTTTTTATTTTGAAGACGCTAGGCCCTTGTTCTTGCTATTTTGCGAACGCTAGGCCCTTGTTCTTGCAATTTTGCACACGCTAGGCCCTTGCTCTTGCAATTTTGCACAAGCTAGGCCCTTGTTCTTGCTATTTTGCACACGCCAGGTCCTTGTTCTTGCAATTTTGCACACGCTAGGCCCTTGTTCTTTTTATTTTGCACACGCTAGGCCCTTGTTCTTTTTATTTTGCACACGCTATGCCCTTGTTCTTTTTATTTTCACACGCTATGCCCTTGTTCTTTTTATTTGGCACATGCTAGGCCCTTGTTCTTGCAATTTTGCACATGCTAGACCCTTTTTCTTTTTGTTTTGCACACGCTAGGCCCTTGTTCTTGCTATTTCTCGAATGCTAGGCCCTTGTTCTTGATTTTTTGCAACGCTAGGCCCTTGCTCTTGCTATTTTGCACTCGCTAGGCCCTTGTTCTTGCAATTTTGCACACGCTAGGCCCTTGTTCTTGCAATTTTGCACACGCTAGGCCCTTGTTCTTTTTATTTTGCACACGTTAGGCCCTTGTTCTTGCTGTTTTGCACACGCTATGCCCTTGTTCTTTTTATTTTGCACACGCTAGGCCCTTGTTCTTGCTATTTCGCGAACGCTAGGCCCTTGTTCTTGTTTTTTTGCACACGCTAGGCCCTTGCTCTTGCTATTTTGCACTCGCTAGGCCCTTGTTCTTGCAATTTTGCACATGCTAGGCCCTAGTTCTTTCAATTTTGCACACGATAGGCCCTTGTTCTTTTTATTTTGCACACGCAAGGCCCTTGTTCTTTTTATTTTGAACACGCTAGGCCCTTGTTCTTGCTATTCTGCACATGCTATGCCCTTGTTCTTTTTATTTTGCACACGCTAGGCCCTTGTTCTTGCAATTTTGCACATGCTAGACCCTTGTTCCTTTTTTATTGCACACGCTAGGCCCTTGTTCTTGCTATTTCGCGAACGCTAGGCCCTTGTTCTTGATTTTTTGCACACGCTAGGCCCTTGCTCTTGCTATTTTGCACTCGCAAGGCCCTTGTTCTTGCAATTTTGCACACGCTAGGCCCTTGTTCTTACAATTTTGCACACGCTAGGCCCTTGTTATTTTTATTTTGCACACGTTAGGCCCTTGTTCTTTTAATTTTGCACACGTTAGGCCCTTGTTCTTGCTATTTTGCACACGCTATGCCCATTGTTCCTTTTATTTTGCACACGCTAGGCTCTTGTTCTTGAAATTTTGCACATGCTAGACCCTTGTTCTTTTTATTTTGCACACGCTAGGCCCTTGTTCTTGCTATTTCGCGAACGCTAGGCCCTTGTTCTTGAATTTTTGCACACGCTAGGCCCTTGCTCTTGCTATTTTGCACTTGCTAGGCCCTTGTTCTTGCAATTTTGCACATGCTAGGCCCTAGTTCTTGCAATTTTGCACACGCTAGGCCCTTGTTCTTTTTATTTTGCACACGCTAGGCCCTTGTTCTTTTTATTTTGCACACGCTAGGCCCTTGTTCTTGCTATTTTGCACACGCTATGCCCTTGTTCTTATTATTTTGCACACGCTAGGCCCTTGTTCTTGCAATTTTGCACATGCTAGACCCTTGTTGTTTTTTTTTTTGCACACGCTAGGCCTTTGTTCTTGCTATTTCGCGAACGCTAGGCCCTTTTTCTTGATTTTTTGCACACGCTAGGCCCTTGCTTTGCTATTTTGCACTCGCTAGGCCCTTGTTCTTGCAATTTTGCACACGCTAGGCCCTTGTTCTTGCAATTTTGCACATGCTAGGCCCTTGTTCTTTTTATTTTGCACACGCTAGGCCCTTGTTGTTTTTTTTTTGCACACGCTATGCCCTTGTTCTTTTTGTTTTGCACACGCTATGCCGTTGTTCTTTTTATTTGGCACATGCTAGGCCCTTGTTCTTGCAATTTTGCACATGCTAGACCCTTGTTCCTTTTTTATTGCACACGCTAGGCCCTTGTTCTTGCTATTTCGCGAACGCTAGGCCCTTGTTCTTGATTTTTTGCACACGCTAGGCCCTTGCTCTTGCTATTTTGCACTCGCAAGGCCCTTGTTCTTGCAATTTTGCACACGCTAGGCCCTTGTTCTTACAATTTTGCACACGCTAGGCCCTTGTTATTTTTATTTTGCACACGTTAGGCCCTTGTTCTTTTAATTTTGCACACGTTAGGCCCTTGTTCTTGCTATTTTGCACACGCTATGCCCATTGTTCCTTTTATTTTGCACACGCTAGGCTCTTGTTCTTGAAATTTTGCACATGCTAGACCCTTGTTCTTTTTATTTTGCACACGCTAGGCCCTTGTTCTTGCTATTTCGCGAACGCTAGGCCCTTGTTCTTGAATTTTTGCACACGCTAGGCCCTTGCTCTTGCTATTTTGCACTTGCTAGGCCCTTGTTCTTGCAATTTTGCACATGCTAGGCCCTAGTTCCTGCAATTTTGCACACGCTAGGCCCTTGTTCTTTTTATTTTGCACACGCTAGGCCCTTGTTCTTTTTATTTTGCACACGCTAGGCCCTTGTTCTTGCTATTTTGCACACGCTATGCCCTTGTTCTTATTATTTTG
This sequence comes from Closterium sp. NIES-65, assembly GCA_948144175.1. Classification (NCBI taxonomy): domain Eukaryota; kingdom Viridiplantae; phylum Streptophyta; class Zygnematophyceae; order Desmidiales; family Closteriaceae; genus Closterium; species Closterium sp. NIES-65. Next base: position 25,765 of record CANXME010000697.1, read on the forward strand.
CACACGCTAGGCCCTTGTTCTTGCAATTTTGCACATGCTAGACCCTTGTTGTTTTTTTTTTTGCACACGCTAGGCCTTTGTTCTTGCTATTTCGCGAACGCTAGGCCCTTTTTCTTGATTTTTTGCACACGCTAGGCCCTTGCTTTGCTATTTTGCACTCGCTAGGCCCTTGTTCTTGCAATTTTGCACACGCTAGGCCCTTGTTCTTGCAATTTTGCACATGCTAGGCCCTTGTTCTTTTTATTTTGCACACGCTAGGCCCTTGTTGTTTTTTTTTTGCACACGCTATGCCCTTGTTCTTTTTGTTTTGCACACGCTATGCCGTTGTTCTTTTTATTTGGCACATGCTAGGCCCTTGTTCTTGCAATTTTGCACATGCTAGACCCTTGTTCTTTTTATTTTGCACACGCTAGGCCCTTGTTCTTGCTATTTTGCGAACGCTAGGACCTTGTTCTTGCAATTTGGGACACGCTAGGCCCTTGCTCTTGCAATTTTGCACAAGCTAGGCCCTTGTTCTTTTTATTTTGCACACGCTAGGCCCTTGTTCTTTTTATTTTGCATACGCTAGGCCCTTGTTCTTGCTATTTTGCACACGCTAGGCCCTTGCTCTTGCTATTTCGCGAACGCTAGGCCCTTGTTCTTGATTTTTTGCACACGCTAGGCCCTTGCTCTTGCTCTTTTGCACTCGCAAGGCATTTGTTCTTGCAATTTTGCACACGCTAGGCCCTTGTTCTTGCAATTTTGCACACGCTAGGCTCTTGTTATTTTTATTTTGCACACGTTAGGCCCTTGTTCTTTTTATTTTGCACACGTTAGGCCCTTGTTCATGCTATTTTGCACACGCTATGCCCATTGTTCCTTTTATTTTGCACACGCTAGGCCCTTGTTCTTGAAATTTTGCACATGCTAGACCCTTGTTCTTTATATTTTGCACACGCTAGGCCCTTGTTCTTGCTATTTCGCGAACGCTAGGCCCTTGTTCTTGAATTTTTGCACTTGCTAGGCCCTTGTTCTTGCAATTTTGCACATGCTAGGCCCTAGTTCTTGCAATTTTGCACACGCTAGGCCCTTGTTCTTGCAATTTTGCACATGCTAGGCCCTTGTTCTTTTTATTTTGCACACGCTAGGCCCTTGTTGTTTTTTTTTTGCACACGCTATGCCCTTGTTCTTTTTGTTTTGCACACGCTATGCCGTTGTTCTTTTTATTTGGCACATGCTAGGCCCTTGTTCTTGCAATTTTGCACATGCTAGACCCTTGTTCTTTTTATTTTGCACACGCTAGGCCCTTGTTCTTGCTATTTTGCGAACGCTAGGACCTTGTTCTTGCAATTTGGGACACGCTAGGCCCTTGCTCTTGCAATTTTGCACAAGCTAGGCCCTTGTTCTTTTTATTTTGCACACGCTAGGCCCTTGTTCTTTTTATTTTGCATACGCTAGGCCCTTGTTCTTGCTATTTTGCACACGCTAGGCCCTTGCTCTTGCTATTTCGCGAACGCTAGGCCCTTGTTCTTGATTTTTTGCACACGCTAGGCCCTTGCTCTTGCTCTTTTGCACTCGCAAGGCATTTGTTCTTGCAATTTTGCACACGCTAGGCCCTTGTTCTTGCAATTTTGCACACGCTAGGCTCTTGTTATTTTTATTTTGCACACGTTAGGCCCTTGTTCTTTTTATTTTGCACACGTTAGGCCCTTGTTCATGCTATTTTGCACACGCTATGCCCATTGTTCCTTTTATTTTGCACACGCTAGGCCCTTGTTCTTGAAATTTTGCACATGCTAGACCCTTGTTCTTTATATTTTGCACACGCTAGGCCCTTGTTCTTGCTATTTCGCGAACGCTAGGCCCTTGTTCTTGAATTTTTGCACTTGCTAGGCCCTTGTTCTTGCAATTTTGCACATGCTAGGCCCTAGTTCTTGCAATTTTGCACACGCTAGGCCCTTGTTCGTTTTATTTTGCACACGCTAGGCCCTTGTTTTTTTTATTTTGCACACGCTAGGCCCTTGTTCTTGCTATTCTGCACACGCTATGCCCTTGTTCTTTTTATTTTGCACACGCTAGGCCCTTGTTCTTGCTATTTTGCACACGCTATGCCCTTGTTCTTATTATTTTGCACACGCTAGGCCCTTGTTCTTGCAATTTTGCACATGCTAGACCCTTGTTCTTTTTTTTTTTGCACACGCTAGGCCTTTGTTCTTGCTATTTCGCGAACGCTAGGCCCTTGTTCTCTTTATTTTGCACTCGCTAGGCCATTGTTCTTGCCATTTTGCACACGCTAGGCCCTTGTTCTTGCAATTTTGCACACGCTAGGCCCTTGTTCTCTTTATTTTGCACACGCTAGGCCCTTGTTCTTTTTATTTTGCACACGCTATGCCCTTGTTCTTTTTATTTTGCACACACTATAACCTTGTTCTTTTTATTTGGCACATGCTAGGCCCTTGTTTGCAATTTTGCACATGCTACACCCTTGTTCTTTTTGTTTTGCACACGCTAGGCCCTTGTTCTTGCTATTTCTCGAACGCTAGGCCCTTGTTCTTGATTTTTTGCACACGCTAGGCCCTTGCTCTTGCTATTTTGCACTCGCTAGGCCCTTGTTCTTGCAATTTTGCAGACGCTAGGCCCTTGTTCTTGCAATTTTGCACACGCTAGGCCCTTGTTCTTTTTATTTTGCACACGCTAGGCCCTTGTTCTTTTTATTTTGCACACGCTAGGCCCTTGTTCTTTCTATTTTGCACACGCTATGCCCTTTTTCTTTTTATTTTGCACACGCTTGGCCCTTGTTCTTGCAATTTTGCAAATGCTAGACCCTTGTTCTTTTATTTTGCACACGCTAGGCCCTTGTTCTTGCTATTTCGCGAACGCTAGGCCCTTGTTCTTGATGTTTTGCACATGCTAGGCCCTTGCTCTTGCTATTTTGCACTCGCTAGGCCCTTGTTCTTGCAATTTTGCATGCGCTAGGCCCTTGTTCTTTTTATTTTGCACACGCTAGGCCCTTGTTTTTTTTATTTTGCATATGCTAGGCCCTTGTTCTTTTTATTTTGCACACGCTATGCCCTTGATGTTTTTATTTTGCACACGCTAGGCCCTTGTTCTTGCAATTTTGCACATGCTAGACCCTTGTTCTTTTTATTTTGCACACGCTAGGCCCTTGTTCTTGCTATTTCTCGAACGCTAGGCCCTTGTTCTTGATTTTTTGCACACGCTAGGCCCTTGCTCTTGCTATTTTGCACTCGCTAGGCCCTTGTTCTTGCAATTTTGCACGCGCTAGGCCCTTGTTCTTGCAATTTTGCACACGCTAGGCCCTTGTTCTTTTTATTTTGCACACGCTAGGCCCTTGTTCTTTTTATTTTGCATACGCTAGGCCCTTGTTCTTGCTATTTTGCACAAGCTATGCCCTTGTTCTTTTTATTTTTTACACGCTAGGCCCTTGTTCTTGCAATTTTGCACATGCTAGACCCTTGTTCAGTCTATTTTGCACACACTAGGCCCTTGTTCTTGCTATTTCACGAACGTTAGGCCCTTGTTCTTGATTTTTTGCACACGCTAGGCCTTTGATCTTGCTATTTTGCACTCCCTAGGCCCTTGTTCTTGCAATTTTGCACACGCTAGGCCCTTGTTCTTGCGATTTTGCACACGCTAGGCCCTTGTTCTTTTTATTTTGCACACGCTAGGCCCTTTATCTTTATATTTTGCACACGCTAGGCCCTTGTTCTTGCTATTTTGCACATGCTAGATCCTTGTCTTTTTCTTTTGCACACGCTTGGCCCTTGTTCTTGCAATTTTGCACATGCTAGACCCTTGTACTTTTTATTTTGCACACGCTAGGCCCTTGCTCCTGCTATTTCCCGAACGCTAGGCCCTTGTTCTTGATTTTTTGCACACGCAAGGCCCTTGCTCTTGCTATTTTGCACTCGCTAGGCCATTGTTCTTGCAATTTTGCACACGCTAGGCCGTTGTTCTTTTTATTTTGCACACGCTAGGCCCTTGTTCTTTTTATTTTGCACACGCTATGCCCTTGTTCTTTTTATTTTGCACACGCTATGCCCTTGTTCTTTTGATTTTGCACACGCTATGCCCTTGTTCTTTTTATTTTGCACACGCTAGGCCTTTGTTCTTGCAATTTTGTATATGCTAGACCCTTGTTCTTTTTATTTTGCACACGCTAGGCTCTTGTTCTTGGTATTTCGCGAACACTAGGCCCTTGTGCTTGATTTTTTGCACACGCTAGGCCCTCGCTCTTGCTATTTTGCACGCGCTAGGCCCTTGTTCTTGCAATTTTGCACATGCTAGGCCCTTGCTCTTTTTATTTTGCACACGCTAGGCCCTTGTTCCTTTTATTTTGCACATGCTATGCCCTTGTTCTTTTTATTTTGCACACGCTATGCCCTTGTTCTTTTTATTTTGCACACGCTAGGCCCTTGTGCTTGCTATTTTGCACATGCTAGACCCTTGTTCTTTTTATTTTGCACTCGCTAGGCCCTTGTTCTCGCTATTTCGCGAACCCTAGGCCCTTGTTCTTGATTTTTTGCACACGCTAGGCCCTTGATCTTGCTAATTTGCACTCCCTAGACCCTTGTTCTTGCAATTTTGCACACGCTAGGGCCTTGTTCTTGCAATTTTGCACACGCTAGGCCCTTGTTGTTTTAATTTTGCACACGCTAGGCCCTTTATCTTTTTATTTTGCACACACTAGGCCCTTGTTCTTGCTATTTTGCACATGCTAGACCCTTGTTCTTTTTATTTTGCAAACGCTAGGCCCTTGTTCTTGCAATTTTGCACATGTTAGACCCTTGTTCTTTTTATTTTGCACACGCTAGGCCCTTGTTCTTGCTATTTCGCGAAGGCTAGGCCCTTGTTCTTGATTTTTTGCACACGGTAGGCCCTTGCTCTTGCTATTTTGCACTCACTAGGCCCTTGTTCTTGCAATTTTGCACACGCTAGGCCCTTGTTCTTGCAATTTTGCACACGCTAGGCCCTTGTTCTTTTTATTTTGCACACGCTAGGCCCTTGTTCTTTTTATTCTGCACACGCTAGGCCCTTGTTCTTGCTATTTTGCACACGCTATGCCCTTTTTCTTTTTATTTTGCACACACTTGGCCCTTGTTCTTGCAATTTTGCACATGCTAGACCCTTGTTCTTTTTATTTTGCACACGCTAGGCCCTTGTTCTTGCTATTTCGCGAACGCTAGGCCCTTGTTCTTGAATTTTTGCACTTGCTAGGCCCTTGTTCTTGCAATTTTGCACATGCTAGGCCCTAGTTCTTGCAATTTTGCACACGCTAGGCCCTTGTTCTTTTTATTTTGCACACGCTAGGCCCTTGTTCTTTTTATTTTGCACACGCTAGGCCCTTGTTCTTGCTATTCTGCACACGCTATGCCCTTGTTCTTTTTATTTTGCACACGCTAGGCCCTTGTTCTTGCTATTTTGCACACGCTATGCCCTTGTTCTTATTATTTTGCACACGCTAGGCCCTTGTTCTTGCAATTTTGCACATGCTAGACCCTTGTTCTTTTTTTTTTTGCACACGCTAGGCCTTTGTTCTTGCTATTTCGCGAACGCTAGGCCCTTGTTCTCTTTATTTTGCACTCGCTAGGCCATTGTTCTTGCCATTTTGCACACGCTAGGCCCTTGTTCTTGCAATTTTGCACACGCTAGGCCCTTGTTCTCTTTATTTTGCACACGCTAGGCCCTTGTTCTTTTTATTTTGCACACGCTATGCCCTTGTTCTTTTTATTTTGCACACACTATAACCTTGTTCTTTTTATTTGGCACATGCTAGGCCCTTGTTTGCAATTTTGCACATGCTACACCCTTGTTCTTTTTGTTTTGCACACGCTAGGCCCTTGTTCTTGCTATTTCTCGAACGCTAGGCCCTTGTTCTTGATTTTTTGCACACGCTAGGCCCTTGCTCTTGCTATTTTGCACTCGCTAGGCCCTTGTTCTTGCAATTTTGCAGACGCTAGGCCCTTGTTCTTGCAATTTTGCACACGCTAGGCCCTTGTTCTTTTTATTTTGCACACGCTAGGCCCTTGTTCTTTTTATTTTGCACACGCTAGGCCCTTGTTCTTTCTATTTTGCACACGCTATGCCCTTTTTCTTTTTATTTTGCACACGCTTGGCCCTTGTTCTTGCAATTTTGCAAATGCTAGACCCTTGTTCTTTTATTTTGCACACGCTAGGCCCTTGTTCTTGCTATTTCGCGAACGCTAGGCCCTTTTTCTTGATGTTTTGCACATGCTAGGCCCTTGCTCTTGCTATTTTGCACTCGCTAGGCCCTTGTTCTTGCAATTTTGCATGCGCTAGGCCCTTGTTCTTTTTATTTTGCACACGCTAGGCCCTTGTTTTTTTTATTTTGCATATGCTAGGCCCTTGTTCTTTTTATTTTGCACACGCTATGCCCTTGATGTTTTTATTTTGCACACGCTAGGCCCTTGTTCTTGCAATTTTGCACATGCTAGACCCTTGTTCTTTTTATTTTGCACACGCTAGGCCCTTGTTCTTGCTATTTCTCGAACGCTAGGCCCTTGTTCTTGATTTTTTGCACACGCTAGGCCCTTGCTCTTGCTATTTTGCACTCGCTAGGCCCTTGTTCTTGCAATTTTGCACGCGCTAGGCCCTTGTTCTTGCAATTTTGCACACGCTAGGCCCTTGTTCTTTTTATTTTGCACACGCTAGGCCCTTGTTCTTTTTATTTTGCATACGCTAGGCCCTTGTTCTTGCTATTTTGCACAAGCTATGCCCTTGTTCTTTTTATTTTTTACACGCTAGGCCCTTGTTCTTGCAATTTTGCACATGCTAGACCCTTGTTCAGTCTATTTTGCACACACTAGGCCCTTGTTCTTGCTATTTCACGAACGTTAGGCCCTTGTTCTTGATTTTTTGCACACGCTAGGCCTTTGATCTTGCTATTTTGCACTCCCTAGGCCCTTGTTCTTGCAATTTTGCACACGCTAGGCCCTTGTTCTTGCGATTTTGCACACGCTAGGCCCTTGTTCTTTTTATTTTGCACACGCTAGGCCCTTTATCTTTATATTTTGCACACGCTAGGCCCTTGTTCTTGCTATTTTGCACATGCTAGATCCTTGTCTTTTTCTTTTGCACACGCTTGGCCCTTGTTCTTGCAATTTTGCACATGCTAGACCCTTGTACTTTTTATTTTGCACACGCTAGGCCCTTGCTCCTGCTATTTCTCGAACGCTAGGCCCTTGTTCTTGATTTTTTGCACACGCAAGGCCCTTGCTCTTGCTATTTTGCACTCGCTAGGCCATTGTTCTTGCAATTTTGCACACGCTAGGCCGTTGTTCTTTTTATTTTGCACACGCTAGGCCCTTGTTCTTTTTATTTTGCACACGCTATGCCCTTGTTCTTTTTATTTTGCACACGCTATGCCCTTGTTCTTTTGATTTTGCACACGCTATGCCCTTGTTCTTTTTATTTTGCACACGCTAGGCCTTTGTTCTTGCAATTTTGTATATGCTAGACCCTTGTTCTTTTTATTTTGCACACGCTAGGCTCTTGTTCTTGGTATTTCGCGAACACTAGGCCCTTGTGCTTGATTTTTTGCACACGCTAGGCCCTCGCTCTTGCTATTTTGCACGCGCTAGGCCCTTGTTCTTGCAATTTTGCACACGCTAGGCCCTTGTTCTTTTTATTTTGCACACGCTAGGCCCTTGTTCCTTTTATTTTGCACATGCTATGCCCTTGTTCTTTTTATTTTGCACACGCTATGCCCTTGTTCTTTTTATTTTGCACACGCTAGGCCCTTGTGCTTGCTATTTTGCACATGCTAGACCCTTGTTCTTTTTATTTTGCACTCGCTAGGCCCTTGTTCTCGCTATTTCGCGAACCCTAGGCCCTTGTTCTTGATTTTTTGCACACGCTAGGCCCTTGATCTTGCTAATTTGCACTCCCTAGACCCTTGTTCTTGCAATTTTGCACACGCTAGGGCCTTGTTCTTGCAATTTTGCACACGCTAGGCCCTTGTTGTTTTAATTTTGCACACGCTAGGCCCTTTATCTTTTTATTTTGCACACACTAGGCCCTTGTTCTTGCTATTTTGCACATGCTAGACCCTTGTTCTTTTTATTTTGCAAACGCTAGGCCCTTGTTCTTGCAATTTTGCACATGTTAGACCCTTGTTCTTTTTATTTTGCACACGCTAGGCCCTTGTTCTTGCTATTTCGCGAAGGCTAGGCCCTTGTTCTTGATTTTTTGCACACGGTAGGCCCTTGCTCTTGCTATTTTGCACTCACTAGGCCCTTGTTCTTGCAATTTTGCACACGCTAGGCCCTTGTTCTTGCAATTTTGCACACGCTAGGCCCTTGTTCTTTTTATTTTGCACACGCTAGGCCCTTGTTCTTTTTATTCTGCACACGCTAGGCCCTTGTTCTTGCTATTTTGCACACGCTATGCCCTTTTTCTTTTTATTTTGCACGCACTTGGCCCTTGTTCTTGCAATTTTGCACATGCTAGACCCTTGTTCTTTTTATTTTGCACACGCTAGGCCCTTGTTCTTGCTATTTCGCGATCGCTAGGCCCTTGTTCTTGATTTTTTGCACACGCTAGGCCCTTGCTCTTGCTACTTTGCACTCGCTAGGCCCTTGTTCTTGCAGTTTTGCACATGCTAGGCCCTTGTTTTTGCAATTTTGCACGCGCTAGGCCCTTGTTCTTTTTATTTTGCACACGCTAGGCCCTTGTTCTTTTTATTTTGCATATGCTAGGCCCTTGTTCTTGCTATTTTGCACACGCTATGTCCTTGTTCTTTTTATTTTGCACACGCTAGGCACTTGTTCTTGCAATTTTGCACACGCTTGGCCCTTGTTCTTGCAATTTTGCACATGCTAGACCCTTGATCTTTTTATTTTGCGCACGCTAGGCCCTTGTTCTTGCTATTTTGCGAACGCTACGCCCTTGTTCTTGATTTTTTGCACACGCTAGGCCCTTGCTCTTGCTATTTTGAACTCGCTAGGCCCTTGTTCTTGCAATTTTGCACACGCTAGGCCCTTGTTTTTGCAATTTTGCACACGCTAGGCCCTTGTTCTTTTTATTTTGCTCACGCTAGGACCTTGTTCTTTTTATTTTGCACACGCTATGCCCTTGTTCTTTTTATTTTGCACACGCTATGCCCTTGTTCTTTTTTTTTGCACATGCTAGGCCCTTGCTCTTGCAATTTTGCACATGCTAGACCCTTGTTCATTTTATTTTACACACTCTAGGCCCTTGTTCTTGCAATTTTGCACACGCTAGGCCCTTGTTCTTGCAATTTTGCACACGCTAGGCCCTTGTTCTTGCTATTTTGCACATGCTAGACCCTTGTTCTTTTTCTTTTGCACACGCTTGGACCTTGTTCTTGCAATTTTGCACATGCTAGACCCTTGTTCTTTTTATTTTGCACACGCTAGGCCCTTGTTCTTGCTATTTCGCGATCGCTAGGCCCTTGTTCTTGATTTTTTGCACACGCTAGGCCCTTGCTCTTGCTACTTTGCACTCGCTAGGCCCTTGTTCTTGCAGTTTTGCACATGCTAGGCCCTTGTTTTTGCAATTTTGCACGCGCTAGGCCCTTGTTCTTTTTATTTTGCACACGCTAGGCCCTTGTTCTTTTTATTTTGCATATGCTAGGCCCTTGTTCTTGCTATTTTGCACACGCTATGTCCTTGTTCTTTTTATTTTGCACACGCTAGGCACTTGTTCTTGCAATTTTGCACACGCTTGGCCCTTGTTCTTGCAATTTTGCACATGCTAGACCCTTGTTCTTTTTATTTTGTGCACGCTAGGCCCTTGTTCTTGCTATTTTGCGAACGCTACGCCCTTGTTCTTGATTTTTTGCACACGCTAGGCCCTTGCTCTTGCTATTTTGAACTCGCTAGGCCCTTGTTCTTGCAATTTTGCACACGCTAGGCCCTTGTTCTTGCAATTTTGCACACGCTAGGCCCTTGTTCTTTTTATTTTGCTCACGCTAGGCCCTTGTTCTTTTTATTTTGCACACGCTATGCCCTTGTTCTTTTTATTTTGCACACGCTATGCCCTTGTTCTTTTTTTTTTGCACATGCTAGGCCCTTGCTCTTGCAATTTTGCACATGCTAGACCCTTGTTCTTTTTATTTTACACACTCTAGGCCCTTGTTTTTGCTATTTTGCGAACGCTAGGCCCTTGTTCTTGCAATTTTGCACACGCTAGGCCCTTGCTCTTGCAATTTTGCACAAGCTAGGCCCTTGTTCTTTTTATTTGGCACACGCTAGGCCCTTGTTCTTTTTATTTTGCATACGCTAGGCCCTTGTTCTTGCTATTTTGCACACGCTAGGCCCTTGCTCTTGCTATTTCGCGAACGCTAGGCCCTTGTTCTTGATTTTTTGCAAACGCTAGGCAATGGTTCTTGCAATTTTGCACACGCTAGGCCCTTGCTCTTGCAATTTTGCACAAGCTAGGCCCTTGTTCTTTTTATTTGGCACACGCTAGGCCCTTGTTCTTTTTATTTTGCATACGCTAGGCCCTTGTTCTTGCAATTTTGCATACGCTAGACCCTTGTTCTTGCTATTTTGCACACGCTAGGCCCTTGTTCTTGCTATTTCGCGAACGCTAGGCCCTTGTTCTTGTTTTTTTGCACACGCTAGGCCCTTGCTCTTGCTATTTTGCACTCGCTAGGCCCTTGTTCTTGCAATTTTGCACATGCTAGGCCCTAGTTCTTTCAATTTTGCACACGCTAGGCCCTTGTTTTTTTTATTTTGCACATGCAAGGCCCTTGTTCTTTTTATTTTGAACACGCTAGGCCATTGTTCTTGCTATTCTGCACACGCTATGCCCTTGTTCTTTTTATTTTGCACACGCTAGGCCCTTGTTCTTGCGATTTTGCACACGCTATGCCCTTATCTTTTTATTTTGCACACGCTAGGCCCTTGTTCTTGCAATTTTGCACATGCTAGAACCTTGTTCCTTTTTTAATTGCACACGCTAGGCCCTTGTTCTTGCTATTTCGCGAACGCTAGGCCCTTGTTCTTGACTTTTTGCACACGCTAGGCCCTTGTTCTTGCAATTTTGCACATGCTAGGCCCTAGTTCTTTCAATTTTGCACACGCTAGGCCCTTGTTCTTTTTATTTTGCACACGCAAGGCCCTTGTTCTTTTTATTTTGAACACGCTAGGCCCTTGTTCTTGCTATTCTGCACACGCTATGCCCTTGTTCTTTTTATTTTGCACACGCTAGGCCCTTGTTCTTGCGATTTTGCACAGACTATGCCCTTATCTTTTTATTTTGCACACGCTAGGCCCTTGTTCTTGCAATTTTGCACATGCTAGACCCTTGTTCCTTTTTTATTGCACACGCGAGGCCCTTGTTCTTGCTATTTCGCGAACGCTAGGCCCTTGTTCTTGATTTTTTGCACACGCTAGGCCCTTGCTTTGCTATTTTGCTCTCGCTAGGCCCTTGTTCTTTAAATTTTGCACACGCTAGGCCCTTGTTCTTGCAATTTTGCACACGCTAGGCCCTTGTTCTTGCAATTTTGCACACACTAGGCCCTTAATCTTTTTATTTTGCACACGCTAGGCCCTTGTTCTTGCAATTTTGCACATGCTAGACCCTTGTTCCTTTTTTATTGCACACGCGAGGCCCTTGTTCTTGCTATTTCGCGAACGCTAGGCCCTTGTTCTTGATTTTTTGCACACGCTAGGCCCTTGCTTTGCTATTTTGCTCTCGCTAGGCCCTTGTTCTTTAAATTTTGCACACGCTAGGCCCTTGTTCTTGCAATTTTGCACACGCTAGGCCCTTGTTCTTGCAATTTTGCACACACTAGGCCCTTGTTCTTGCGATTTTGCACACGCTAGGCCCTTGTTCTTTTTATTTTGCACACGCTAGGCCCTTTATCTTTATATTTTGCACACGCTAGGCCCTTGTTCTTGCTATTTTGCACATGCTAGATCCTTGTCTTTTTCTTTTGCACACGCTTGGCCCTTGTTCTTGCAATTTTGCACATGCTAGACCCTTGTACTTTTTATTTTGCACACGCTAGGCCCTTGCTCCTGCTATTTCTCGAACGCTAGGCCCTTGTTCTTGATTTTTTGCACACGCAAGGCCCTTGCTCTTGCTATTTTGCACTCGCTAGGCCATTGTTCTTGCAATTTTGCACACGCTAGGCCGTTGTTCTTTTTATTTTGCACACGCTAGGCCCTTGTTCTTTTTATTTTGCACACGCTATGCCCTTGTTCTTTTTATTTTGCACACGCTATGCCCTTGTTCTTTTGATTTTGCACACGCTATGCCCTTGTTCTTTTTATTTTGCACACGCTAGGCCTTTGTTCTTGCAATTTTGTATATGCTAGACCCTTGTTCTTTTTATTTTGCACACGCCAGGCTCTTGTTCTTGGTATTTCGCGAACACTAGGCCCTTGTGCTTGATTTTTTGCACACGCTAGGCCCTCGCTCTTGCTATTTTGCACGCGCTAGGCCCTTGTTCTTGCAATTTTGCACACGCTAGGCCCTTGTTCTTTTTATTTTGCACACGCTAGGCCCTTGTTCCTTTTATTTTGCACATGCTATGCCCTTGTTCTTTTTATTTTGCACACGCTATGCCCTTGTTCTTTTTATTTTGCACACGCTAGGCCCTTGTGCTTGCTATTTTGCACATGCTAGACCCTTGTTCTTTTTATTTTGCACTCGCTAGGCCCTTGTTCTCGCTATTTCGCGAACCCTAGGCCCTTGTTCTTGATTTTTTGCACACGCTAGGCCCTTGATCTTGCTAATTTGCACTCCCTAGACCCTTGTTCTTGCAATTTTGCACACGCTAGGGCCTTGTTCTTGCAATTTTGCACACGCTAGGCCCTTGTTGTTTTAATTTTGCACACGCTAGGCCCTTTATCTTTTTATTTTGCACACACTAGGCCCTTGTTCTTGCTATTTTGCACATGCTAGACCCTTGTTCTTTTTATTTTGCAAACGCTAGGCCCTTGTTCTTGCAATTTTGCACATGTTAGACCCTTGTTCTTTTTATTTTGCACACGCTAGGCCCTTGTTCTTGCTATTTCGCGAAGGCTAGGCCCTTGTTCTTGATTTTTTGCACACGGTAGGCCCTTGCTCTTGCTATTTTGCACTCACTAGGCCCTTGTTCTTGCAATTTTGCACACGCTAGGCCCTTGTTCTTGCAATTTTGCACACGCTAGGCCCTTGTTCTTTTTATTTTGCACACGCTAGGCCCTTGTTCTTTTTATTCTGCACACGCTAGGCCCTTGTTCTTGCTATTTTGCACACGCTATGCCCTTTTTCTTTTTATTTTGCACGCACTTGGCCCTTGTTCTTGCAATTTTGCACATGCTAGACCCTTGTTCTTTTTATTTTGCACACGCTAGGCCCTTGTTCTTGCTATTTCGCGATCGCTAGGCCCTTGTTCTTGATTTTTTGCACACGCTAGGCCCTTGCTCTTGCTACTTTGCACTCGCTAGGCCCTTGTTCTTGCAGTTTTGCACATGCTAGGCCCTTGTTTTTGCAATTTTGCACGCGCTAGGCCCTTGTTCTTTTTATTTTGCACACGCTAGGCCCTTGTTCTTTTTATTTTGCATATGCTAGGCCCTTGTTCTTGCTATTTTGCACACGCTATGTCCTTGTTCTTTTTATTTTGCACACGCTAGGCACTTGTTCTTGCAATTTTGCACACGCTTGGCCCTTGTTCTTGCAATTTTGCACATGCTAGACCCTTGATCTTTTTATTTTGCGCACGCTAGGCCCTTGTTCTTGCTATTTTGCGAACGCTACGCCCTTGTTCTTGATTTTTTGCACACGCTAGGCCCTTGCTCTTGCTATTTTGAACTCGCTAGGCCCTTGTTCTTGCAATTTTGCACACGCTAGGCCCTTGTTTTTGCAATTTTGCACACGCTAGGCCCTTGTTCTTTTTATTTTGCTCACGCTAGGACCTTGTTCTTTTTATTTTGCACACGCTATGCCCTTGTTCTTTTTATTTTGCACACGCTATGCCCTTGTTCTTTTTTTTTGCACATGCTAGGCCCTTGCTCTTGCAATTTTGCACATGCTAGACCCTTGTTCATTTTATTTTACACACTCTAGGCCCTTGTTCTTGCAATTTTGCACACGCTAGGCCCTTGTTCTTGCAATTTTGCACACGCTAGGCCCTTGTTCTTGCTATTTTGCACATGCTAGACCCTTGTTCTTTTTCTTTTGTACACGCTTGGACCTTGTTCTTGCAATTTTGCACATGCTAGACCCTTGTTCTTTTTATTTTGCACACGCTAGGCCCTTGTTCTTGCTATTTCGCGATCGCTAGGCCCTTGTTCTTGATTTTTTGCACACGCTAGGCCCTTGCTCTTGCTACTTTGCACTCGCTAGGCCCTTGTTCTTGCAGTTTTGCACATGCTAGGCCCTTGTTTTTGCAATTTTGCACGCGCTAGGCCCTTGTTCTTTTTATTTTGCACACGCTAGGCCCTTGTTCTTTTTATTTTGCATATGCTAGGCCCTTGTTCTTGCTATTTTGCACACGCTATGTCCTTGTTCTTTTTATTTTGCACACGCTAGGCACTTGTTCTTGCAATTTTGCACACGCTTGGCCCTTGTTCTTGCAATTTTGCACATGCTAGACCCTTGTTCTTTTTATTTTGTGCACGCTAGGCCCTTGTTCTTGCTATTTTGCGAACGCTACGCCCTTGTTCTTGATTTTTTGCACACGCTAGGCCCTTGCTCTTGCTATTTTGAACTCGCTAGGCCCTTGTTCTTGCAATTTTGCACACGCTAGGCCCTTGTTCTTGCAATTTTGCACACGCTAGGCCCTTGTTCTTTTTATTTTGCTCACGCTAGGCCCTTGTTCTTTTTATTTTGCACACGCTATGCCCTTGTTCTTTTTATTTTGCACACGCTATGCCCTTGTTCTTTTTTTTTTGCACATGCTAGGCCCTTGCTCTTGCAATTTTGCACATGCTAGACCCTTGTTCTTTTTATTTTACACACTCTAGGCCCTTGTTTTTGCTATTTTGCGAACGCTAGGCCCTTGTTCTTGCAATTTTGCACACGCTAGGCCCTTGCTCTTGCAATTTTGCACAAGCTAGGCCCTTGTTCTTTTTATTTGGCACACGCTAGGCCCTTGTTCTTTTTATTTTGCATACGCTAGGCCCTTGTTCTTGCTATTTTGCACACGCTAGGCCCTTGCTCTTGCTATTTCGCGAACGCTAGGCCCTTGTTCTTGATTTTTTGCAAACGCTAGGCAATGGTTCTTGCAATTTTGCACACGCTAGGCCCTTGCTCTTGCAATTTTGCACAAGCTAGGCCCTTGTTCTTTTTATTTGGCACACGCTAGGCCCTTGTTCTTTTTATTTTGCATACGCTAGGCCCTTGTTCTTGCAATTTTGCATACGCTAGACCCTTGTTCTTGCTATTTTGCACACGCTAGGCCCTTGTTCTTGCTATTTCGCGAACGCTAGGCCCTTGTTCTTGTTTTTTTGCACACGCTAGGCCCTTGCTCTTGCTATTTTGCACTCGCTAGGCCCTTGTTCTTGCAATTTTGCACATGCTAGGCCCTAGTTCTTTCAATTTTGCACACGCTAGGCCCTTGTTTTTTTTATTTTGCACATGCAAGGCCCTTGTTCTTTTTATTTTGAACACGCTAGGCCATTGTTCTTGCTATTCTGCACACGCTATGCCCCTGTTCTTTTTATTTTGCACACGCTAGGCCCTTGTTCTTGCGATTTTGCACACGCTATGCCCTTATCTTTTTATTTTGCACACGCTAGGCCCTTGTTCTTGCAATTTTGCACATGCTAGAACCTTGTTCCTTTTTTAATTGCACACGCTAGGCCCTTGTTCTTGCTATTTCGCGAACGCTAGGCCCTTGTTCTTGACTTTTTGCACACGCTAGGCCCTTGTTCTTGCAATTTTGCACATGCTAGGCCCTAGTTCTTTCAATTTTGCACACGCTAGGCCCTTGTTCTTTTTATTTTGCACACGCAAGGCCCTTGTTCTTTTTATTTTGAACACGCTAGGCCCTTGTTCTTGCTATTCTGCACACGCTATGCCCTTGTTCTTTTTATTTTGCACACGCTAGGCCCTTGTTCTTGCGATTTTGCACAGACTATGCCCTTATCTTTTTATTTTGCACACGCTAGGCCCTTGTTCTTGCAATTTTGCACATGCTAGACCCTTGTTCCTTTTTTATTGCACACGCGAGGCCCTTGTTCTTGCTATTTCGCGAACGCTAGGCCCTTGTTCTTGATTTTTTGCACACGCTAGGCCCTTGCTTTGCTATTTTGCTCTCGCTAGGCCCTTGTTCTTTAAATTTTGCACACGCTAGGCCCTTGTTCTTGCAATTTTGCACACGCTAGGCCCTTGTTCTTGCAATTTTGCACACACTAGGCCCTTAATCTTTTTATTTTGCACACGCTAGGCCCTTGTTCTTGCAATTTTGCACATGCTAGACCCTTGTTCCTTTTTTATTGCACACGCGAGGCCCTTGTTCTTGCTATTTCGCGAACGCTAGGCCCTTGTTCTTGATTTTTTGCACACGCTAGGCCCTTGCTTTGCTATTTTGCTCTCGCTAGGCCCTTGTTCTTTAAATTTTGCACACGCTAGGCCCTTGTTCTTGCAATTTTGCACACGCTAGGCCCTTGTTCTTGCAATTTTGCACACACTAGGCCCTTAATCTTTTTATTTTGCACACGCTAGGCCCTTGTTCTTTTTATTTTGCACACGCTATGCCCTTGTTCTTTTTATTTTGCGCACGCTGTGCCCTTGTTCTTTTTATTTTGCACACGCTAGGCCCTTGTTCTTGCAATTTTGCACATGCTAGACCCTTGTTTTTTTTATTTTACACATGCTAGGCCCTTGTTCTTGCTATTTCGCGAACGCTAGGCCCTTGTTCTTGATTGTTTGCACACGCTAGCCCCTTGCTCTTGCTATTTTGCACTCGCTAGGCCCTTGTTCTTGCAATTTTGCACACGCTAGGCCCTTGTTCTTGCAATTTTGCACACGCTAGGCCCTTGTTCTTTTTATTTTGCACATGCTAGGCCCTTGTTCTTTTTATTTTGCACACGCTAGGCCCTTGTTCTTGCTATTTTGCACACGCTATGCCCTTGTTCATTTTATTTTGCACACGCTAGGCTCTTGTTCTTTTTATTTTGCACATGCTAGGCCCTTGTTCTTGCTATTTCGCGAACGCTAGGCCCTTGTTCTTGATTTTTTGCACACGCTAGGCCCTTGCTCTTGCTATTTTGCACTCGCTAGGGCCTTGTTCTTGCAATTTTGCACACGCTAGGCCCTTGTTCTTGCAATTTTGCACACGCTAGGCCCTTGTTCTGTTTATTTTGCACACGCTAGGCCCTTGTTCTTTTTATTTTGCACACGCTAGGCCCTTACTCTTGCTATTTTGCACTCGCTAGACCCTTGTTCTTTTTATTTTGCACACTCTAGGCCCTTGTTCTTTTTATTTTGCACACGCTATGCCCTTGTTCTTTTTTTTTTGCACACACTAGGCCCTTGTTCTTGCAATTTTGCACACGCTAGACCCTTGTTCTTGCAATTTTGCACACGATAGGCCCTTGTTCTTGCTATTTCGCGAACGCTAGGCCCTTGTTCTTGATTTTTTGCACACGCTAGGCCCTTGCTCTTGCTATTTTGCACACGCTAGGCCCTTGTTCTTGCAATTTTGCACACGCTAGGCCCTTGTTATTGCAATTTTGCACACGCTAGGCCCTTGTTTTTTTTATTTTGCACACGCTAGGCTCTTGTTCTTTTTATTTTGCACACGCTATGCCCTTGTTCTTTTAATTTTGCACACGCTATGCCCTTGTTCTTGCTATTTCGCAAATGCTAGGCCCTTGTTCTTGATTTTTTGCACACGCTAGGCCCTTGCTTTTGCTATTTTGCACTCGCTAGGCCCTTGCTCTTGCAATTTTGCAAACGCTAGGCCTTTGTTCTTGCAATTTTGCACACACTAGGGCCTTGTTCTTTTTATTTTACACACGCTAGGCCCTTGTTCTTGCAATTTTGCACACGCTAGGCCCTTGTTCTTGCTATTTTGCACACGCTATGCCCTTGTTCTTGCTATTTTGCACACGCTATGCCCTTGTTCTTTTTATTTTGCACACGCTAGGCCCTTGTTCTTGCAATTTTGTTCTGGCTAGACCCTTGTTCTTGCAATTTTGCACACGCTAGGCCCTTGTTCTTGCTATTTCGCGAACGCTAGGCCCTTGTTCTTTTTATTTTGCACACTCTAGGCCCTTGTTTATTTTATTTTGCCTACGCTAGGCCCTTGTTCTTTTTCTTTTGCACACGTTGAGCCCTTGTTCTTGCAATTCTGCACATGCTAGACCCTTGTTCTTTTTATTTTGCACACGCTAGGCCCTTGCTCTTGCTATTTTGCGAATGCTAGGCCCTTGTTCTTGATTTTTTGCACACGCTAGGCCCTTGCTCTTGCTATTTTGCACTCGCTAGGCCCTTGTTCTTGCAATTTTGCACACGCTAGGCCCTTGTTCTTGCAATTTTGCACACGCTAGGCCCTTGTTTTTTTTATTTTGCACACGCTAGGCCCTTGTTCTTTTTATTTTGCACACGCTATGTCCTTGTTGTTTTTATTTTGCATACGCTACGCCCTTGTTCTTGCAATTTCGCACGTGCTAGACCCTTGTCCTTTTTATTTTGCACACGCTAGGCCCTTGTTCTTGCTATTTCGCGGACGCTAGGCCCTTGTTCTTGATTTTTTGCACTCGCTAGGCCCTTTTCTTGCAATTTTGCACACGCTAGGCCCTTGTTCTTGCAATTTTGCACACGCTAGGCCCTTGTTCTTTTTATTTTGTATACGCTAGGCCCTTGTTCTTTTTATTTTGCACACGCTTTGCCCTATTCCTTTTTATTTTGCACACGCTCAGCCCTTGTTCTTGCAATTGTGCACATGCTAGACCCTTGTTCTTTTTAATTTGCACACATTAGGCCCTTGCTCTTGCTATTTCGCGGACGCTAGGCCCTTGTTCTTGATTTTTTGCACACGCTAGGCCCTTGCTCTTGCTATTTTGCACTCGCTAGGCCCTTGTTCTTGCAATTTTGCACACGCTAGGCCCTTGTTCTTGCAATTTTGCACACGCTAGGCCCTTGTTCTTTTTATTTTGCACACGCTAGGCCCTTGTTCTTTTTATTTTGCACACGCTATGTCCTGTTCTTTTTATTTTGCACACGCTAGGCCCCTGTTCTTGCAATTTCGCACGTGCTAGACTCTTGTTCTTTTTGTTTTGCACACGCTAGGCCCCCTGTTCTTGCTATTTCGCGAACGCTAGGCCCTTGTTCTTGATTTTTTGCACTCGCTAGTCCCTTGTTCTTGCAATTTTGCACACGCTAGTGCCTTGTTCTTGCAATTTTGCACACGCTAGGCCCTTGTTCTTTATATTTTGCATACGCTAGGCCCTTGTTCTTTTTATTTTGCACACGCTATGCCCTTGTTCTTTTTATTTTGCACACGCTAGGCCCTTGTTCTTGCTATTTCGCGAATGCTAGACCCTTGTTCTCGATTTTTTGCACACGCTAGGCCCTTGCTCTAGCTATTTTGCACTCGCTAGGCCATTGTTCTTGCAATTTCGCACACGCTAGGCCCTTGTTCTTGCAAAATTTGCACATGCTAGGCCCTTGTTCTTTTTATTCTGCACACGCTAGGCCCTTGTTCTTTTTATTTTGCACACGCTAGGCCCTTGTTCTTGCTATTTTGCACACGCTATGCCCTTGTTCTTTTTATTTTGCACACGCTTGGTCCTTGTTCTTGCAATTTTGCACACGCTAGGCCCTTGTTCTTATTTTGCACACGCTAGGCCCTTGTTCTTTTTATTTTGCACACGCTATGCCCTTGTTCTTTTTATTTTGCACACGCTAGGCCCTTATTCTTTTTATTTTGCACACGCTAGGCCCTTGTTCTTGCAATTTCGCACGTGCTAGACTCTTGTTCTTTTTGTTTTGCACACGCTAGGCCCTTGTTCATGCTATTTCGCGAACGCTAGGCCCTTGTTCTTGATTTTTTGCACTCGCTAGTCCCTTGTTCTTGCAATTTTGCACACGCTAGGCCCTTGTTCTTGCAATTTTGCACACGCTAGGCCCTTGTTCTTTATATTTTGCATACGCTAGGCCCTTGTTCTTTTTATTTTGCACACGCTATGCCCTTGTTCTTTTTATTTTGCACACGCTAGGCTCTTGTTCTTGCTATTTCGCGAACGCTAGGCCCTTGTTCTTGATTTTTTGCACACGCTAGGCCCTTGCTCTAGCTATTTTGCACTCGCTAGGCCCTTGTTCTTGCAATTTTGCACACGCTAGGCCCTTGTTCTTGCAAAATTTGCACACGCTAGGCCCTTGTTCTTTTTATTTTGCACACGCTAGGCCCTTGTTCTTTTTATTTTGCACACGCTAGGCCCTTGTTCTTGCTATTTTGCACACGCTATGCCCTTGTTCTTTTTATTTTGCACACGCTTGGTCCTTGTTCTTGCAATTTTGCACACGCTAGGCCCTTGTTCTTTTTATTTTGCATACCCTAGGCCCTTGTTCTTTTTATTTTGCACACGCTATGCCCTTGTTCTTTTTATTTTGCACACGCTATGCCCTTGTTCTTTTTTTTTTTGCACACACTAGGCCCCTGTTCTTGCAATTTTGCACATGCTAGACCCTTGTTCTTTTTATTTTGCACACGCTAGGCCCTTGTTCTTGCTATTTTGCGAACGCTAGGCCCTTGTTCTTGATTTTTTGCACACGCTAGGCCCTTGCTCTAGCTATTTTGCACTCGCTAGGCCCTTGTTCTTGCAATTTTGCACACGCTAGGCCATTGTTCTTGCAAAATTTGCACACGCTAGGCCCTTGTTCTTTTTATTTTGCACACGCTAGGCCCTTGTTCTTGCAATTTTGCACACGCTAGGCCCTTGTTCTTGCTATTTTGCACACGCTATGCCCTTGTTCTTTTTATTTTGCACACGCTTGGTCCTTGTTCTTGCAATTTTGCACACGTTAGGCCCTTGTTCTTTTTATTTTGCACACGCTAGGCCCTTGTTCTTTTTATTTTGCACACGCTATGCCCTTGTTCTTTTTATTTTGCACATGCTAGGCCCTTGTTCTTTTTATTTTGCACACGCTAGGCCCTTGTTCTTGCTATTTTGCATACGCTAGACCCTTGTTCTTGCAATTTTGCACACGCTAGGCCCTTGTTCTTGCTATTTCGCGAACGCTAGGCCCTTGTTCTTGATTTTTTGCACACGCTAGGCCCTTGTTCTTGCTATTTTGCACTCGCTAGGCCCTTGTTCTTGCAATTTTGCACACGCTAGGCCCTTGTTCTTTTTATTCTGCACACGCTAGGCCCTTATTCTTTTTATTTTGCACACGCTAGGCCCTTGTTCTTTTTATTTTGCACACGCTATGCCCTTGTTCTCGTCCGCTTCCATGATGTCTTCGTTCACCACGTCCCCGGTCATTCCCCTTGCGCCATCTACTGCCTTGCATGCCATAGCCGCCATCGCCGTCTTGGTTGTAGTTCAGCTGCCTCCTCCTGAAGTCCTCCTCCAAGACCTTGGTTCGCACCCACTCAAGGGTCCAGAACTTCTCATTCTGAGGAAGGCTTAGGCCACTCGTGAATTGCAGCCATGACTCGGGCAGCAGTGATAGCATTCGTAGACACTTTGTTTGCTCCGGGTAGGTGATGCCTGCAATCTGCAATTTCGCGTACAGCTCCCGCATCTTGTCGAGAACCGGTTGAATCGGCTCCCCCTCACTCAGGCGCAATGCCGCCAACTCACGCTCCAGCATGAGCGTTGCAACCACCGAGGTTGGCGCGTGCAGCTCCTTTAACACCTTCCAAGCTCGTGGTCCACAATCCTCCATTTCCAGCAGATGCATCACGTGCGATCTCTGGTTCAGCTCCAAACTTTGCGATAGAAGGTAGTAGCCGGCGGTAGAGCGCTCATCCCACTCCTCTTGCAGGTTAGCGTCGTCCGGCCTCTTCTCCTCGCCCGTCATCAGCTTCAACAAGCCGACTTGCCGAAAATACAGCTGCATTTTCCACGCCCAATCGTCGTACCCATTGCCGTTGAACTTGTCGACGGTGAAGTTCTTAAGCACCTCTCTCAATAGTGAGCCCTGGCTGATCCGCACTCCCCTTGGCGCTGAACCTCCAGTGTCTTGGCTTCCACTATTGGCACGTGCAATAGAACCTTCCGTTCCGCCCGACTCCATGGTGTTCTAACGACAAGAAGTCCAAAAGGACTTAGAACCAGCTCTGATACCACGTGTTGACTACTATTGGGATCTAGAAACTCTTAAGCACACCTTTAATACACTCTAGGTAGTCCCCACGGGGTCACCTCCAAGGGTCCTCGGGTGCCTGGCAACGCCAGCCCCTAACCAAGGGTCCGTGTTTGTAGAGGGATTTTCCTTAGTGTAAAAACGGTCGTGTGCACCAAGAGCATTCCCAAGCTCAATTGCGCAGCGTTGACGAACGATATGTGCGTGTGCAGAAAAGCTCCTCGCGTCAATACGTCGATAGAGCAATTTTCATTCACCAAAGGATTGATTACAACTTCGCACAAGCATGCAAATATAGTTCGCCTAACACACATGCAAAGGAAAATAGCAAACGGTTGATTAACTGCATTTCTAGGACTTCGCCTTGCTGTCTCGAAAAACGGTTGCCAAACTTCTGCTCCATTTGGCTTGATCCGAGTCCTTGAAATAACTGTCGTCAAGTTATATGTCTGCCAATTGCCCCTGCTGACTCCTCTCGCGAACGTTCATGTACGCACAAGTAGAATCATGAACGCTCGTGTGGGAATTCCCGTTTTCCCACTGTTTACAGTTGTAAAACGGATATTTCCGTTTTGTACCTGTAATTCGAACTGTTCTGTTAGGTGCGCTGCTTTCTCGCGAAAGTTCTATGTGCCACGTCACAAAAAGACACGCTCGAGATTCAGTTTTACAACTGAAATCTCGAGTGAATCCCGAGCACCCCTCGGGATCTCTCGGCACCTCTCGCAACCCACGCGCACCCCTGAGGGCGCGCCGTCCTGACGTGGGCAGGGCGATAATTATCGCCCTGTCTTGTAGCGATCGTGGGCCTTGCCACGCTTGCTACAGTTCGTTGGCACACGCGCGGGCACTGTGAGGCCACACGCGAAATCAGGACCCACGCGCGGTCCTGATTCTCTCGTGATTCTCGCTTGACTAGCGCGAGATATTTCGAGGGGCACAAAACACTCTCGCTCCCCTCATGAACACAAGAACCAAAACAGAAACAAACATGAATGAAACACAAACAGATGAGCAAACATGAACGCACATGAACGAACATGTAAACACATGAACGCTCATGAAGCTTGCACGAACAGCACGCGAATTGACATGAACGCGCGAAGGCTCATGAAAGCACATGATCACTTGGAGCTTCACGCACATTCCTGACACGACACAAACAACACGAAATTCACACGAACAATCATGAAAACGCATGAATGGAAACTCACACAAAAATGCACATAACTTATGAACCGCTAAGGCGATTCATAAACCGTAAACGCCAAAATAAAAATCACACAAATGCGCATTCCACACCACACAAAATACCTCAAAACAAATACCTTCATTTTCCTTAATCGTCGGCGAATAGGCGGTAGGTTGACGTGCAAACCACATTTTGCACTCAACAAACTCCCCCTCAACCTGCCGACTATTCGAACCCACAACCGCCATTAGTGGATCTGATAATTCCCTTCACAGCTTCCACAATTGGCGTAGGAGCCAAACCATCCTTGTCAAACTGCTCCTCCTCAACTGGC
Source organism: Closterium sp. NIES-65 (assembly GCA_948144175.1). Lineage (NCBI taxonomy): Eukaryota > Viridiplantae > Streptophyta > Zygnematophyceae > Desmidiales > Closteriaceae > Closterium > Closterium sp. NIES-65. The sequence goes on from CANXME010000697.1 coordinate 49,527, forward strand.
TCCACCTCGTTACCGATCCCAACTCCAGTTTTCGGGAAGGCACTCCTATGCTCCCCCACGATTCGAGATTCCCCCGAACTCAGCTTCACCTTGGGTTCTTCGTTCACCTTAATCCCATCAGCTGCAAAGCTTGCATAGTTCGGCATCATTCCCTTCTCCTTAGCAGCTTCAACCTTCGGTTGCACCACGACACAAAGCTTTTGCTGCTCATGAGTGTCACCCTTGTACACTCCCTTCTCCGTATCCGCAGCAGCAACAACGCACTTACTCCCCTTGGATTCTACACCATTCTTTTCATCAGCCGCTGCTGCATTTCTCTTTTCAGCTGCTGCAAGTCGAGCGTTAACCTTGTGCAACTCCTGCACAAGTTTCTCCACGATAACTTTCAGCTCCTTCACTTCCGCTGAAGCACTTGTAACACACTCTCCTTTGCAACCACAGCTCTCATTCTCCTTTTCAGGCGCCATCTTACTCCATGGCACCACCGGCACATGCCATAACTCGTCATGCAGGTCCTTGTCTTCATTCAAGTCCCACAACACTCGATTACCGAGACTCCCCTTGAACGTTTCAGCTCCATTGGTTACCGTGCACACACCTGCAAGTCCCATTTTCCTTAGGGAGATTAGGTTCCCCTTCAACTCCGGCACCAAGAGCACGTCCTCCAAAATTATCGGCTTCCCGTTAGCTCCCTTGAAGGCTGCCTTGCCGAATCCAATCACCTTCATTTTGTGGCCGCATCCTGAGTTCATTTCAGTGATGTTCGTCTTCCCAACCTTGTCTAGCAGGTCCGCCCTCGGGGTCATGTGATGAGCAGCTCCGGAGTCAAGAATCCACGTGTTGAGAGGATGAGACACTGCTCCCTCCTTGGCAGTTGCACTCTCACTCCCCTCGTTCCCTTGCACATGGAAGAACTGTCCAGGAGCACGCTCATAACCGTCTTCCCGTTCATTTGCGGTCTCTGCTACATAACCAACGCCATGAGGTTGGTTCTTCTCGCCATCCTCATGCTCGGGAGTCCACCACTTGGGCCGCTTCCAGCACTTCACCCAAGTATGTCCCGGCTTCTTGCAATACCAGCAGGTGCCCTTGAATCCGCGGTAGCCACTCTCGTCATTCTCGTTAGTAGCCTCTTCTTCATCATCACTCCTGCTGCTCGGCTTCTTGTTGTCTCGTCCGCTTCCATGATGTCTTCGTTCACCACGTCCCCGGTCATTCCCCTTGCGCCATCTACTGCCTTGCATGCCATAGCCGCCATCGCCGTCTTGGTTGTAGTTCAGCTGCCTCCTCCTGAAGTCCTCCTCCAAGACCTTGGTTCGCACCCACTCAAGGGTCCAGAACTTCTCATTCTGAGGAAGGCTTAGGCCACTCGTGAATTGCAGCCATGACTCGGGCAGCAGTGATAGCATTCGTAGACACTTTGTTTGCTCCGGGTAGGTGATGCCTGCAATCTGCAATTTCGCGTACAGCTCCCGCATCTTGTCGAGAACCGGTTGAATCGGCTCCCCCTCACTCAGGCGCAATGCCGCCAACTCACGCTCCAGCATGAGCGTTGCAACCACCGAGGTTGGCGCGTGCAGCTCCTTTAACACCTTCCAAGCTCGTGGTCCACAATCCTCCATTTCCAGCAGATGCATCACGTGCGATCTCTGGTTCAGCTCCAAACTTTGCGATAGAAGGTAGTAGCCGGCGGTAGAGCGCTCATCCCACTCCTCTTGCAGGTTAGCGTCGTCCGGCCTCTTCTCCTCGCCCGTCATCAGCTTCAACAAGCCGACTTGCCGAAAATACAGCTGCATTTTCCACGCCCAATCGTCGTACCCATTGCCGTTGAACTTGTCGACGGTGAAGTTCTTAAGCACCTCTCTCAATAGTGAGCCCTGGCTGATCCGCACTCCCCTTGGCGCTGAACCTCCAGTGTCTTGGCTTCCACTATTGGCACGTGCAATAGAACCTTCCGTTCCGCCCGACTCCATGGTGTTCTAACGACAAGAAGTCCAAAAGGACTTAGAACCAGCTCTGATACCACGTGTTGACTACTATTGGGATCTAGAAACTCTTAAGCACACCTTTAATACACTCTAGGTAGTCCCCACGGGGTCACCTCCAAGGGTCCTCGGGTGCCTGGCAACGCCAGCCCCTAACCAAGGGTCCGTGTTTGTAGAGGGATTTTCCTTAGTGTAAAAACGGTCGTGTGCACCAAGAGCATTCCCAAGCTCAATTGCGCAGCGTTGACGAACGATATGTGCGTGTGCAGAAAAGCTCCTCGCGTCAATACGTCGATAGAGCAATTTTCATTCACCAAAGGATTGATTACAACTTCGCACAAGCATGCAAATATAGTTCGCCTAACACACATGCAAAGGAAAATAGCAAACGGTTGATTAACTGCATTTCTAGGACTTCGCCTTGCTGTCTCGAAAAACGGTTGCCAAACTTCTGCTCCATTTGGCTTGATCCGAGTCCTTGAAATAACTGTCGTCAAGTTATATGTCTGCCAATTGCCCCTGCTGACTCCTCTCGCGAACGTTCATGTACGCACAAGTAGAATCATGAACGCTCGTGTGGGAATTCCCGTTTTCCCACTGTTTACAGTTGTAAAACGGATATTTCCGTTTTGTACCTGTAATTCGAACTGTTCTGTTAGGTGCGCTGCTTTCTCGCGAAAGTTCTATGTGCCACGTCACAAAAAGACACGCTCGAGATTCAGTTTTACAACTGAAATCTCGAGTGAATCCCGAGCACCCCTCGGGATCTCTCGGCACCTCTCGCAACCCACGCGCACCCCTGAGGGCGCGCCGTCCTGACGTGGGCAGGGCGATAATTATCGCCCTGTCTTGTAGCGATCGTGGGCCTTGCCACGCTTGCTACAGTTCGTTGGCACACGCGCGGGCACTGTGAGGCCACACGCGAAATCAGGACCCACGCGCGGTCCTGATTCTCTCGTGATTCTCGCTTGACTAGCGCGAGATATTTCGAGGGGCACAAAACACTCTCGCTCCCCTCATGAACACAAGAACCAAAACAGAAACAAACATGAATGAAACACAAACAGATGAGCAAACATGAACGCACATGAACGAACATGTAAACACATGAACGCTCATGAAGCTTGCACGAACAGCACGCGAATTGACATGAACGCGCGAAGGCTCATGAAAGCACATGATCACTTGGAGCTTCACGCACATTCCTGACACGACACAAACAACACGAAATTCACACGAACAATCATGAAAACGCATGAATGGAAACTCACACAAAAATGCACATAACTTATGAACCGCTAAGGCGATTCATAAACCGTAAACGCCAAAATAAAAATCACACAAATGCGCATTCCACACCACACAAAATACCTCAAAACAAATACCTTCATTTTCCTTAATCGTCGGCGAATAGGCGGTAGGTTGACGTGCAAACCACATTTTGCACTCAACAAACTCCCCCTCAACCTGCCGACTATTCGAACCCACAACCGCCATTAGTGGATCTGATAATTCCCTTCACAGCTTCCACAATTGGCGTAGGAGCCAAACCATCTTTGTCAAACTGCTCCTCCTCAACTGGCTCCACCTCGTTACCGATCCCAACTCCAGTTTTCGGGAAGGCACTCCTATGCTCCCCCACGATTCGAGATTCCCCCGAACTCAGCTTCACCTTGGGTTCTTCGTTCACCTTAATCCCATCAGCTGCAAAGCTTGCATAGTTCGGCATCATTCCCTTCTCCTTAGCAGCTTCAACCTTCGGTTGCACCACGACACAAAGCTTTTGCTGCTCATGAGTGTCACCCTTGTACACTCCCTTCTCCGTATCCGCAGCAGCAACAACGCACTTACTCCCCTTGGATTCTACACCATTCTTTTCATCAGCCGCTGCTGCATTTCTCTTTTCAGCTGCTGCAAGTCGAGCGTTAACCTTGTGCAACTCCTGCACAAGTTTCTCCACGATAACTTTCAGCTCCTTCACTTCCGCTGAAGCACTTGTAACACACTCTCCTTTGCAACCACAGCTCTCATTCTCCTTTTCAGGCGCCATCTTACTCCATGGCACCACCGGCACATGCCATAACTCGTCATGCAGGTCCTTGTCTTCATTCAAGTCCCACAACACTCGATTACCGAGACTCCCCTTGAACGTTTCAGCTCCATTGGTTACCGTGCACACACCTGCAAGTCCCATTTTCCTTAGGGAGATTAGGTTCCCCTTCAACTCCGGCACCAAGAGCACGTCCTCCAAAATTATCGGCTTCCCGTTAGCTCCCTTGAAGGCTGCCTTGCCGAATCCAATCACCTTCATTTTGTGGCCGCATCCTGAGTTCATTTCAGTGATGTTCGTCTTCCCAACCTTGTCTAGCAGGTCCGCCCTCGGGGTCATGTGATGAGCAGCTCCGGAGTCAAGAATCCACGTGTTGAGAGGATGAGACACTGCTCCCTCCTTGGCAGTTGCACTCTCACTCCCCTCGTTCCCTTGCACATGGAAGAACTGTCCAGGAGCACGCTCATAACCGTCTTCCCGTTCATTTGCGGTCTCTGCTACATAACCAACGCCATGAGGTTGGTTCTTCTCGCCATCCTCATGCTCGGGAGTCCACCACTTGGGCCGCTTCCAGCACTTCACCCAAGTATGTCCCGGCTTCTTGCAATACCAGCAGGTGCCCTTGAATCCGCGGTAGCCACTCTCGTCATTCTCGTTAGTAGCCTCTTCTTCATCATCACTCCTGCTGCTCGGCTTCTTGTTGTCTCGTCCGCTTCCATGATGTCTTCGTTCACCACGTCCCCGGTCATTCCCCTTGCGCCATCTACTGCCTTGCATGCCATAGCCGCCATCGCCGTCTTGGTTGTAGTTCAGCTGCCTCCTCCTGAAGTCCTCCTCCAAGACCTTGGTTCGCACCCACTCAAGGGTCCAGAACTTCTCATTCTGAGGAAGGCTTAGGCCACTCGTGAATTGCAGCCATGACTCGGGCAGCAGTGATAGCATTCGTAGACACTTTGTTTGCTCCGGGTAGGTGATGCCTGCAATCTGCAATTTCGCGTACAGCTCCCGCATCTTGTCGAGAACCGGTTGAATCGGCTCCCCCTCACTCAGGCGCAATGCCGCCAACTCACGCTCCAGCATGAGCGTTGCAACCACCGAGGTTGGCGCGTGCAGCTCCTTTAACACCTTCCAAGCTCGTGGTCCACAATCCTCCATTTCCAGCAGATGCATCACGTGCGATCTCTGGTTCAGCTCCAAACTTTGCGATAGAAGGTAGTAGCCGGCGGTAGAGCGCTCATCCCACTCCTCTTGCAGGTTAGCGTCGTCCGGCCTCTTCTCCTCGCCCGTCATCAGCTTCAACAAGCCGACTTGCCGAAAATACAGCTGCATTTTCCACGCCCAATCGTCGTACCCATTGCCGTTGAACTTGTCGACGGTGAAGTTCTTAAGCACCTCTCTCAATAGTGAGCCCTGGCTGATCCGCACTCCCCTTGGCGCTGAACCTCCAGTGTCTTGGCTTCCACTATTGGCACGTGCAATAGAACCTTCCGTTCCGCCCGACTCCATGGTGTTCTAACGACAAGAAGTCCAAAAGGACTTAGAACCAGCTCTGATACCACGTGTTGACTACTATTGGGATCTAGAAACTCTTAAGCACACCTTTAATACACTCTAGGTAGTCCCCACGGGGTCACCTCCAAGGGTCCTCGGGTGCCTGGCAACGCCAGCCCCTAACCAAGGGTCCGTGTTTGTAGAGGGATTTTCCTTAGTGTAAAAACGGTCGTGTGCACCAAGAGCATTCCCAAGCTCAATTGCGCAGCGTTGACGAACGATATGTGCGTGTGCAGAAAAGCTCCTCGCGTCAATACGTCGATAGAGCAATTTTCATTCACCAAAGGATTGATTACAACTTCGCACAAGCATGCAAATATAGTTCGCCTAACACACATGCAAAGGAAAATAGCAAACGGTTGATTAACTGCATTTCTAGGACTTCGCCTTGCTGTCTCGAAAAACGGTTGCCAAACTTCTGCTCCATTTGGCTTGATCCGAGTCCTTGAAATAACTGTCGTCAAGTTATATGTCTGCCAATTGCCCCTGCTGACTCCTCTCGCGAACGTTCATGTACGCACAAGTAGAATCATGAACGCTCGTGTGGGAATTCCCGTTTTCCCACTGTTTACAGTTGTAAAACGGATATTTCCGTTTTGTACCTGTAATTCGAACTGTTCTGTTAGGCGCGCTGCTTTCTCGCGAAAGTTCTATGTGCCACGTCACAAAAAGACACGCTCGAGATTCAGTTTTACAACTGAAATCTCGAGTGAATCCCGAGCACCCCTCGGGATCTCTCGGCACCTCTCGCAACCCACGCGCACCCCTGAGGGCGCGCCGTCCTGACGTGGGCAGGGCGATAATTATCGCCCTGTCTTGTAGCGATCGTGGGCCTTGCCACGCTTGCTACAGTTCGTAGGCACAAGCGCGGGCACTGTGAGGCCACACGCGAAATCAGGACCCACGCGCGGTCCTGATTCTCTCGTGATTCTCGCTTGACCAGCGCGAGATATTTCGAGGGGCACAAAACACTCTCGCTCCCCTCATGAACACAAGAACCAAAACAGAAACAAACATGAATGAAACACAAACAGATGAGCAAACATGAACGCACATGAACGAACATGTAAACACATGAACGCTCATGAAGCTTGCACGAACAGCACGCGAATTGACATGAACGCGCGAAGGCTCATGAAAGCACATGATCACTTGGAGCTTCACGCACATTCATGACACGACACAAACAACACGAAATTCACACGAACAATCATGAAAACGCATGAATGGAAACTCACACAAAAATGCACATAACTTATGAACCGCTAAGGCGATTCATAAACCGTAAACGCCAAAATAAAAATCACACAAATGCGCATTCCACACCACACAAAATACCCCAAAACAAATACCTTCATTTTCCTTAATCGTCGGCGAATAGGCGGTAGGTTGACGTGCAAACCACATTTTGCACTCAACAGTTCTTGCTATTTTGCACACGCTATGCCCTTGTTCTTTATATTTTGCACACGCTATGCCCTTGTTCTTTTTATTTTGCACACGCTATGCCCTTGTTCTTGCAATTTCGCACATGCTAGACCCTTGTATTTTTTATTTTGCACACGCTAGGCCCTTGTTATTGCTATTTCGCGAACGCTAGGCCCTTGTTCTTGATTTTTTGCACACGCTAGGCCCTTGTTCTTGCAATTTTGCACACGCTAGGCCCTTGTTCTTGCAATTTTGCACACACTAGGCCCTTGTTCTTGCAATTTTGCACACGCTAGGCCCTTGTTCTGTTTATTTTGCATACGCAAGGCCCTTGTTCTTTTTATTTTGCACACGCTAGGCCCTTGCTCTTGCTATTTTGCACTCGCTAGACCCTTGTTCTTTTTATTTTGCACACTCTAGGCCCTTGTTCTTTTTATTTTGCACAGGCTATGCCCTTGTTCTTTTTTTTTTTGCACACACTAGGCCCTTGTTCTTGCAATTTTGCACACGCTAGACCCTTGTTCTTGCAATTTTGCACACGATAGGCCCTTGTTCTTGCTATTTCGCGAACGCTAGGCCCTTGTTCTTGATTTTTTGCACACGCTAGGCCCTTGCTCTTGCTATTTTGCACTCGCTAGGCCCTTGTTCTTGCAATTTTGCACACGCTAGGCCCTTGTTATTGCAATTTTGCACACGCTAGGCCCTTGTTCTTTTTATTTTGCACACGCTAGGCTCTTGTTCTTTTTATTTTGCACACGCTATGCCCTTGTTCTTTTAATTTTGCACACGCTAGGCCCTTGTTCTTGCTATTTCGCAAACGCTAGGCCCTTGTTCTTGATTTTTTGCACACGCTAGGCCCTTGCTTTTGCTATTTTGCACTCGTTAGGCCCTTGCTCTTGCAATTTTGCAAACGCTAGGCCTTTGTTCTTGCAATTTTGCACACACTAGGCCCTTGTTCTTTTTATTTTGCATACGCTAGGCCCTTGTTCTTTTTATTGTGCACACGCTAGGCCCTTGTTCTTGCAATTTTGCACACGCTAGGCCCTTGTTCTTTTTATTTTACACACGCTAGGCACTTGTTCTTGCAATTTTGCACACGCTAGGCCATTGTTCTTGCTATTTTGCACACGCTATGCCCTTGTTCTTTTTATTTTGCACACGCTAGGCCCTTGTTCTTGCTATTTTGCACACGCTATGCCCTTGTTCTTTTTATTTTGCACACGCTAGGCCCTTATTCTTGCAATTTTGTTCTCGCTAGACCCTTGTTCTTGCGATTTTGCACACGCTAGGCCCTTGTTCTTGCCATTTTGCACATATTAGGCCCTTGTTCTTGCAATTTTGCACACGCTAGGCCCTTGTTCTTGCTATTTCACGAACGCTAGGCCCTTGTTCTTTTTATTTTGCACACTCTAGGCCCTTGTTTATTTTACTTTGCCTACGCTAGGCCCTTGTTCTTTTTATTTTGCACACGTTGAGCCCTTGTTCTTGCAATTGTGCACATGCTAGACCCTTGTTCTGTTTATTTTGCACACGCTAGGCCCTTGCTCTTGCTATTTTGCGAATGCTAGGCCCTTGTTCTTGATTTTTTGCACACGCTAGGCCCTTGCTCTTGCTATTTTGCACTCGCTAGGCCCTTGTTCTTGCAATTTTGCACACGCTAGGCCCTTGTTCTTGCAATTTTGCACACGCTAGGCCCTTGTTTTTTTTATTTTGCACACGCTAGGCCCTTGTTCTTTTTATTTTGCACACGCTATGTCCTTGTTGTTTTTTTTTTGCATACGCTACGCCCTTGTTCTTGCAATTTCGCACGTGCTAGACCCTTGTCCTTTTAATTTTGCACACGCTAGGCCCTTGTTCTTGCTATTTCGCGGACGCTAGGCCCTTGTTCTTGATTTTTTGCACTCGCTAGGCCCTTGTTCTTGCAATTTTGCACACGCTAGGCCCTTGTTCTTGCAATTTTGCACACGCTAGGCCCTTGTTCTTTTTATTTTGCACACGCTTTGCCCTATTTCTTTTTATTTTGCACACGCTCAGCCCTTGTTCTTGCAATTGTGCACATGCTAGACCCTTGTTCTTTTTAATTTGCACACATTAGGCCCTTGCTCTTGCTATTTCGTGGACGCTAGGCCCTTGTTCTTGATTTTTTGCACACGCTAGGCCCTTTCTCTTGCTATTTTGCACTCGCTAGGCCCTTGTTCTTGCAATTTTGCACACGCTAGGCCCTTGTTCTTGCAATTTTGCACACGCTAGGCCCTTGTTCTTTTTATTTTGCACACGCTAGGCCCTTGTTCTTTTTTTTTTGCACACGCTATGTCCTGTTCTTTTTATTTTGCACACGCTAGGCCCTTGTTCTTGCAATTTTGCACGTGCTAGACTCTTGTTTCTTTTTGTTTTGCACACGCTAGGCCCTTGTTCTTGCTATTTCGCGAACGCTAGGCCCTTGTTCTTGATTTTTTGCACTCGCTAGTCCCTTGTTCTTGCAATTTTGCACACGCTAGGCCCTTGTTCTTGCAATTTTGCACACGCTAGGCCCTTGTTCTTTATATTTTGCATACGCTAGGCCCTTGTTCTTTTTATTTTGCACATGCTATGCCCTTGTTCTTTTTATTTTGCACACGCTAGGCCCTTGTTCTTGCTATTTCGCGAACGCTAGGCCCTTGTTCTCGATTTTTTGCACACGCTAGGCCCTTGCTCTAGCTATTTTGCACTCGCTAGGCCATTGTTCTTGCAATTTTGCACACGCTAGGCCCTTGTTCTTGCAAAATTTGCACACGCTAGGCCCTTGTTCTTTTTATTCTGCACACGCTAGGCCCTTGTTCTTTTTATTTTGCACACGCTAGGCCCTTGTTCTTGCTATTTTGCACACGCTATGCCCTTGTTCTTTTTATTTTGCACACGCTTGGTCCTTGTTCTTGCAATTTTGCACACGCTAGGCCCTTGTTCTTTTTATTTTGCACACGCTAGGCCCTTGTTCTTTTTATTTTGCACACGCTATGCCTTTGTTCTTTTTATTTTGCACACGCTAGGCCCTTATTCTTTTTATTTTGCACACGCTAGGCCCTTGTTCTTGCAATTTCGCACGTGCTAGACTCTTGTTCTTTTTGTTTTGCACACGCTAGGCCCTTGTTCTTGCTATTTCGCGAACGCTAGGCCCTTGTTCTTGATTTTTTGCACTCGCTAGTCCCTTGTTCTTGCAATTTTGCACACGCTAGGCCCTTGTTCTTGCAATTTTGCACACGCTAGGCCCTTGTTCTTTATATTTTGCATACGCTAGGCCCTTGTTCTTTTTATTTTGCACACGCTATGCCCTTGTTCTTTTTACTTTGCACACGCTAGGCTCTTGTTCTTGCTATTTCGCGAACGCTAGGCCCTTGTTCTTGATTTTTTGCACACGCTAGGCCCTTGCTCTAGCTATTTTGCACTCGCTAGGCCCTTGTTCTTGCAATTTTTCACACGCTAGGCCCTTGTTCTTGCAAAATTTGCACACGCTAGGCCCTTGTTCTTTTTATTTTGCACACGCTAGGCCCTTGTTCTTTTTATTTTGCACACGCTAGGCCCTTGTTCTTGCTATTTTGCACACGCTATGCCCTTGTTCTTTTTATTTTGCACACGCTTGGTCCTTGTTCTTGCAATTTTGCACACGCTAGGCCCTTGTTCTTTTTATTTTGCATACCCTAGGCCCTTGTTCTTTTTATTTTGCACACGCTATGCCCTTGTTCTTTTTTTTTTGCACACGCTATGCCCTTGTTCTTTTTTTTTTTGCACACACTAGGCCCCTGTTCTTGCAATTTTGCACATGCTAGACCCTTGTTCTTTTTTTTTTGCACACGCTAGGCCCTTGTTCTTGCTATTTCGCGAACGCTAGGCCCTTGTTCTTGATTTTTTGCACACGCTAGGCCCTTGCTCTAGCTATTTTGCACTCGCTAGGCCCTTGTTCTTGCAATTTTGCACACGCTAGGCCCTTGTTCTTGCAAAATTTGCACACGCTAGGCCCTTGTTCTTTTTATTTTGCACACGCTAGGCCCTTGTTCTTTTTATTTTGCACACGCTAGGCCCTTGTTCTTGCTATTTTGCACACGCTATGCCCTTGTTCTTTTTATTTTGCACACGCTTGGTCCTTGTTCTTGCAATTTTGCACACGCTAGGCCCTTGTTCTTTTTATTTTGCATACCCTAGGCCCTTGTTCTTTTTATTTTGCACACGCTATGCCCTTGTTCTTTTTATTTTGCACACGCTATGCCTTTGTTCTTTTTTTTTTTGCACACACTAGGCCCCTGTTCTTGCAATTTTGCACATGCTAGACCCTTGTTCTTTTTTTTTTGCATACGCTAGGCCCTTGTTCTTGCTATTTCGCGAACGCTAGGCCCTTGTTCTTGATTTTTTGCATACGCTAGGCCCTTGCTCTAGCTATTTTGCACTCGCTAGGCCCTTGTTCTTGCAATTTTGCACACGCTAGGCCCTTGTTCTTGCAAAATTTGCACACGCTAGGCCCTTGTTCTTTTTATTTTGCACACGCTAGGCCCTTGTTCTTTTTATTTTGCACACGCTAGGCTCTTGTTCTTTTTATTTTGCACACGCTAGGCCCTTGTTCTTTTTATTTTGCACACGCTAGGCCCTTGTTCTTTTTATTTTGCACACGCTTGGTCCTTGTTCTTGCAATTTTGCACACGTTAGGCCCTTGTTCTTTTTATTTTGCACACGCTAGGCCCTTGTTCTTTTTATTTTGCACACGCTATGCCCTTGTTCTTTTTATTTTGCACACGCTAGGCCCTTGTTCTTTTTATTTTGCACACGCTAGGCCCTTGTTCTTGCTATTTTGCACACGCTATGCCCTTGTTCTTTTTATTTTGCACACGCTTGGCCCTTGTTCTTTTTATTTTGCACACGCTAGGCCCTTGTTCTTGCAATTTTGCACACGCTAGACCCTTGTTCTTGCAATTTTGCACACGCTAGGCCCTTGTTCTTGCTATTTCGCGAACGCTAGGCCCTTGTTCTTGATTTTTTGCACACGCTAGGCCCTTGTTCTTGCTATTTTGCACTCGCTAGGCCCTTGTTCTTGCAATTTTGCACACGCTAGGCCCTTGTTCTTTTTATTTTGCACACGCTAGGCCCTTATTCTTTTTATTTTGCACACGCTAGGCCCTTGTTCTTTTTATTTTGCACACGCTATGCCCTTGTTCTTTTTATTTTGCACACGCTAGGCCCTTGTTCTTGCTATTTCGCGAATGCTAGGCCCATGTTCTTGATTTTTTGCACTCGTTAGGCCCTTGTTCTTGCAATTTTGCACACGCTAGGACCTTGTTCTTTTTAATTTGCATATCCTAGGCCCTTGTTCTTTTTATTTTGCACACGCTATGCCCTTGTTCTTTTTATTTTGCACACGCTATGCCCTTGTTCTTTTTATTTTGCACACACTAGGCCCCTGTTCTTGCAATTTTGCACATTCTAGACCCTTGTTCTTTTTATTTTGCACACGCTAGGCCCTTGTTCTTGCTATTTCGCGAACGCTAGGCCCTTGTTCTTGATTTTTTGCACACGCTAGGCCCTTGCTCTTGCTATTTCGCGAACGCTAAGCCCTTGTTCTTGATTTTTTGCACACGCTAGGCCCATGCTCTTGCTATTTTGCACTCGCTAGGCCCTTGTTTTTGCAATTTTGCACACGCTAAGCCCTTGTTCTTGCAATTTTGCACACGCTAGGCCCTTGTTCTTTTTATTTTGCACACGCTAGGACCTTGTTCTTTTTATTTTGCATACGCTAGGCCCTTTTTCCTTTTATTTTGCACACGCTATGCCCTTGTTCTTTTTATTTTGCACACGCTAGGCCCTTGTTCTTGCAATTTTGCACATGCTAGACCCTTGTTCTTTTTATTTTGCACACGCTATGCCCTTGTTCTTGCTATTTCGCGAACGCTAGGCCCTTGTTCTTGATTTTTTGCACACGCTAGGCCCTTGCTCTTGCTATTTTGCACTCGCTAGGCCCTTGTTCTTGCAATTTTGCACACGCTAGGCCCTTGTTCTTGCAAAATTTGCACACGCTAGGCCCTTGTTCTTTTTATTTTGTACACGCTAGGCCCTTGTTCTTATTATTTTGCACACGCCTGGCCCTTGTTCTTTTTATTTTGCAAACGCTAGGCCCTTGTTCTTGCAATTTTGCACATGCTAGACCCTTGTTCTTTTTATTTTGCACACGCTAGGCCCTTGTTCTTGCTATTTCGCGAACGCTAGGCCCTTGTTCTTGATTTTTTGCACACCCTAGGCCCTTGCTCTTGCTATTTTGCACTCGCTAGGCCCTTGTTCTTGCAATTTTGCACACGCTAGGCCCTTGTTCTTGTAATTTTGCACACGCTAGGCCCTTTTTCTTTTTATTTTGCACACGCTAGGCACTTGTTCTTGCAATTTTGCACATGCTAGACCCTTGTTCTTTTTATTTTGCACACGCTAGGCCCTTGTTCTTGCTATTTCGCGAACGCTAGGCCCTTGTTCTTGATTTTTTGCACACGCTAGGCCCTTGCTCTTGCTATTTTGCACTCGCTAGGCCCTTGTTCTTGAAAGTTTGCACACGCTAGGCCCTTGTTCTTGCAAAATTTGCACACGCTAGGCCCTTGTTCTTTTTATTTTGCACACGCTAGGCCCTTGTTGTTGCAATTTCGCACATGCTAGACCCTTGTTCTTTTTATTGTGCAAACGCTAGGCCCTTGTTCTTGCTATTTCACGAACGCTAGGCCCTTGTTCTTGATTATTTGCACTCGCTAGGCCCTTGTTCTTGCAATTTTGCACACGCTAGGCCCTTGTTCTTGCAATTTTGGACACGCTAGGCCCTTGTTCTTTTTATTTTGCACACGCTATGCCCTTGTTCTTTTTATTTTGCGCACGCTGTGCCCTTGTTCTTTTTATTTTGCACACGCTAGGCCCTTGTTCTTTTTATTTTGCACACGCTATGCCCTTGTTCTTTTTATTTTGCGCACGCTGTGCCCTTGTTCTTTTTATTTTGCACACGCTAGGCCTTTGTTCTTGCAATTTTGCACATGCTAGACCCTTGTTCTTTTTATTTTGCTAACGCTAGGCCCTTGTTCTTGCTATTTTGCGAACGCTAGGCCCTTGTTATTGATTAAATGCACACGCTAAGCCCTTGCTCTTGCTATTTTGCACTCGCTAGGCCCTTGTTCTTGCAATTTTGCACACGCTAGGCCCTTGTTCTTGCAATTTTGCACACGCTAGGCCCTTGTTCTTTTTATTTTGCACACGCTATGCCCTTGTTCTTTTTATTTTGCACACGCTAGGCCCTTGTTCTTGCTATTTTGCACACGCTATGCCCTTGTTCTTTTGATTTTGCACACGCTAGGCCCTTGTTCTTGCAATTTTGCACATGCTAGACCCTTGTTTTTTTTATTTTGCACATGCTAGGCCCTTATTCTTGCAATTTTGCACACGCTAGACCCTTGTTCTTGCAATTTTGCACACGCTAGGCACTTGTTCTTGCTATTTCGCGAACGCTAGGCCCTTGTTCTTGATTTTTTGCACACCCTAGGCCCTTGCTCTTGCTATTTTGCACTCGCTAGGCCCTTGTTCTTGCAATTTTGCACACGCTAGGCCCTTGTTCTTGTAATTTTGCACACGCTAGGCCCTTTTTCTTTTTATTTTGCACACGCTAGGCCCTTGTTCTTTTTATTTTGCACACGCTATGCCCTTGTTCTTTTTATTTTGCACACGCTAGGCCCTTGTTCTTGCTATTTCACGAACGCTAGGCCCTTGTTCTTGCTATTTCGCGAACGCTAGGCCCTTGTTCTTGATTTTTTGCACTCGCTAGGCCCTTGTTCTTGCAATTTTGCACACGCTAGGCCCTTGTTCTTGCAATTTTGCACACGCTAGGCCCTTGTTCTTTTTATTTTGCACACGCTATGCCCTTGTTCTTTTTATTTTGCGCACGCTGTGCCTTGTTCTTTTTATTTTGCACACGCTAGGCCCTTGTTCTTTTATTTTGCACACGCTATGCCCTTGTTCTTTCTATTTTGCGCACGCTGTGCCCTTGTTCTTTTTATTTTGTACACGCTAGGCCCTTGTTCTTGCAATTTTGCACATGCTAGACCCTTGTTCTTTTCATTTTGCTATTGCTAGGCCCTTGTTCTTGCTATTTTGCGAACGCTAGGCCCTTGTTCTTAATTTTTTGCACACGCTAAGCCCTTGCTCTTGCTATTTTGCACTCGCTAGGCCCTTGTTCTTGCAATTTTGCACACGCTAGGCCCTTGTTCTTGCAATTTTGCACACGCTAGGCCCTTGTTCTTTTTATTTTGCACACGCTAGGCCTTTGTTCTTTTTATTTTGCACACGCTAGGCCCATGTTCTTTATATTTTGCACACGCTATGCCCTTGTTCTTTTTATTTTGCACACGCTAGGCCCTTGTTCTTGCAATTTTGCACATGCTAGACCCTTGTTCTTTTTATTTTGCACACACTAGGCCCTTGTTCTTGCTATTTCGCGAACGCTAGGCCCTTGTTCTTGATTTTTTGCACACGCTAGGCCCTTGCTCTTGCTATTTTGCACTCGCTAGGCCCTTGTTCTTGCAATTTTGCACACGCTAGGCCCTTGTTCTTGCAAAATTTGCACACGCTAGGCCCTTGTTCTTTCTATTTTGCACACGCTAGGCCCTTGCTCTTTTCATTTTGCACACGCTAGGCCCTTGTTCTTGCTATATTGCACACGCTATGCCCTTGTTCTTTTTATTTTGCACACGCCTGGCCCTTGTTCTTTTTATTTTGCACACGCTAGGCCCTTGTTCTTGCAATTTTGCACATGCTAGACCCTTGTTCTTTTTATTTTGCACACGCTAGGCCCTTGTTCTTGCTATTTCACGAACGCTAGGCCCTTGTTCTTGATTTTTTGCACACCCTAGGCCCTTGCTCTTGCTATTTTGCACTCGCTAGGCCCTTGTTCTTGCAATTTTGCACACGCTAGGCCCTTGTTCTTGTAATTTTGCACACGCTTTGCCCTATTTCTTTTTATTTTGCACACGCTCAGCCCTTGTTCTTGCAATTGTGCACATGCTAGACCCTTGTTCTTTTTAATTTGCACACATTAGGCCCTTGCTCTTGCTATTTCGTGGACGCTAGGCCCTTGTTCTTGATTTTTTGCACACGCTAGGCCCTTTCTCTTGCTATTTTGCACTCGCTAGGCCCTTGTTCTTGCAATTTTGCACACGCTAGGCCCTTGTTCTTGCAATTTTGCACACGCTAGGCCCTTGTTCTTTTTATTTTGCACACGCTAGGCCCTTGTTCTTTTTTTTTTGCACACGCTATGTCCTGTTCTTTTTATTTTGCACACGCTAGGCCCTTGTTCTTGCAATTTTGCACGTGCTAGACTCTTGTTTCTTTTTGTTTTGCACACGCTAGGCCCTTGTTCTTGCTATTTCGCGAACGCTAGGCCCTTGTTCTTGATTTTTTGCACTCGCTAGTCCCTTGTTCTTGCAATTTTGCACACGCTAGGCCCTTGTTCTTGCAATTTTGCACACGCTAGGCCCTTGTTCTTTATATTTTGCATACGCTAGGCCCTTGTTCTTTTTATTTTGCACATGCTATGCCCTTGTTCTTTTTATTTTGCACACGCTAGGCCCTTGTTCTTGCTATTTCGCGAACGCTAGGCCCTTGTTCTCGATTTTTTGCACACGCTAGGCCCTTGCTCTAGCTATTTTGCACTCGCTAGGCCATTGTTCTTGCAATTTTGCACACGCTAGGCCCTTGTTCTTGCAAAATTTGCACACGCTAGGCCCTTGTTCTTTTTATTCTGCACACGCTAGGCCCTTGTTCTTTTTATTTTGCACACGCTAGGCCCTTGTTCTTGCTATTTTGCACACGCTATGCCCTTGTTCTTTTTATTTTGCACACGCTTGGTCCTTGTTCTTGCAATTTTGCACACGCTAGGCCCTTGTTCTTTTTATTTTGCACACGCTAGGCCCTTGTTCTTTTTATTTTGCACACGCTATGCCTTTGTTCTTTTTATTTTGCACACGCTAGGCCCTTATTCTTTTTATTTTGCACACGCTAGGCCCTTGTTCTTGCAATTTCGCACGTGCTAGACTCTTGTTCTTTTTGTTTTGCACACGCTAGGCCCTTGTTCTTGCTATTTCGCGAACGCTAGGCCCTTGTTCTTGATTTTTTGCACTCGCTAGTCCCTTGTTCTTGCAATTTTGCACACGCTAGGCCCTTGTTCTTGCAATTTTGCACACGCTAGGCCCTTGTTCTTTATATTTTGCATACGCTAGGCCCTTGTTCTTTTTATTTTGCACACGCTATGCCCTTGTTCTTTTTACTTTGCACACGCTAGGCTCTTGTTCTTGCTATTTCGCGAACGCTAGGCCCTTGTTCTTGATTTTTTGCACACGCTAGGCCCTTGCTCTAGCTATTTTGCACTCGCTAGGCCCTTGTTCTTGCAATTTTTCACACGCTAGGCCCTTGTTCTTGCAAAATTTGCACACGCTAGGCCCTTGTTCTTTTTATTTTGCACACGCTAGGCCCTTGTTCTTTTTATTTTGCACACGCTAGGCCCTTGTTCTTGCTATTTTGCACACGCTATGCCCTTGTTCTTTTTATTTTGCACACGCTTGGTCCTTGTTCTTGCAATTTTGCACACGCTAGGCCCTTGTTCTTTTTATTTTGCATACCCTAGGCCCTTGTTCTTTTTATTTTGCACACGCTATGCCCTTGTTCTTTTTTTTTTGCACACGCTATGCCCTTGTTCTTTTTTTTTTTGCACACACTAGGCCCCTGTTCTTGCAATTTTGCACATGCTAGACCCTTGTTCTTTTTTTTTTGCACACGCTAGGCCCTTGTTCTTGCTATTTCGCGAACGCTAGGCCCTTGTTCTTGATTTTTTGCACACGCTAGGCCCTTGCTCTAGCTATTTTGCACTCGCTAGGCCCTTGTTCTTGCAATTTTGCACACGCTAGGCCCTTGTTCTTGCAAAATTTGCACACGCTAGGCCCTTGTTCTTTTTATTTTGCACACGCTAGGCCCTTGTTCTTTTTATTTTGCACACGCTAGGCCCTTGTTCTTGCTATTTTGCACACGCTATGCCCTTGTTCTTTTTATTTTGCACACGCTTGGTCCTTGTTCTTGCAATTTTGCACACGCTAGGCCCTTGTTCTTTTTATTTTGCATACCCTAGGCCCTTGTTCTTTTTATTTTGCACACGCTATGCCCTTGTTCTTTTTATTTTGCACACGCTATGCCTTTGTTCTTTTTTTTTTTGCACACACTAGGCCCCTGTTCTTGCAATTTTGCACATGCTAGACCCTTGTTCTTTTTTTTTTGCATACGCTAGGCCCTTGTTCTTGCTATTTCGCGAACGCTAGGCCCTTGTTCTTGATTTTTTGCATACGCTAGGCCCTTGCTCTAGCTATTTTGCACTCGCTAGGCCCTTGTTCTTGCAATTTTGCACACGCTAGGCCCTTGTTCTTGCAAAATTTGCACACGCTAGGCCCTTGTTCTTTTTATTTTGCACACGCTAGGCCCTTGTTCTTTTTATTTTGCACACGCTAGGCTCTTGTTCTTTTTATTTTGCACACGCTAGGCCCTTGTTCTTTTTATTTTGCACACGCTAGGCCCTTGTTCTTTTTATTTTGCACACGCTTGGTCCTTGTTCTTGCAATTTTGCACACGTTAGGCCCTTGTTCTTTTTATTTTGCACACGCTAGGCCCTTGTTCTTTTTATTTTGCACACGCTATGCCCTTGTTCTTTTTATTTTGCACACGCTAGGCCCTTGTTCTTTTTATTTTGCACACGCTAGGCCCTTGTTCTTGCTATTTTGCACACGCTATGCCCTTGTTCTTTTTATTTTGCACACGCTTGGCCCTTGTTCTTTTTATTTTGCACACGCTAGGCCCTTGTTCTTGCAATTTTGCACACGCTAGACCCTTGTTCTTGCAATTTTGCACACGCTAGGCCCTTGTTCTTGCTATTTCGCGAACGCTAGGCCCTTGTTCTTGATTTTTTGCACACGCTAGGCCCTTGTTCTTGCTATTTTGCACTCGCTAGGCCCTTGTTCTTGCAATTTTGCACACGCTAGGCCCTTGTTCTTTTTATTTTGCACACGCTAGGCCCTTATTCTTTTTATTTTGCACACGCTAGGCCCTTGTTCTTTTTATTTTGCACACGCTATGCCCTTGTTCTTTTTATTTTGCACACGCTAGGCCCTTGTTCTTGCTATTTCGCGAATGCTAGGCCCATGTTCTTGATTTTTTGCACTCGTTAGGCCCTTGTTCTTGCAATTTTGCACACGCTAGGACCTTGTTCTTTTTAATTTGCATATCCTAGGCCCTTGTTCTTTTTATTTTGCACACGCTATGCCCTTGTTCTTTTTATTTTGCACACGCTATGCCCTTGTTCTTTTTATTTTGCACACACTAGGCCCCTGTTCTTGCAATTTTGCACATTCTAGACCCTTGTTCTTTTTATTTTGCACACGCTAGGCCCTTGTTCTTGCTATTTCGCGAACGCTAGGCCCTTGTTCTTGATTTTTTGCACACGCTAGGCCCTTGCTCTTGCTATTTCGCGAACGCTAAGCCCTTGTTCTTGATTTTTTGCACACGCTAGGCCCATGCTCTTGCTATTTTGCACTCGCTAGGCCCTTGTTTTTGCAATTTTGCACACGCTAAGCCCTTGTTCTTGCAATTTTGCACACGCTAGGCCCTTGTTCTTTTTATTTTGCACACGCTAGGACCTTGTTCTTTTTATTTTGCATACGCTAGGCCCTTTTTCCTTTTATTTTGCACACGCTATGCCCTTGTTCTTTTTATTTTGCACACGCTAGGCCCTTGTTCTTGCAATTTTGCACATGCTAGACCCTTGTTCTTTTTATTTTGCACACGCTATGCCCTTGTTCTTGCTATTTCGCGAACGCTAGGCCCTTGTTCTTGATTTTTTGCACACGCTAGGCCCTTGCTCTTGCTATTTTGCACTCGCTAGGCCCTTGTTCTTGCAATTTTGCACACGCTAGGCCCTTGTTCTTGCAAAATTTGCACACGCTAGGCCCTTGTTCTTTTTATTTTGTACACGCTAGGCCCTTGTTCTTATTATTTTGCACACGCCTGGCCCTTGTTCTTTTTATTTTGCAAACGCTAGGCCCTTGTTCTTGCAATTTTGCACATGCTAGACCCTTGTTCTTTTTATTTTGCACACGCTAGGCCCTTGTTCTTGCTATTTCGCGAACGCTAGGCCCTTGTTCTTGATTTTTTGCACACCCTAGGCCCTTGCTCTTGCTATTTTGCACTCGCTAGGCCCTTGTTCTTGCAATTTTGCACACGCTAGGCCCTTGTTCTTGTAATTTTGCACACGCTAGGCCCTTTTTCTTTTTATTTTGCACACGCTAGGCACTTGTTCTTGCAATTTTGCACATGCTAGACCCTTGTTCTTTTTATTTTGCACACGCTAGGCCCTTGTTCTTGCTATTTCGCGAACGCTAGGCCCTTGTTCTTGATTTTTTGCACACGCTAGGCCCTTGCTCTTGCTATTTTGCACTCGCTAGGCCCTTGTTCTTGAAAGTTTGCACACGCTAGGCCCTTGTTCTTGCAAAATTTGCACACGCTAGGCCCTTGTTCTTTTTATTTTGCACACGCTAGGCCCTTGTTGTTGCAATTTCGCACATGCTAGACCCTTGTTCTTTTTATTGTGCAAACGCTAGGCCCTTGTTCTTGCTATTTCACGAACGCTAGGCCCTTGTTCTTGATTATTTGCACTCGCTAGGCCCTTGTTCTTGCAATTTTGCACACGCTAGGCCCTTGTTCTTGCAATTTTGGACACGCTAGGCCCTTGTTCTTTTTATTTTGCACACGCTATGCCCTTGTTCTTTTTATTTTGCGCACGCTGTGCCCTTGTTCTTTTTATTTTGCACACGCTAGGCCCTTGTTCTTTTTATTTTGCACACGCTATGCCCTTGTTCTTTTTATTTTGCGCACGCTGTGCCCTTGTTCTTTTTATTTTGCACACGCTAGGCCTTTGTTCTTGCAATTTTGCACATGCTAGACCCTTGTTCTTTTTATTTTGCTAACGCTAGGCCCTTGTTCTTGCTATTTTGCGAACGCTAGGCCCTTGTTATTGATTAAATGCACACGCTAAGCCCTTGCTCTTGCTATTTTGCACTCGCTAGGCCCTTGTTCTTGCAATTTTGCACACGCTAGGCCCTTGTTCTTGCAATTTTGCACACGCTAGGCCCTTGTTCTTTTTATTTTGCACACGCTATGCCCTTGTTCTTTTTATTTTGCACACGCTAGGCCCTTGTTCTTGCTATTTTGCACACGCTATGCCCTTGTTCTTTTGATTTTGCACACGCTAGGCCCTTATTCTTGCAATTTTGCACATGCTAGACCCTTGTTTTTTTTATTTTGCACATGCTAGGCCCTTATTCTTGCAATTTTGCACACGCTAGACCCTTGTTCTTGCAATTTTGCACACGCTAGGCACTTGTTCTTGCTATTTCGCGAACGCTAGGCCCTTGTTCTTGATTTTTTGCACACCCTAGGCCCTTGCTCTTGCTATTTTGCACTCGCTAGGCCCTTGTTCTTGCAATTTTGCACACGCTAGGCCCTTGTTCTTGTAATTTTGCACACGCTAGGCCCTTTTTCTTTTTATTTTGCACACGCTAGGCCCTTGTTCTTTTTATTTTGCACACGCTATGCCCTTGTTCTTTTTATTTTGCACACGCTAGGCCCTTGTTCTTGCTATTTCACGAACGCTAGGCCCTTGTTCTTGCTATTTCGCGAACGCTAGGCCCTTGTTCTTGATTTTTTGCACTCGCTAGGCCCTTGTTCTTGCAATTTTGCACACGCTAGGCCCTTGTTCTTGCAATTTTGCACACGCTAGGCCCTTGTTCTTTTTATTTTGCACACGCTATGCCCTTGTTCTTTTTATTTTGCGCACGCTGTGCCTTGTTCTTTTTATTTTGCACACGCTAGGCCCTTGTTCTTTTATTTTGCACACGCTATGCCCTTGTTCTTTCTATTTTGCGCACGCTGTGCCCTTGTTCTTTTTATTTTGTACACGCTAGGCCCTTGTTCTTGCAATTTTGCACATGCTAGACCCTTGTTCTTTTCATTTTGCTATTGCTAGGCCCTTGTTCTTGCTATTTTGCGAACGCTAGGCCCTTGTTCTTAATTTTTTGCACACGCTAAGCCCTTGCTCTTGCTATTTTGCACTCGCTAGGCCCTTGTTCTTGCAATTTTGCACACGCTAGGCCCTTGTTCTTGCAATTTTGCACACGCTAGGCCCTTGTTCTTTTTATTTTGCACACGCTAGGCCTTTGTTCTTTTTATTTTGCACACGCTAGGCCCATGTTCTTTATATTTTGCACACGCTATGCCCTTGTTCTTTTTATTTTGCACACGCTAGGCCCTTGTTCTTGCAATTTTGCACATGCTAGACCCTTGTTCTTTTTATTTTGCACACACTAGGCCCTTGTTCTTGCTATTTCGCGAACGCTAGGCCCTTGTTCTTGATTTTTTGCACACGCTAGGCCCTTGCTCTTGCTATTTTGCACTCGCTAGGCCCTTGTTCTTGCAATTTTGCACACGCTAGGCCCTTGTTCTTGCAAAATTTGCACACGCTAGGCCCTTGTTCTTTCTATTTTGCACACGCTAGGCCCTTGCTCTTTTCATTTTGCACACGCTAGGCCCTTGTTCTTGCTATATTGCACACGCTATGCCCTTGTTCTTTTTATTTTGCACACGCCTGGCCCTTGTTCTTTTTATTTTGCACACGCTAGGCCCTTGTTCTTGCAATTTTGCACATGCTAGACCCTTGTTCTTTTTATTTTGCACACGCTAGGCCCTTGTTCTTGCTATTTCACGAACGCTAGGCCCTTGTTCTTGATTTTTTGCACACCCTAGGCCCTTGCTCTTGCTATTTTGCACTCGCTAGGCCCTTGTTCTTGCAATTTTGCACACGCTAGGCCCTTGTTCTTGTAATTTTGCACACGCTAGGCCCTTTTTCTTTTTATTTTGCACACGCTAGGCCCTTGTTCTTGCAATTTTGCACATGCTAGACCCTTGTTCTTTTTATTTTGCACACGCTAGGCCCTTGTTCTTGCTATTTCGCGAACGCTAGGCCCTTGTTCTTGATTTTTTGCACACGCTAGGCCCTTGCTCTTGCTATTTTGCACTCGCTAGGCCCTTATTCTTGAAAGTTTGCACACGCTAGGCCCTTGTTCTTGCAAAATTTGCACACGCTAGGCCCTTCTTCTCTTTATTTTGCACACGCTAGGCCCTTGTTGTTGCAATTTCGCACATGCTAGACCCTTGTTCTTTTTATTGTGCAAATGCTAGGCCCTTGTTCTTGCTATTTCACGAACGCTAGGCCCTTGTTCTTGATTATTTGCACTCGCTAGGCCCTTGTTCTTGCAATTTTGCACACGCTAGGCCCTTGTTCTTGCAATTTTGGACACGCTAGGCCCTTGTTCTTTTTATTTTGCACACGCTATGCCCTTGTTCTTTTTATTCTGCGCACGCTGTGCCCTTGTTCTTTTTATTTTGCACACGCTAGGCCCTTGTTCTTTTTATTTTGCACACGCTATGCCCTTGTTCTTTTTATTTTGCGCACGCTGTGCCCTTGTTCTTTTTATTTTGCACACGCTAGGCCCTTGTTTTTGCAATTTTGCACATGCTAGACCCTTGTACTTTTTATTTTGCTAACGCTAGGCCCTTGTTCTTGCTATTTTGCGAACGCTAGGCCCTTGTTATTGATTAAATGCACACGCTAAGCCCTTGCTCTTGCTATTTTGCACTCGCTAGGCCCTTGTTCTTGCAATTTTGCACACGCTAGGCCCTTGTTCTTGCAATTTTGCACACGCTAGGCCCTTGTTCTTTTTATTTTGCACACGCTATGCCCTTGTTCTTTTTATTTTGCACACGCTAGGCCCTTGTTCTTGCTATTTTGCACACGCTATGCCCTTGTTCTTTTTATTTTGCACACGCTAGGCCCTTGTTCTTGCAATTTTGCACATGCTAGACCCTTGTTTTTTTTATTTTGCACATGCTAGGCCCTTATTCTTGCAATTTTGCACACGCTAGACCCTTGTTCTTTTTATTTTGCACACGCTAGGCACTTGTTCTTGCTATTTCGCGAACGCTAGGCCCTTGTTCTTGATTTTTTGCACACCCTAGGCCCTTGCTCTTGCTATTTTGCACTCGCTAGGCCCTTGTTCTTGCAATTTTGCACACGCTAGGCCCTTGTTCTTGTAATTTTGCACACGCTAGGCCCTTTTTCTTTTTATTTTGCACACGCTAGGCCCTTGTTCTTTTTATTTTGCATAAGCTATGCCCTTGTTCTTTTTATTTTGCACACGCTAGGCCCTTGTTCTTGCTATTTCACGAACGCTAGGCCCTTGTTCTTGATTTTTTGCACTCGCTAGGCCCTTGTTCTTGCAATTTTGCACACGCTAGGCCCTTGTTCTTGCAATTTTGCACACGCTAGGCCCTTGTTCTTTTTATTTTGCACACGCTAGGACCTTGTTCTTTTTATTTTGCACACGCTAGGCCCTTGTTCTTTTTATTTTGCGCACACTGTGCCCTTGTTCTTTAAATTTTGCACACGCTAGGCCCTTGTTCTTGCAATTTTGCACATGCTAGACCCTTGTTCTTTTTATTTTGCACATGCTAGGCCCTTGTTCTTGCTATTTCGCGAACGCTAGGCCCTTGTTCTTGATTTTTTGCACTCGCTAGGCCCTTGTTCTTGCAATTTTGCACACGCTAGGCCCTTGTTCTTGCAATTTTGCACACGCTAGGCCCTTGTTCTTTTTATTTTGCACACGCTATGCCCTTGTTCTTTTTATTTTGCGCACGCTGTGCCTTGTTCTTTTTATTTTGCACACGCTAGGCCCTTGTTCTTGCAATTTTGCACATGCTAGACCCTTGTTCTTTTTATTTTGCTAAGGCTAGGCCCTTGTTCTTGCTATTTTGCGAACGCTAGGCCCTTGATCTTGATTTTTTGCACACGCTAAGCCCTTGCTCTTGCTACTTTGCACTCGCTAGGCCCTTGTTCTTGCAATTTTGCACACGCTAGGCCCTTGTTCTTGCAATTTTGCACACGCTAGGCCCTTGTTCTTGCAATTTTGCACACGCTAGGCCTTTGTTCTTTTTATTTTGCACACGCTAGGCCCTTGTTCTTTATATTTTGCACACGCTATGCCCTTGTTCTTTTTATTTTGCACACGCTAGGCCCTTGTTCTTGCAATTTTGCACATGCTAGACCCTTGTTCTTTTTATTTTGCACACGCTAGGCCCTTGTTCTTGCTATTTCGCGAACGCTAGGCCCTTGTTCTTGATATTTTGCACACGCTAGGCCCTTGCTCTTGCTATTTTGCACTCGCTAGGCCCTTGTTCTTGCAATTTTGCACACGCTAGGCCCTTGTTCTTGCAAAATTTGCACACGCTAGGCCCTTGTTCTTTTTATTTTGCACACGCTAGGCCCTTGCTCTTTTTATTTTGCACACGCTAGGCCCTTGTTCTTGCTATTTTGCACACGCTATGCCCTTGTTCTTTTTATTTTGCACACGCCTGGCCCTTGTTCTTTTTATTTTGCACACGCTAGGCCCTTGTTCTTGCAATTTTGCTCATGCTAGACCCTTGTTCTTTTTATTTTGCACACGCTAGGCCCTTGTTCTTGCTATTTCGCGAACGCTAGGCCCTTGTTCTTGATTTTTTGCACACCCTAGGCCCTTGCTCTTGCTATTTTGCACTCGCTAGGCCCTTGTTCTTGCAATTTTGCACACGCTAGGCCCTTGTTCTTGTAATTTTGCACACGCTAGGCCCTTTTTCTTTTTATTTTGCACACGCTAGGCCCTTGTTCTTGCAATTTTGCACATGCTAGACCCTTGTTCTTTTTATTTTGCACACGCTAGGCCCTTGTTCTTGCTATTTCGCGAACGCTAGGCCCTTGTTCTTGATTTTTTGCACACGCTAGGCCCTTGCTCTTGCTATTTTGCACTCGCTAGGCCCTTGTTCTTGCAATTTTGCACACGCTAGGCCCTTGTTCTTGCAATTTGGCACACGCTAGGCCCTTATTCTTTTTATTTTGCACACGCTAGGCCCTTGTTCTTTTTATTTTGCACACGCTATGCCCTTGTTCTTTTTATTTTGCACACGCTAAGCCCTTGTTATTGCTATTTCGCGAACGCTAGGCCCATGTTCTTGATTTTTTGCACTCGTTAGGCCCTTGTTCTTGCAATTTTGCACACGCTAGGCCCTTGTTCTTGCAATTTTGCACACGCTAGGACCTTGTTCTTTTTATTTTGCATACCCTAGGCCCTTGTTCTTTTTATTTTGCACACGCTATGCCCTTGTTCTTTTTATTTTGCACACGATATGCCCTTGTTCTTTTTTTTTTTGCACACACTAGGCCCCTGTTCTTGCAATTTTGCACATGCTAGACCCTTGTTCTTTTTATTTTGCACACGCTAGACCCTTGTTCTTGCTATTTCGCGAACGTTAGGCCCTTGTTATTGATTTTTTGCACACACTAGGCCCTTGCTCTTGCTATTTCGCGAACGCTAAGCCCTTGTTCTTGATTTTTTGCACACGCTAGGCCCTTGCTCTTGCTATTTTGCACTCGCTAGGCCCTTGTTCTTGCAATTTTGCACACGCTAGGCCCTTGTTCTTGCAATTTTGCACACGCTAGGCCCTTGTTCTTTTTATTTTGCACACGCTAGGCCCTTGTTCTTTTTATTTTGCACACGCTAGGCCCTTGTTCTTTACATTTTGCACACGCTATGCCCTTGTTCTTTATATTTTGCACACGCTAGGCCCTTGTTCTTGCAATTTTGCACATGCTAGACCCTTGTTCTTTTTATTTTGCACACGCTAGGCCCTTGTTCTTGCTATTTCGCGAACGCTAGGCCCTTGTTCTTGATGTTTTGCACACGCTAGGCCCTTGCTCTTGCTATTTTGCACTCGCTAGGCCCTTGTTCTTGCAATTTTGCCCACGCTAGGCCCTTGTTCTTGCAAAATTTGCACACGCTAGGCCCTTGTTCTTTTTATTTTGCACACGCTAGGCCCTTGTTCTTTTTATTTTGCACACGCTAGGCCCTTGTTCTTGCTATTTTGCACACGCTATGCCCTTGTTCTTTTTATTTTGCACACGCCTGGCCCTTGTTCTTTTTATTTTGCACACGCTAGGCCCTTGTTCTTGCAATTTTGCACATGCTAGACCCTTGTTCTTTTTATTTTGCACACGCTAGGCCCTTGTTCTTGCTATTTCGCGAACGCTAGGCCCTTGTTCTTGATTTTTTGCACACCCTAGGCCCTTGCTCTTGCTATTTTGCACTCGCTAGGCCCTTGTTCTTGCAATTTTGCACACGCTAGGCCCTTGTTCTTGTAACTTTGCACACGCTAGGCCCTTTTTCTTTTTATTTTGCACACGCTAGGCCCTTGTTCTTGCAATTTTGCACATGCTAGACCCTTGTTCTTTTTATTTTGCACACGCTAGGCCCTTGTTCTTGCTATTTCGCGAACGCTAGGCCCTTGTTCTTGATTTTTTGCACACGCTAGGCCCTTGCTCTTGCTATTTTGCACTCGCTAGGCCCTTGTTCTTGCAATTTTGCACACGCTAGGCCCTTGTTCTTGCAATTTTGCACACGCTAGGCCCTTATTCTTGCTATTTTGCACACGCTAGGCCCTTGTTCTTTTTATTTTGCACACGCTATGCCCTTGTTCTTTTTATTTTGCACACGCTAAGCCCTTGTTATTGCTATTTCGCGAACGCTAGGTCCATGTTCTTGATTTTTTGCACTCGTTAGGCCCTTGTTCTTGCAATTTTGCACACGCTAGGCTCTTGTTCTTGCAATTTTGCACACGCTAGGACCTTGT
The DNA here is from genome assembly GCA_948144175.1 of Closterium sp. NIES-65. Lineage (NCBI taxonomy): Eukaryota > Viridiplantae > Streptophyta > Zygnematophyceae > Desmidiales > Closteriaceae > Closterium > Closterium sp. NIES-65. The sequence continues at coordinate 77,385 of CANXME010000697.1, forward strand.
TCTTTTTATTTTGCATACCCTAGGCCCTTGTTCTTTTTATTTTGCACACGCTATGCCCTTGTTCTTTTTATTTTGCACACGCTATGCCCTTGTTCTTTTTTTTTTTGCACACACTAGGCCCCTGTTCTTGCAATTTTGCACATGCTAGACCCTTGTTCTTTTTATTTTGCACACGCTAGGCCCTTGTTCTTGCTATTTCGCGAACGCTAGGCCCTTGTTCTTGATTTTTTGCACACACTAGGCCCTTGCTCTTGCTATTTCGCGAACGCTAAGCCCTTGTTCTTGATTTTTTGCACACGCTAGGCCCTTGCTCTTGCTATTTTGCACTCGCTAGGCCCTTGTTCTTGCAATTTTGCACACGCTAGGCCCTTGTTCTTGCAATTTTGCACACGCTAGGCCCTTGTTTCTTTTATTTTGCACACGCTAGGCCCTTGTTCTTTTTATTTTGCACACGCTAAGCTCTTGTTCTTGCTATTTTGCACACGCTATGCCCTTGTTCTTTTTATTTTGCACACGCTATGCCCTTGTTCTTGCAATTTTGCACATGCTAGACCCTTGTTTTTTTTATTTTGCACATGCTAGGCCCTTATTCTTGCAATTTTGCACACGCTAGACCCTTGTTCTTGCAATTTTGCACACGCTAGGCACTTGTTCTTGCTATTTCGCGAACGCTAGGCCCTTGTTCTTGATTTTTTGCACACCCTAGGCCCTTGCTCTTGCTATTTTGCACACGCTAGGCCCTTGTTCTTGCAATTTTGCACACGCTAGGACCTTGTTCTTGTAATTTTGCACACGCTAGGCCCTTTTTCTTTTTATTTTGCACAAGCTAGGCCCTTGTTCTTTTTATTTTGCACACGCTATGCCCTTGTTCTTTTTATTTTGCACACGCTAGGCCCTTGTTCTTGCAATTTCGAACATGCTAGACCCTTGTTCTTTTTATTTTGCACACGCTAGGCCCTTGTTCTTGCTATTTCGCGAACGCTAGGCCCTTGTTCTTGATTTTTTGACCTCGCTAGGCCCTTGTTCTTGCAATTTTGCACACGCTAGGCCCTTGTTCTTTCAATTTTGCACACGCTAGGCCCTTGTTCTTTTTATTTTGCACACGCTAGGACCTTGTTCTTTTTATTTTGCACACGCTAGGCCCTTGTTCTTTTTATTTTGCGCACGCTGTGCCCTTGTTCTTTTTATTTTGCACACGCTAGGCCCTTGTTCTTGCAATTTTGCACATGCTAGACCCTTGTTCCTTTTATTTTGCACACGCTAGGCCCTTGTTCTTGCTATTTCGCGAACGCTAGGCCCTTGTTCTTGATTTTTTGCACTCCCTAGGCCCTTGTTCTTGCAATTTTGCACACGCTAGGCCCTTGTTCTTGCAATTTTGCACACGCTAGGCCCTTGTTCTTGCAATTTTGCACACGCTAGGCCCTTGTTCTTTTTATTTTGCACACGCTATGCCCTTGTTCTTTTTATTTTGCGCACGCTGTGCCCTTGTTCTTTTTATTTTGCACACACTAAGCCCTTGTTCTTTTTATTTTGCACACGCTATGCCCTTGTTCTTTCTATTTTGCGTACGCTGTGCCCTTGTTCATTTTATTTTGCACACGCTAGGCCCTTGTTCTTGCAATTTTGCACATGCTAGACCCTTGTTCTTTTTATTTTGCTAACGCTAGGCCCTTGTTCTTGCTATTTTGCGAACGCTAGGCCTTTGTTCTTGATTTTTTGCACACGCTAAGCCCTTGCTCTTGCTATTTTGCACTCGCTAGGCCCTTGTTCTTGCAATTTTGCACACGCTAGGCCCTTGTTCTTGCAATTTTGCACACGCTAGGCCCTTGTTCTTTTTATTTTGCACACGCTAGGCCCTTGTTCTTTTTATTTTGCACACGCTAGGCCCTTGTTCTTTTATTTTGCACACGCTAGGCCCTTGTTCTTTATATTTTGCACACGCTATGCCCTTGTTCTTGTAATTTTGCACACGCTAGGCCCTTGTTCTTGCAATTTTGCACATGCTAGACCCTTGTTCTTTTTATTTTGCACACGCTAGGCCCTTGTTCTTGCTATTTCGCGAACGCTAGGCCCTTGTTCTTGATTTTTTGCACACGCTAGGCCCTTGCTCTTGCTATTTTGCACTCGCTAGGCCCTTGTTCTTGCAAAATTTGCACACGCTAGGCCCTTGTTCTTTTTATTTTGCACACGCTAGGCCCTTGTTCTTGCAATTTCGCACATGCTAGACCCTTCTTCTTTTTATTGTGCACACGCTAGGCCCTTGTTCTTGCTATTTCGCGAACGCTAGGCCCTTGTTCTTGATTTTTTGCACTCGCTAGGCCCTTGTTCTTGCAATTTTGCACACGCTAGGCCCTTGTTCTTGCAATTTTGCACACGCTAGGCCCTTGTTCTTGCAATTTTGCACATGCTAGACCCTTGTTCTTTTTTTTTTGCACACGCTAGGCCATTGTTCTTGCTATTTCGCGAACGCTAGGCCCTTGTTCTTGATTTTTTGCATACGCTAGGCCCTTGCTCTTGCTTTTTTGCACTCGCTAGGCCCTTGTTCTTGCAATTTTGCACACGCTAGGCCCTTGTTCTTGCAAAATTTGCACACGCTAGGCCCTTGTTCTTTTTATTTTGCACACGCTAGGCCCTTGTTCTTGCAATTTCCCACATGCTAGACCCTTGTTCTTTTTATTGTGCACACCCTAGGCCCTTGTTCTTGCTATTTCGCGAACGCTAGGCCCTTGTTCTTGATTTTTTGCACTCGCTAGGCCCTTGTTCTTGCAATTTTGCACACGCTAGGCCCTTGTTCTTGCAATTTTGCACACGCTAGGCCCTGGTTCTTTTTTTTTTGCACACGCTATGCCCTTGTTCTTTTTATTTTGCGCACGCTGTGCCCTTGTTCTTTTTATTTTGCACACGCTAGGCCCTTGTTCTTTTTATTTTGCACACGCTATGCCCTTGTTCTTTTTATTTTGCGCACGCTGTGCCCTTGTTCTTTTTATTTTGCACACGCCAGGCCCTTGTTCTTGCAAATTTGCACATGCTAGACCCTTGTTCTTTTTATTTTGCTAACGCTAGGCCCTTGTTCTTGCTATTTTGCGAACGCTAGGCCCTTGTTCTTGATTAAATGCACACGCTAAGCCCTTGCTCTTGCTATTTTGCACACGCTAGGCCCTTGTTCTTGCAATTTTGCACACGCTAGGCCCTTGTTCCTTTTATTTTGCACACGCTAGGCCCTTGTTCTTTTTATTTTGCACACGCTAGGCCCTTGTTCTTGCTATTTTGCACACGCTATGCCCTTGTTCTTTTTATTTTGCACACGCTATGCCCTTGTTCTTGCAATTTTGCACATGCTAGACCCTTGTTTTTTTTATTTTGCACATGCTAGGCCCTTATTCTTGCAATTTTGCACACGCTAGACCCTTGGTTTTTGCAATTTTGCACACGCTAGGCACTTGTTCTTGCTATTTCGCGAACGCTAGGCCCTTTGTTCTTGATTTTTTGCACACCCCTAGGCCCTTGCTCTTGCTATTTTTGCACACGCTAGGCCC